>CM061753.1:158813504-159247321 GCA_030979885.1 Lolium multiflorum
CTTTGGTTTTTCATTTTTCTGATTTTTATAATTTTGATGTCCATTTGAATCTTGTCAAATCCTAGGGTTTGACCAAGATAATTTAAACAAGTTTTAAAACATGAAAATGAAAAGGGGAAGCATGTATCGTTCTTAGTCACTTTAAAATGAAGTTTTGGGAGGTTTTTGAAATTTCCATGTAGGAAACCCAAAACCACTTCTCTTCATGCATGATTGACTTCATAAGAGCATAGTTTAGGGTTAGGGGTAGATATATACATGATTTTTATGGTTTGAATATGTCTAGACCTTGTTTATCAACTTGAATGCTTACTATATGACATAAGAATGCTATGTGCTTTGGTTTTTCATTCTTTTGATTTTTATACCCATATATTTGAATCTTTGTGAAATCCTAGGTTTGACCAGGATTTAAACAAGTTTAGAACATGAAAATGAAAAGGTAAGCCTGGATCCTTCTTAGTCACACTCTAAAATGAAGCTTTTGGGAGGTTCTTGAAATTTCCATGTTTGAAACCCAAAACCACTTCTCTTCATGCTTGACTTCATAAGACAGAGTTTAGGGTTAGGGGTAGATACATGATTTTTCTGGTTTGAATATGTCTAGACCTTGTTTGTGTTTATCAACTTTAATGCTTACTATATGACATAAGAAGATTATGTGCTTTGGTTTTTCATTTTTCTATTTTTAATGCCCATTTGAATCTTGGTCAAATCATAGGTTTGACCAAGATTTGAACAAGTTTAAATCATGAATATGAAAAATTAAGCATCTATCCTTCTTAGTCACTCCAAAATGTAGCTCTTGGGAGGGTTTTTGAAATTTCCATGTTTGAAACCAAAAACCACTTCTCTTCATGCATGCTTGACTTCATAAAGATAGAGTTTAGGGTTAGGGGTAGATATATACATGATTTTCTGGTTTGAATATGTCTAGACCTTGTTTATCAACTTGAATGCTTACTATATGACATGCAAAGACTTGCTTTGGTTTTTGATTTTGTTTTTGAATTTTTATGCCCATTTAAATCTTGGTCAAATCCTAGGTTTGACCACGACTTAAACAAGTTTAAAACATGAATATGTAAAAGTAAGCATGTATCCTTCTTAGTCACTCCAAAATGAAGCTCTTAATTAGGAGGGTTTTTGAAATTTCCATGTTTGAAACCAAAAACCACTTATCTTCACCATGCATGCTTGACTTTATAAGACAGAGTTTAGGGTTAGGGGTAGATACATGCATGATTTTTCAGGTTTAATATGTCTAGACCTTGTTTATCAACTTAATTGAATGCGCGCATACTATATGACATAAGAAGACTCGTATTCATTTTATTTGAATTTTTATGCCCATTTGAATCTTGGTCAAATCCTAGGTTTGGCCAAATTTGAACAAGTTTAAAACATGAATATGAAAAGGTAAGCATGCATGTATGCTTCTTAATTAATCAAAGCTTTTGGGAGGTCTTTGAAATTTCCATGTTTGAAACCAAAAACCACATCTCTTCATGCTTGACTTCATAGGACAGAGTTGGGGTAGCCACATACATGATTTTTCTGGTTTGAATATGTCTAGACCTTTGTTTATCAACTTGAATGCATCTATATGACATAAGAAGACTATATATGTGCTTTGGTTTTTCTTTTTTATGCACATTTGATTCTGGTCAAATCCTAGGTTTGACTACATTTTAAATAAGTTTTAAACATGAATAATATGAAAAAGTAACCCGCATCGATCCTTCTTAGCCATCAAAATGAAGCTCAGGGAGGTTTTGAATTTCCAAGGATTTTTCCCCGTTTGAATATGTTCAATTCTGTTTATCAACTTGAATGCTTACTATACATATGACATATATAAGTGCTTTGTTTTTTTTGAATTCTTATGCCCATTTGAATCTTCGTCAATCCTAGGTTTGACCATGACTTAAACAAGTTTAAAAGACATGAATATGACAAAGTAATCAAGGTAATCTTCTTAGTCACCCCAAATAGTTTTGGATGGTTTTTAAAATTTTATTGCTTGAAACGAAAACCACTCTCTTCACCATGCAATGCTTGACTTCATAAGATGAGTTTAGGGTTAGGTAGATACCTGGTTTGAATATATATGTCTCTAGACCTTTGTTTATCAACTTAATTGAATGCTTACTATATGACATAAGACGACTATTCAAAAAAAATTGAATTTTTATGCCCATTTGAATCTTGGTCAAATCCTAGGTTGGACCAAGATTTGAACAAGTTTAAACATGAATATGAAAAGTAAGCATGTATGCTTCTTAGTCACTCCAAATGAAGCTCTTGGGGAGGGTTTTCGAAATTTCCATGTTTGGAAACCAAAAACCACATCTTCATGTCGACTTCATAAGACAGAATGTAGGGTTAGGGGGTAGATACATGATTTTTCTGGTTTGAGTATGTCTAGACCATTGTTTATCAACTTAATTGAATGCTTACTATATGACATAAGAAGACCAGTGCCTTGGTTTTTCATTTATTTTGATTTATTTTGAATTTTTGCCCATTTAAACAAGTTTAAATCATGAATATGAAAAATTAAGCATCCAAAATGAAGCTCTTGAGAGGGTTTTTGAAATTTCCATGTTTGAAACCAAAAACCACTTTCATGCATGCTTTGACATAAAGACAGAGTTTAGGGTTTGGGGTAGACAGCACGCGCCGACGCGTGGACGAAATTTATTCTCTGTCCCCCTGACATGCACTTGCCAGTGTCTTCAACAGTCTGACACGAGCAGTGAAGCTTTTATGGAGCCCAGCGGAGAGGGCTTGAGCTGTGAAGGAGGACATGGTGACATGCACCATGTCACCGTGTGACATGCGGCCTAAATCCAAATTTAAACATTGCGAAAAAATCTGAAAAAAATCATGCACGTTCACAGCTCATATTAAGATAACCCCTAAAAATTTCAGATCAAAATTCGAAACATACATCGAGAAACAAAAAAGAGAAACTCAGATGTGAATAGTCTACAGAGAAACTCAGATTTGAATTCGGGAACTATTCATGACAGATTTCTCTTTTTTGTTTCTCGATGTATGTTTCGAATTTTGATCTGAAATTTTTAGGGGTTATCTTAATATGAGCTGTGAACGTGCATGATTTTTTTCAGATTTTTTTCGCAGTTGTTCAAATTTGAATTTAAACCGCATGTCACACGGTGACATGCAATAGGTGCATGTCACCTGATCTGCGGTGACGCTGGGGCTAAAAAGAAGACCTTTCCACCTCATTTCCTCCACTGTTTCACATATTTTAGCTTCTATTTATGCGGTGCCGTGGAGGTGGGGGTCTGGTCGTCACCCTCCTCCTCCCCACCTCATTTCCTCCACTGTCTCGCAACTCCTTGATCTACTACTCCTATCCATATACATGCCACTCAAATGGATGTATTTGTAGATACATCCATTTTAGTGGCAGTTAATATGGACCGGAGGAAGTACTAATAATATGAGGCATGTTTTTGAGCTGGCCCTGTTTAGTAGAGTTTACATTTGAGAGTTACATCTTTCTACCACCATTATTTTTGATTTAGCTTGTCTTTTGTGCCCACCATTTTATCGAGCAGGGTTAATGCAAGATCCATAGCAAACTAGCTTCTCATGACATTTTTTTGGCGGAGTGCATCTTCTCATGGCGAGCTAGCGACTTTGCCTACTAGAGTTTTTTTTGTTGAACTACATTTTTTGGATTTTCCCATTTTATTTGTGCACAAGCTATGAGCCGCCCGCAATTCAGCACCATATATTGGCGGGATTTTCTAGTTCAATTGTTTTGTACTAGGATATTAGCAGGATGCTATCTTCTAGGGCTTTCATTTCCCCTATATCCAGCCCCACCCACGGACAAGCAAGGGCCTCTCTCCCTACCTCGCACCTAGTCCGTCTCGCTCCCTCTCAGTCCTCCATCCGTAGCCGACATCCACCGCGCCGGAGCCAGCTCAGCGACGCCGTCAACCACACTCCGTCCGCTTCGTCGGATCTGCTTCCCCGACTCACTGGTTCATCTTACCGGCCGGCGAGATCGGTACACAAAGCGCCACCATGATCCACCGAACCAAAACGAACGGCCAACGCGCCACCTCCCCAGTCGACCAAGGTTGAACACTTTGTCCGGCAGCTTTTGTTATGTATTTGATTTCCGAGACTAGTTTATTGCTTGCTTCCACTGCTTGTTATTAGCATCTGTTTTTTTTGTAATGCCTGCTAGATATTCCCCTCGAGAATGCCTACGAAGAATCTCGGAGGCAAAATATCTTGCAGAATAAGATAATTGCAGCCAAGCTCGGCATACTGTGGAATGGGACAAAATCACCGCACCCCAAGTCGTTGCCGAGATTTTTCACCCGTGTGATGTGCCGCCAAAAGGACGATTCCGTGGGGCAGCTGCTGAAGAAGGTATTTAGCCGCACTGCTCAAATTTCATATGTGTTGTTTGCTGATTGATTTGATGAACTTTGATTTGCAGCAGCTAGCCACTGCTCATGTTCCTAACAAAGACAGTGAGCGCGCCAGTGATGCAGACATTGGTAGAAAGGAGGCGGGATTTGGTCCTATTGTTCTAGCAAGCAATCATTTGAGGGGCCGCCTAGGATCAGCACATCTGGATCCTCCTGAGCTCAACATTAAGGAGGTAATTTTATAATAGTGTTTTAAACATGACATAATCTAATGTACTGAAAGAGATCAAACTGTCAACTGGAGTGGAGTGGTATAGATGGTAGAGATATAGATATAGATTTCAGATTTCCTAATTTTTTCTTGAAAATAGGGTCGCCCCGGCCTCTGCATCCAAATGATGCACCCACCCTTTTATTGCAATGTTTTAGACTCCATTTAAGGTTTAGAAACTCATGGGTTGCTCAAAGTGGTGACATGAATCAACCAACATATTTCCTTTTAATCTGCTGATTGATTTTATGCATGGCAAATCGCAGAAGCAAGTGACTGCTCATGTCCCTGCCAAGCAGCATTGTAGCACAGATGTCCAGAGTTCCAGTGATGCAAACGTTTGTAGGAACAAAACAGAAGGATGTGGCAATGGGGAAGCTAAGATTAGGCGTCTTCAAAAGGACTTGGATGTGGCCACTTGGCGGAACAAAGAAATGAACCGAGGATGGAATTCTACAATTCAAGATGGCCTACATGCTGTTGCTGATCTGCAGAAGCTAGTGGCTGGCAACTTGGTTACCGCTTTGGCTGATGCAGATGTCCATGAGATCAACTGGACGATCTTGGAACAGGTGAAAGCACGAGCAGAAACTCTGCACTCATCTTTGCAGGTAGATGATTTTCAAAGGGTGATGCAAGAGCCGCTATATGAATAGATTGTTGTTTTCAGTTGATGATGTCCCTGGTTCTTTTGTTTACTTATGTGCTGGTAGTACTTAGGGGAACTAGCTTGTACAAGTAATTTTTTTCCGATAAAGTTGTACAAGTAAATACAAGAAAAGTTCTGATAAACAACGTCCCAAAATCGTCAACTAAGGGGCATTTTTCGTCGCCTATGGGCCTAACCCGACGATATGGGTTCCGTTGTCGAAACTGCGTCAGGCAAAGTCCAACGACGATTTTTTCGGTCCGTCGCGCTTGGGCGCCCTTCCGCCACGGAAAATCGGACCGTTGCGGAAGTGTTTTCGGGAGCCCGTTGACTGCTGACGTCATGCAAACTGACACGTGGCAGACGCCGTTAACTGCCAGTTAACGGCGTTAACCGTGGTAGATGGTAGGCCCACACGAGGCCTGCCACGTCTTAAGCGGGCCGGGCCAGATGACATAGTTTGACCGGTCAACTATATAGCTGGGCTGGTCCATTAGTTACGTGGGCCGGGCCTAACCTCTAATGTTGACTGGTCAAAAGTTAAATGGGCCGGCCCATTTAACATGTGGGGTCCCCCTTACAGCAACTGGGCCGGCCCAAGAAGCAAGTGGGCCGGGCCAAACATGTGGGTCCCCACTTTCCCCGCTGCAGAAAAGGCTGCCCATTTAGTGTGTGGGGTCCACCATATAGAAGTGGGCTGGCCCAACAAGCCAGTGGGCCGGGCCAAAAACACATGGTGGGTCCCACTATCCTGTAAGGGCCGACCCATTTAGTATGTGGGGTCCACCATATAAGAGTGGGTCACCAACAAAATCGTGTCACAAAAACACAGCGGGTCCCACTTTCCCGATAAAGGGCCGCCCATTTAGTGTGTGGGGCCCACCATATAGCTACGGGCTGGCCCACCAAGATAAGGCCGGCCAAAAATACGTGGGTCCCACATTCCCCGGGCACGGCCGGGCCCATTTGGTATGGGGTCCACCATATAGGAAAGTGGCTCAAGACAACAAGATAGTGGGCCGGCCCAAAAAACAGGTGGGTCCCACCTTCCACTTAAAGGGCCTACTTATTTTACCATGTGTGTGTGGGACCACCATAGCGCTGGCCGGCCTTAACAAGATAGCGGGCTGCCCTGGGGTCAGTTATCTGTGTGGCCCCACTTTCCGCAAAGGGCCGGCTCATCTAGTGCTGGGGTCCACAATATAATATGGGCCACTAACAAGATATCACGGCCAAAAACATTGTGTGGGTCCCACTTTCTTGTTTTAAAGGCCAAAATTTGCATTTATTATGTGTGGGTCCTCCAAAAAGCAAATGGGCTGGTCTAACTATTTAATGCTCAGTCTTTAGCTGCATTTGGGTCCACCTAAAGCAAGTGTGGGTCACCCAATTAGTGTGGGGTCCACCGTAAATCAAATGGGCTGGCCCAAGAAGTAAGTGGGCCAGCCCGTTTAAGTTGCTGTTTATATGCCGGCATAATATGCGCTTTAGGATTTTGCGGGCAGGCACATATGTGATTTCGATAATTGGACCGTTTAAGGGATGGGAATTCGTGATTTAGATACTGAGAATATTTACGCAGCATTGATTTCTCTCGGATAGCCTCACTTACCACAAGCACCAAAGAAAAAATGCGCGAAAGAACTATAAAAACTAACTAAATATTACATCAGCTGCAAGGCATTGAAAAAATATTACAGAACCCAGAGAAATTGAATGGTAATTAAACCTAGCAATACAATGAAGCGATCCAGCAATCTTTTAAGTTGTCCATGCAGCACCTATATCTGAAACAAAGACATTACAAGTTAAGACAGCAACAATGGAAAGGCAATGACACTACAATATTGTTTGGCAAAGAATTTGGAACTCATCATTTCGTTGTTATAACAAGATCATTGTAATGCGCACAATAAGCAAACAAAGAGTGCATGCCGCATACCAACAACCAATATAACAGAGCATGTTAGAATGAAACAGCAGACTTACTACTGTCGAGTCCCATGCAAACCAACATGTTCAGGGAGTACAAAATTGGTATGAACAACATAGTAGCAGGCTATAAATTTTGTAACAACGACTGAGCAAGATGAAGTTATGATGGCTACATCTACAGAGCAGGGAATGTAAACCAAAAAATAGAAGTTACGATGGCAAAAGCTAAAGAGGAGGGAATGTGAACCAACATGTGCCAAGTGCAATTACTTCATTTTGGCCGTGAACTAAATAATACTCCTGAACTTATAGTGAAGGGGATGCAAATCAAGATGTTTCAGGATATAAACTTGTAATGAGCAACACATAGAGGATAGTTGATGCTGGAGCTTAGGATGGACCAGATACAGAATATAGTGGGATCACCTGTGAACTTGTATAAGAGGGAATGCAAACCAATATGTTCAGCTTTCCATATGTGAGCGTCATGCCAAGTCAGAGAAACAAGTCAATAATGCAGCTTTTGAAGAACAAGATGGCACGCAAAATTATTATCTAGTAGTATGACAAGTTTATTTGTACTACATGCTAGATAGCAGAGTGATAGCATGCCAAACTAAGTCCTTACTTTGTTAGCTTACAATGAACTAGATACAAAACAATGGCATCACCTGTAGTACAGGGAATGCAAGCCAACATGTTCATGGAGTAAAAAATTGGCACAAACAACATAGTAGCAGGCCATAATTTTTGTAACAACGACTGAGTAAGATAAAGTTATGATGGCTAGATCTACAGAGCAGGGAATGTAAACCAAATATAGAAGTTATGATGCCAAAAGCTATAGAGCAGGGAATGCGAACCAACATGTGCAATTACTAAAATTGGCCATGAACTAAATAATAGCAGGATGTTACTATAATACCTATAATTTTTGTAACAACGACTGAGCAAGATAGAAGTTATGATGGCTACATCTACAGAGCAGGGAATGCAAACCAAAATGTTCAATCGCTTAAAGTTAGCAATGAAGTAGAAAATAGCAACGTGTTACGGTCATAGCTAGGAATGAACTAAAAGAGCTTCAGATAAACAAGCATCTGAACCCAGAACATGGCGCTAAAACAAGGGACTTACATTAGGAGAAGCACTCTGTGGGAGTCACAGCAGATCTTCCTGGGGTTGATAGATCCGGTGATGAAGTACACTACATGTGCTACTTGGGGTTGGAGAGACGGCCATTACACTTCATGGTTACTCATCTCATCTGCAAAAACGTAACGGCGCGTCGTTAGCACAAACAGGTTCCCCCAAGATTAAACAAGAACTTGCAGGCAAGCAATAGAAAAGCGACAGTAGAAGAGTTTAGATCATGCACTGCGCCGGTGAAGCAGATCCGGTTCATGCACAGCGGTGTCGGTGAGCAAGATCCGATGCGGTGGATGATCCGGCGAAGCGGCTCCGGTGGGGTGGACGATACCGCAGCTGAAGCGACTGCGGTAGACTGCTGGATGAGCATATGGTTTCGAGGTTCGGCGGGGATGATCCGGTCCGGTTGATGACGACGTCGATGAAGCGGCTCCGGCAGGCAGCAGGATCGCGAGGCCTCGGGTAGGCCAGGGAAGTCCGGCGGGGATGTTCCGGTGCGGTGGTCGTGGAGGTGGTAGAGAGAGGGACTTGAGAAGTTCCGGTGGGTGGTCTCAGATGAGAGACTGGGAAATGAATTTTTTTGGGAGGGTTTCCGGGCTAGGGAGGTGGTGATCCAAAAAATGACGGGCAGACCCCCCACCAACCGACTTTGCTGCCATCTCCACAGGGGTAGAATCGGAATTGAAGCGCAGAATTTTTGTATTTGTATGAAGTTTTGCCACAGATTTTGAATTTCGCTAAGGTACAAGTATAATGATAAAAAATTGTGAGACCGTACTAGTACCTCTGTTCAAGGCCGACTGTAAAATCAAATCATCATCAAGTTGAACATCGGTTACTACCATGATCATCATCGGACACAGATCTGGTGACATGCACCTGAAATTGGTGCATTCGTTGCAAAGTATAATGCTAAAAAATTTAGTGACCGTACTAGTACTTCTGTTCAAGCCCGAGTGCAACATCAAATCATCATCACGTTGAAAATTTGTTACCATGATCATGATCTATCTCTAAATTTGGCGCATCCGCTAAATCTGGCAAACTATAATGATAAAAATTGTGAGACCGTACTAGTACTTATGTTCAAGGTCAAGTGCAACATCAAATCATCATCACGTTGACAATTTGATCATGATCTACCTCTGAAAATGGGCGCATCCTCTAAAACTTGCAAAGTATAATGATACAAAATTGTGATACCGTACTGGGACTTATGTTCAAGGTCGAGTGCAACATCAAATCATCATTACATTGAAAAGTGTGTTACCATGATCATGATCTATCTTCTAATTTGGCGCATCCGCTAAATCTCGCAAAGTATAATGATAAAAAATTGTGAGAATGTACTAGTACTTATGTTCAAGGCCGAGTGCAGGATCAAATCATCATCACGTTGAAATTCGTTACAACGATCATGACATATCTCTAAAATTGGTGCATCCGCTAAATCTCGCAAAGTATAATGATAAAAAAAATTGTGAGACTGTACTAGTACTTGTGTTCAAGGCCGAGTGCAGGATCAAATCATCATCACGGTGAAATTTATTACAACGATCATGACATATCTCTTAAATTGGCGCATCCGCTAAATCTTGCATGTGGCGCATCTCTGTGCGGAGCAACAGGCCGGTGCTATCAAGGTTGAGGCGTCAGTAGCGTCATCGGGCTCTCCTTTTTTGATAGATCTTCTACATGGCGCGGCGCACCGCCCGTCGAGAAGCAGTCACATGTGATACCGAGGTGGAGACGTCGCCGGCATCCTCGAGGCGCGGCCGCCCTTCTATGAGCCAGCGTCGACTCAAGGTATATATGAATCCATGCGTTGTCGCGCCCCTTCTTCCGATGAAGTGGGGTGCCTTAGATTTATTGTTCTTCTCTTACGATTATTTCGAGCCGAACATGTGTGCTCTTTCTCTGAATATATTGCTTGAAAAGCTAACCAAGTTACTTAAATTCACTTTGTTCTTAATCTTGCGTGAATTCTGTTATTTTTGCTGGCAGTGGTGCGTGCAAGGAGATTTATTTGTGGGTGTGCTGAGCTGTTAGGCCTAAGTCGAAATCCTCAGCTTAACGAGGCCTCAGCTTAACACATAAAAAAGGTGTTCAATCTCGCCCACAATGTCCTTTTCTTTCCTCTTCCTTTATTGGAACTTGTTTTGCACACAAGGAAAGTGGCACGTGTAATGTGAGTAAAACCCTCTTAGCCAAAATCAGCTACAAGCAAGATTTTCTGTATTGTAGATGCCCCAATTGACTCTAATCCCCAATGTAGTCTTTTTTTTATGTCAGTATAGACTTCTTTACATGGCATGCATTTGCCTAATGAGCAGCATTGTATTGCCATTCTAGCCAACCTGATCGATATGTCAAGCTTCATGCACGAGATGCCATGTTTAATTTACTCCCTCACTCCGATCCATATTTCTTGGTGTAAAATGAATGTGAATCGAAGGGAGTACTTTTCTTAGATACTAGTAGTACTATACCATTTCAAAAAAAAATACTAGTACTACTACATCACAAATGCATCAAAAGAGTACTACCATCACAAGACCACCACGGTTGTACTAGTAGAGTTTAATACTGAACTTCCAAAGGGAATAAGATTACACATATGAACTTTAAACATGACCAGGAGCATGAGGGCCAGCAGCAGGGGCGTTGACGTGGAGCAAGCTAGGCAAGACGTAATTCTGGAGGAAGAGGCCATATGCTGCGTGCTTGGCCTTGGTTGCAGGGCGGTGCTTCCCCGATGTACTTAGGCCTACACCCGTCGCATGCTGGATCAGGCTGCGGATGTCCTTCTGGAGGATTTTGCCACAGAATGGGCAAAATAGCTCCCCGCGCTTGCGGAAACGAATTTCACCACCCTTCAGCCGCTTCAGAACGTAGCGGCTCTTCTGGTCCCTGCGCTCCTTGTTGTCGTCCATGTCGTCAGAATATTCCTGTGAATTATAAAGTACATAATAATCAGGTGCTTAATGACAGATCGAATAAATACTGCACTATCATAAGCAAACCTTAGAAACCCTAAAATTAAATGTGTAGAACAAGTAAATGGCAGAAGAAATCATACTAAATCACGAGAAAACCCTATGAACAGCAATGAACATAAGCCACAACAATTGCAAGTCCACTAAGTATGAACACATAAATTAATTATATGACAAATCAAGCCAACTACATGGCAGATTAGTCGAAATTAAACTAGAATCTGACCGTACGAACCGTAGAATCAAGTACGTCTACAAGAACAAGGTAGGAGATCAAATCAATCAAGAACCAGGTTCGTGCAAACCACGTGAACAGTAATATGACACAAAAAGGATCGGGACAGTTTCGGTAAAAGAGCAGTACCTCCTCGTCGTCACCCTCGACATCCTCCTGGAACTGAACGTTTGGGCCGAAATCGTCGAAGGGGTCGAGGTCCGCGTCCAGCACCGGGTCGAGGAAGACCTCGCCGTGGTGGCCTGCAACGCCTTGCAGATCTTCGGCGGGAGCAACGGCGTTGCTATCCACCTTCTCCTCGACGGCCAGGACGCCCGTTTCGACCGAGGTCGAAGAATCAGACAAGCAGAGGAGACGAGCGGCCTGGGTACCCGGTGAAGCCTCACCCGCCGCGACGGCCACTACCGCAGAGGCATCCTCTGCGCGAGCGGCCGCCGATTGCTCCGCCTCGTACGCAAGACCTGTCTTCATGCTGCTGCGGTTGGAAACGAGGAAGTCGATGCCTCGGAGGTGCGGTGAGTTGATGGGAGGGGAGAGGACGAGCTCGCGAGAGACGATGAGGCCGATTATTTTATAGCCTCTGACTCTCTGTATCAGAATGGCATTAGTTGTGGACGCGAGAGACGATGAGGCCGATTAGTTGTGGACGCGTGAAGTCGTGCATGTACTCGATTCTCACGTATACCAATACTTCCAAACGTCATAAGTAATTCACAATCATTCAGAATAATATGAGACCTTAACATTTTATTGTTTGTGTCAGATATTGTCCATGAAAAATAACATCCTTCAAAAAATAAATCCCCTATGCCAATCCGGTCATGCCCGTCTACTCCAACTAGCTTCCTCGAGTAATTTGTCACCTTACATTCTTAAAATGAACCAAAATTTGGCACAGGGGCATCACATGGAAAATGATGTTACCATTCTCTCTTCCCATTTTTGTTTGAATTTTTCAAAATTGTCATGCCCTAACGGAAAAAATGTATGTTCCTTCTATGAAGCATGTATCAGAATGGCATTACCAAAACCTGGGGGTGGCGGGGCACATGGTGGTGTGATGATACATCACATTTGGACCACACAACACAATTTGGACCAACCAAAAAAATTCAACCACCCTACACAAACCCTGGTCAAAACTAATTTGACCAATATTACAAAAGTTGTACATAATTCAGAAACCGTCAGAAATATACGAAGCATTCAGGAGTCAATACTGAAGACAAAGCAATTATGCCAAAAGACAAAGGCAGAGGAGGAACAGGTCTTGCTATATTGCACAACAAAGCCAAATTCAACTTTTCATCGATTCCAAAATTCTGGCTGCAATTAGCACACCCTGGTCTCCTGATGTCGCAATAGTTGGCTGCTGGGAGCGGAGACACTCGACTTCCTTCTTCAACTTATCGCACTCTGTGCGAACTTTCAAGTACTTCGTCTCGAAATATTGCGCATGTTCAGCATGCAACTCCACTTCCTGTTGAAAACTTTCACAGTCACAGTTGCAATCACACTGACCAGCCTTGTCAGTGACCACACTCATCGGTGGCTGGGCGCGTAGTTCCTCGACTTCCTTCTTCAACTTCTCACACTCCACGAGAACGTCTGAGTACCGTTTATCAAAAGAAGATTGCATGGAACGGGCATTCTCCTTCGATATGGCACGATTTAAAATGCACCTGCCCACGAGGTGGCGGATTTTCTTATGAAGGATGATGTTGTGGCCCTTGATCTGGTCCAGTTTCGCGGAGAATCGTGTTATCACATCCTGCATTGCAAATTCAACAGCAATGAAGTATGCAGAGTGCAGATGAGGGGGGAGAAATAAACAAATGGAGTGCCAACCTCTTCAATATGCCTGAGAGCTGCAAAGTCCTTGTCCATAGGAACCTCTTCAACGATGGAACCGCCATCCCTGGAAGAAAGACATTTAAGTAGTTGGATCTGGCAGCCAGCAAGGAGGCGATGAAACTGCGGCACGGCAATGGAAACATACACGGCCGAAGATGCACACACGCGCACTGGCTGCTCCTCTCCCGGAGACTGGGCATTCGTCTCTGATTCTGCATTCATGATACCAAACCTATGCAAGAGTTTGAGGTTTCTGTTCTGAAGGGTGGTGTTGTGGCCCTTTAATCTCATAATCCCTTCCTGCATGGAAAAATTCACCAGGAACGAATCAGGGATCCTTTTTCATTCACAGGATATGAAAATCATAAGATTAGGAAAAGCATAGGATTTTGTATACATTACAGAGGGTGTATGCGCTATTTTATGGGCTATTTGGAATGTACAAAATGAAGTCGAGTTTAATAAACCCAAATCTCATCCCTTCTTGCAGGTTATCCCTATGATTATTCACTAGATCCGTATGTTTCTTATCTCCAGCCCGAGGATCAGCAGGATATCATGGAGTCTGGGTGCAACTGACTAGAGACAGCCGCACGGGATTTTTACAGCCAGGGTGGCTGGCAGTTTCCTCATAGAATTACTTACTGATGTGTTTTTGCCTTTTTGGCACCCGCTGTTTTCTATGTTTCGTTGGTGGATCTTTGTGTCGACTCTAGCTGATCCGTGAGAAGTTGTCATAATTTGTGTATGAACTGAAGAAAGCAATAAAGCAGCCATATACATCATTTTGATGCAGAGGCTGTGATATGTCCCCCATTTCGAAAAAAGGAACAAACATAGGATATATTTCTATAAATCAAACAACTAATGTAGGAAAAAAAACCATAGGATCTAAATGCTACACAATTCTTATAGAAGTCCTACGAATTAAAGAAGCCCTCATGCAGTACGGAGATGAAGAGGAAGAAAAAAAAAGCAATGGATATATATTATATAGTGCATACATTATTAATGCTCTTGAGAGCTAACAAGTGCTCATCAAACAACGGGTCCTCGATAGCTAAGTACGAAGTGGATCCTGCGGTAGAAAGCACGAGCCTGGAACCGTCGGCCCTGGAAGATGATAGCCGGTTTAGTTGGCACCGCCTGCCAGCAAGGACTCAACGAAAATCCGGCATGGCGATGGAAACATACCCAGGAGCTTCGTACCCACCAGGTTGGCGAGAAACGAGCGATTTCTCAACTTGGGTAGGAATGGCGCTGAAACCAGCCGCCATGGAAGAAAGACGGTTAAATTGTTTGATCCGCTAGCCAGCCAGAAGGCAGAGAAACTTCGGCATGGCGATGGAAACATACCGGGGAGCTTCGTACCCACCATCTTGGCGAAACACGGTCGATTTCTCGGCATCGGTAGGAAGGGCGACACTTGAACGGGCGGCCCTGGAAGAAAGACGGTCAAATAGCTGGTTCTCCCGGGTAAAAAAATAGTTGGATCTGTTTGCCTTGCTGTAATCTGCGTTCATGGGGGCAAAGAAAGCACATGGCGATAAAAACCTACCAGGACTCTTGCTGGATTACTCTGCCCTGACCCAACAAGCCCGAAGCAGACTGAGCTTGCGATGGAAGCGCAGACATGCCTGTCCGCCGGCGCCGCTGGTACACTTTCAAAGTCGGAGTTTGCAGGACTTTCAGCGGGATGGATTTCACCGCGGATTTAGTCTCAGACAACAACGCCTCCTTCCTCTTCTTACACTTCTTCATGTTCTTCTTAGACAACTTGTTGAACGATGGATGAATCGCTGGAGGAAGAAGGAAGGGACAAGCAGGTGGGGATAGAAGGGGTCGGTGTAGAGCTCTCCGGGGAGGGTTCCCCGGGGAGGAGGATGAAAACTGGAACGAACAGGACAGGGATGGGACTGGGCAATCTTGTCCGTCCATCCAAAATCAAAGGGCGGGAGCACATAAGACTTTGGGCCATTGACAGGCTGGTCCTGCCACAGGCGGACCCCAAGTTTCAGCGATTCAATGTCAGTGAAAAGATGGGCAATGTAAAAGAATCTTGTTCGGGGTCGGCCGCGGAAGCCAAATCTCTGTGTCCCAAAGTCTACTAGTAGTCTACTCCTATATAGGTATAGCTGCATAGCCATCATACCATTGCATTGATCGAGCTGTACGCCTTTACCACTCTGATTCAGGTACAAAATATTAGTGTTCTCTTGTCAAATCAAAGGCCATGTCAGTTTAACGAAATGGACGTTCTTTAACTCACAAACTACTCCAAGGACATCATTTACGGACTACTGAAGCCATGTACATAATTTCTGGATCGATTTAGTAATTTGCTACAACTGTAATATTATTTCCAATTTTCAGCAATTTATTTGAATTTTAGGATTTTACTTATAAATTTCGCTAATTGACATGTGTAGGAAAGATAGAAAACAACTAGTGTATGCATGACCAATTAATCTGACTAAATAAATCTTATAGTGGCCACTTTGCATCACTCAAACTGAGAGGGCATGTTAGATTCATATGATAGAATAATGGAGAATCGCTATGACATATGCCTCCTTGAATCCTACGGGAAAGAAATCTACATGAATTGGTAGAGCTAGGTGTGTGATGGTATCATCGGAAAGACAAAGGAAATTTCTATAGAGATTGAGAGTGCATAGCATAGTTGTCACAGATGCATATGAATTTTTCCAAGAGGTCTAACCTCTTATTAGAAATCCTATAGGGTTGTACTAGTATAAGAAAACAATACATAGAAATTTTGGAGGATTCAATTCTTCAAATCAAACAAGCTATATAGGGGGAAAATCATATCCTTTGATTCGTACAATTTGTATAGGAGTTATGTAGGATTTGACTATAGGAGTTATGTAGGATTTGACTATAGGATTTGAATATTTGTACGGTTGTGTAATATTTTTACCCAGATCAATTCACATACCACCGGTTATGTATTTTTTTGGGCTATAAAAATAGGAGGTGTGGTATATTTGATGTGTGTAGAGATAATCTCACCATCTTATAGCCACCCCTAACATTTCGAGCAAACAAAAAAAATCTATACCACTACCCACCTCTCGTCCTACACTCAATTCCTACACAACCAAACAACAAAAATTGGCTATCCTAGCCAGGTGGTTGGGGATACTCTCATCCCATAAACCTATCCCCTAAACCAAACAACCCCTAATATGGAGGGAAGGAAAACCTAGATCTGATACTGTACAAAAACACATAAAGCAATCTGGAACCGTCCACATAGAATCAACGGGCCAGAGCAGATGCCTTCTTTGGGAAGGGTCTTGCGCGGAAGCCAAGGAATCCTCTGCGTCGACAATCTGGTGTAGCAGTAAAATAGACCATCATAGCGGAACATTGATGGAGTCACTACAATGCGTCCGAATCCGGGTATAGTCTTGTCATATCAATGGCCATGTCAGTTTCTCCAGATATAATCTATCCGTTAGCTAGTACTACTACTCTAGAGGCTGACGCCACATGCAGAAGTTGTACAGTACTACGACTACTATCGAGTATCGACTAGTCCGATCACGTCCAGGTCGCAACTACTCAAAAATGGCCGTAAAGAAAATGCAGAAGTAGGATGGGGCCACGACAAAAGACATACATCTATTTATGGACAGAGGTAGTATCATATCAGCATGCATTAGCATCTCATTTGCAACTAGTTGCACTCGCATCCTATTATCGGATATCACACTTCTGCACTTTTAAAAAATATGAAGAAAAACAAAACTGGGACACATATTATGTTGTGTATTGCTCCACAGGTCACAGATGAGTATGTAAAAAAAATTCTAGCTTGCACAAAAAAGACAAATGATATGTGAATAGTTAAGGAATATTATTCACTTTGGTCTTTTCTTTTTTCCACAGCTCACATATGGTCACCTTTTGAAACAAATGTTTAGATGTGCGAAAGATACAACATAACCCGTGACTATGATTTGAATTTACATTTTTTTACAAACTCGAAATGTGACATCCGACAATAAGATGAGGGATCAACTAGTTGCGAAATGTTTGCACTCCTGACCATGCATCTGAATCTATCTACTAGACTACTACAACAACATACAAAATGCACCAGTTTTGAACTAGAGATGTAACAGCAGTACTAACCGTTGGTTTCCAAAATCTAACGCTTGTGATTAGAGGGATTCGCGTCAAGAGATACCACAACAGCATACACTTCTTTCTAGAACCATCATGTAGCCATTATGTAGAAGAAGAAAAAAGCAGGGTCACACCAATATCACACGTCCCACTCGATAGTAAGAAAGGTTCCAAGTTATTGTTCCCATTTCTCAACTGGTCATACCTATTTCGATGGTGTAACCTACGTAGTATAAGTTATATATTAGTTGTATGGAAAGTTTGAGCAACATTTAGAACATAATTTTGTACTCCTAATTGGTCCAACATGCATGCTAAGATTGGGGTCTTCACCTTGAAACGGCGAGCGCCGAAAAGCGGGTCAAAATCGCCCAGATCCTCGAAGATATCTACAGGCGCAGCCGCTGTATGAGAGACGGAGTGGGGGTGTAGTATGTACTATAGTAAGACGGCGAGACGGCGAGGTCAGAGTGATTAAGACTAGTCACAATGGGAAGTACGTAGTACGTAGTATCATACACTACTAGTTTGTGATACTACCTCCACAATGCATAGTATCATAATATGGTTCATACTTATGTCATATTTAAAGTTTTGTAGAATCTCAATGCAAATGTGTGTACATGATGTATTTGTCATGAAGTTTTCTAAGTTTTCTAGGTTTATGTGTTATAATACTACTCTCATATCTCACCTCATAATTGATGTGACACATTAGATTTTTGCCAACATGGCATGTATGATACTACTTACGAGCCTTAAAAGCACTTTTTTGTGATGTTGATCAAATTGTACTCTAAAATTGTCACTGGACAACAGGTCGGCCTATTGCAAACTTGTTTGAATGAGCTAAAATAGTTAGAAATCTAGAAAATTTGTCACTTCAATGAATTTTCATCCTATAACGTTTACTTAATTTGAAAAACGAATGGGGACGTTTGCCATAATGGGACGATCATTTCTACAAAAAAGAATAAGATGGAAAGTCTCGCAATGTTATTTATCATGACAACATTGACAATGTCACAACCGTGGGGTGATTAGGGAATCCACTCCGCTAGAAAAAACAAACTTATATAAGGCATGTGTGGCAATGCAGTTTGTCTACCTTATACACATATCTAGATGTGTAGCTATATATGGATTTTATTTTCCAACTTTAGATGATCAGTTTATAGTTCACCATTTAATTAGAATTCATAATTTTTGGGAATAAAATACTTGGAGGTACCCTGCAAGTGTGGTACCACAAACTAAGCCAAAACATGGGTCCCAATAGTACAACATAGCGCGCATAGGAAGTTTGAGCAAATTTGAAACCAACCAAATGAGGTAGAAACAAATCAGAAAAAAGTTGTGAAACATGTGCATGGAGCCATCACATGACATGTACTTACTACTAACAAGTAAAAAATATAAAACCCTATCATACATAGAGGTTTGGGGTGAAGAGTTATTATTCACACACATATAGAATAAATATGGACTGCTTTTGGCTTTCTACCCATTAATTTGAGCAAGCTTCATGCAGTGTCCACTTCAAACTTGACAACATTGGAACCATAGCTGCTTGAGTTCGCCTCGCTAGCCTCTTCCCATATGTAAGCTTAATTAATTGGTTACACTACGAAAACCACAATCAACTTCTGAATAATGCATGCATTGCCCCCCTTTTGCACATATGCAACTTTGCAAAGTAGGGATTTTTGGTTTACCACACATTAGTGTGTTGTTTTCTTTTTATTAGGACCCATGTTTGGTAGCCACATTTTTCCAAAGCCAAAGTGTGGTTAGCCAAAAAAAAAGCTAGTATGGCTAGCCACCAAATTGTGGCTTAAAATATTAAAGCCAAACTTTGTCAAAACTTTGTAAAAAAAAGTTGAGTCTATGACAAATGGACCATATATACATGCAATGAAGTGTGATAAGCCAAATTGTGGCAAAAACCAAACACATGCCAAATAAACTATATGCATGCATGGCTGCCAAATTTTGGCTTCTTGACAAATTGTGGCTAGGAACCAAACATGCCCTTGCTGGCCAAAGGGGTCCGAATATGTGTTTTGTTTATTCGCTATCATGTGCAGTACGTGTGTGCACAATACCGCAAATCAAAATTTCACGGGTAGGCCAAACATGCATGCATGGTAGGCGAATCGCCATTTCGAAGGCTAATTTGTCAAACTAGCTTACCATGAAACCATCATGTGTACTCCAATTAATTAAGTTCGGATATGAATGGTGGTCATCAACCAAACTAAAAAGAATTCAAAATTTGGGATGATATAGGGATGTGCCCTATTGTTGTGGAATCAGAAAACATTAGCCAACGAAAATGTGGGTTGCATCCAAGTATAGTAGCTCACAAAGTCGATTGCCAAGAAGTTTTTGCCTAAATTTGAAATAAAGCCAAAATGAGGTTCAAACTTATTGAAATCAGCAAGCAAGGCAATCACGAAGTCACCAATTACTACTTTTATCTAGGAAAAATAACAAACATGATGGCATGCAAATATTCTTGAGAAGCAGAATCATTCTGTAAATATATATTTTTGGAACCATGCATGTTGGACATTGATTCGCTTCTTGCCACATGGGTGAGCTAGCTTGGTTACCGCAAGAACCATGCATGGCGAACTTTCGAATCATGACCCCTTTTTTAAGAGATCAATGAAAAACTTCTTATTTTCGACTATACTTTGCCAAATACAGTTTTTTTGGTTTTCCACATAAAGTCTTTTCATTTTTATTGGCCGAATTAAGGGGGGCAAAATTAAAAGGATGTATTTGTGAAGTGGCTACCGCGTGTATTGCGCACACTACCACCTATACAATTTTCACAAGAGGGTGACATGGTTGGATGGCCATGCATTTCCATGGTTTGTTGGATTATCTCATCATGTAGTATATAATAAATTAATTTTGTAAATATTTTTCAATTCAAGTATTAACGATGGTTATATTACAACTCAAATAAATTGGGAAAATACTGGGGTTCGCCTCCCTAGAATCAATCTTGCCCGTCCATTTCCTATCAACTGACTATAGGGAGTACTAGATTTAAATGGCGGTTGGAGTTAATTCCTCAACCTCATCGCAGTATTATTCCCATCTGTCCCCACTAAACAACCCCTGGCGGTTCGTTCTCCCCTGCATTTCGGCAAGTTCCAAAAAACCCCATTGTTTGCAGTTGCTCTCCCTCCCTCCCCCTCAATCCCTCCGATCAGTTCGACGTGCTTCAGCGCTGCCATGGCCGACGGCGGCCTGTTTACGCTAAAGAGGAGCGTCGTTCCCCATGGGACGACCAAGGTGAACGTGGTCTACACGAATGACCCTTCCGTTCTCGAGCACACCCTCAAGATGTACGAACAAAAGCTACTAGAGGACAGGTCCAGGTTCGTCGGCCTCGACCTAGAATACACTGCGGACCAAGTAAGTACCGCCGTCGTTCAGTTGGCCATGGACGACCACGTCCTGGTGTACCATTTCTGCAGGTATGTTCTTCACATGCCTTCCTTTATCCTTTTGTTTTTTAATATAGAAACTCTTCCTTTATCTTGGATCTGCTTTTTTATTTCGAAATAGACTAGGTTCTAACTTGTATGAAAACACGAACAAACTAACTTGTATGAAAAATGTGGTCTGGAACGTAATATCCAACATATACTTGTATAATTTTTTTGGATTGACCACGATATCTAGTTTCATGATTTTGGTACTCAAAATTTGCACAAATTTCATGTACTCATACTCACCGATAATCGGCATGGATGTCAAGATATTAACATATAGTAACTGAATCTTAACTTGATGACACTTAAATAATTAGATCATATAGTCGCAACAATAATTCATGTTATTTTGATGTGTATCACTGATGCAAAATCATTGTTTCACTGCAACAAGTATACAGTTTACTGGAAGAAAAATATGTGTACTATTTCAGCATATACGATCTTACAAGATTGATTTGTGTTAACATGCAGGAGTCCTGATAATCTGGCACTGCAAGAATTCCTTCAACATAAAGGAATTTGTTTCACAACTGTTGACATCAGGGGTGACTCTAGCAGGTTTGCTAGAGATGGCATTAAAATTCCTAAACATAATTGGATTGACATTCAGGATATGATCAATTTCAATGGTCCTGGCAATAGGACTGGCATGGGTGATTTGGCAGCCGCCATCATTGACCCATCTTACAAAGACATGAAGACCAAGTTCCCTACTAGCAGCCACGATCAATGGGAGTGCATGCCATTGCCTGAAGTAAACTTGAGGTATGCTGCGATTGATGGGTATGTCAGTTTTGAGTTGTACAGGCGACTCAAAAAAATCAATGATGGGCAGCGTCAAGCACAACCAATTCCAAGGGAAGTGGTTTGCCCGGATTGCAAGGAAGCGGCTAGGTTGGCCGCTCTTCCCCCTGCCTGGCGCGACGAGAAGAAGCAGTGTGTCGGGACAACCTACTGGGAATTTGTATCTTATTGCTTTAGGCACAACATACCATTTGATCCGAAGAAAATGCCACCATGGATAAAGGACTCGTGCGAGCCTACTTCGGGGTCTCCGTGGGATGGCGGTTCACATGGTGAGCAAGCTAGGGCAACGGCTGGATGTGGTGAGCTAGCAAGGGCAGGGCCTGTATCTGGTTGGGAAGCTCCAACAAGGATTCCCGACACACGAAGTGCGAACGAGTGCAGAACTTGGACTGCCAACCCATGGGAGGCAGGTACAAGCGGCACCGGCAAGCGCATCAAGAGGGATGATGATAATTGGTGAACTAGGCTGGCGTTATATGTTTCCAAGATTGTACATAAGTTTAGAATTATGAACTGGTAGTATTGTTTAGGTGATGTAATTACTTTTGCAACAATGTGTATGAGGTTTCAGAATCACGCATCCTTATTTAAACATGTTTAAAACATGGAAATGAAAAGGTAAGCCTGCATCCTTCTTAGTCACTCCAAAATTAAGCTTTTGGGAAGGTATTTGAAATTTCCATGTTTGAAACCCAAAACGACTTCTCTTCGTGATTGACTTCATAAGACAAAGTTCAGGCTTAGGGGTAGATACATGATTTTTCTGGTTTGAATATGACTAGACCTTGTTTATCAACTTGAGTGCTTACTATATGACATAAGAAGGCTATGTGCTTTGGTTTTTCATTTTTTGAATCTTGGTCAATTCCTAGGTACGGTTTGACCAAGATTTAGTTTAAAATATGAAAATAAAATGTAAGCCCGGTCTGGATCCTTCTTAGTCACTCTAAATGAAGCTTTTGGGAGGTTTTTGAAATTTCCATGTGTTCGAAACCCAAAACCACTTCTCTTCATGCTTGACTTCGTAAGATACGTTTAGGGTTAGTGATACTTACATGATTTTTCTAATTATTTTTATGCCCATTTGAATCTTGGTCAAATCATAGGTTTGACCAAGATTTAAACATGTTTAAAATATGAAAATGAAAAGCTAAGCCTGCATCCTTCTTAGTCACTCCAAAATGAAGTTTTTGGGAAGGTTTTTGAAATTTCCATGATTGAAACCCAAAAACCACTTCTCTTCGTGCTTGACTTCATAAGACAAAGTTTAGGGTTAGGGTAGATACATGATTTTTCTGGTTTGAATATGTCTAGACCTTGTTTATCAACTTGATTGATTATATGACATAAGAAGGCTATGTGCTTTGGTTTTCATTTTATCCCATTTGAATCTTGGTCAAATCCTAGGTTTGACCAAGATTTGAACAAGTTTAAAACATAAAAATAAAAGGTATAAGCATGGATCCTTCTTAGTCACTCTAAAATGAAGCTTTTGGGGGTTCTTGAAATTTCCATGTTTGAAACCCAAAACCACGTCTCTTCATGCTTGACTTCATAAGGCAGAGTTTAGGGTTAGGGTAGATACATGATTTGTCTGGTTTGAATATGTCTTGACCTTGTTTATCAACTTGAATGCTTAATATATGACATAAGAATACTATGTGCTTTGGTTTTCATTTTTTGATTTTTTCTGAATTTTTATGCCCATTTGATCTTGGTCAAATCCTAGGTTTAACCAAGGTTTAAACAAGTTTAAAACATGAAAATGAAAAGGTAAGCCTGCATCCTTCTTAGTCACTCCAAAATGAGGCTTTTGGGAAGGTTTTTGAAATTTCCATGTTTGAAATCCAAAACGACTTCTCTTCGTGCTTGACTTCATAAGACAAAGTTTAGGGTTAGGGGTAGATACAAGATTTTTCTGGTTTGAATATCTCTAGACCTTGTTTATCAACTTGAGTGCTTATTATATGACATAAGAAGGCTATGTGCTTTGGTTTTTCAGTTTTTTTGAATTTTTATACCCATTTGAATCTTGGTCAAATCCTAGGTACGGTTTGACCAAGATTTGAACATGTTTAAAACATGAAAATAAAAGGTAAGCATGGATCCTTCTTAGTAACTCTAAAATGAAGCTTTTGGGAGGTTTTTGAAATTTCCATGTTTGAAACCCAAAACCACTTCTCTTCATGCTTGATCGACTTCATAAGACAGAATTTAGGGTTAGTGGGTAGATACATGATTTGTCTGGTTTGAATATGTTTAGACCTTGTTTATCAACTTGAATGCTTACTATATGACATAAGAATACTATGTGCTTTAGTTTTCATTTTTTTGATTTTTTCTGATTTTTTTGCACATTTGATCTTGGTCAAATCCTAGGTTTAACCAAGATTTAAACATGTTTAAGACATGAAAATGAAAAGGTAAGCCTGCATCCTTCTTAGTCACTCCAAAATGAAGCTTTTGGGAAGGTTTTTGAAATTTCCATGTTTGAAACCCAAAACCAGTTCTCTTCATGCTTTACTTCATAAGACAGAGTTTAGGGTTAGGGGTAGATATACGTGATTTGTCTAGTTTGAATATGTCTAGACCTTGTTTTATCAACTTGAATTCTTACTATATGACATAAAAAAACTATGTGGTTTGGTTTGATAGTTCATTGTTCATAATTCATAGTTGATCATACATACGGATCATACATACAGAATTGCGCGATCCTTATCGCGACTTCTAACCTATCTAGTCGTCGAGGAAGATGATGGTCGCGTTCTCCTCCGCATCCCGCGCCTCCTTCTCCTTCACGGCGGCGATGGCCGCCGCCTTGTCTTCTTCCTCCGCCCTCTTCTTGTCGGCATCGTCCTTGAGGGACGCGGCCAGCGCCTTCAAGAAGAGGGGGTCTTCCCCTTCCTCCGCCTCCTCCGCCTCCTCGCCGGCTGGCGGCGCGAATCCGCCGCTGGTGCTCGCCTCCCACGCCGCCTTCGACCGGCGGTTCCTCTCCCGGTCGGCGCGCCATTTGTTGAAGACGGGGCCGCTCATCGGTTTGAGCGGCGGATCCGCCTTGTACCAGAGCCCGCCCGGGGCGAACTCGCGGAGCGACGACGGCATGTACAGGGAGCCTCTGTACCTGCACGCCGCGCGCCGACTCCCGGCGGCGGACTGCTTGCACTGGAGCCGCCACGCCTCCTCGAGCGTGTCCGGCGCGCGGGATCGCTTCGATCCGCTCGCGGGCGACGCGGAACTGGTACGGCGTGAATACATGGCGAGCGGCGAAGAATCACCACCCTGCAATCAAGGCCAAGCACGCAGCATATGGCCTCTTCCTTACGTCTTTTGCCTGGTTTGTTGCCGGTCAACGCCCCTGCTGCTGGCCCTGATGCTCCTGGTCCTGTTTAAAGTTCAGCATTAAACTCTATACTATACAACTGTCGTGGTCTTGTGATGTACAGTAGTACTCTTTTGATGCATTTGTGATGTAGTAGTACTGTACTTTTTTTTGAACTGATATAGTACTATCTAAGAAAAGTACTCCCTCCGATTCACATTCTTTTTAGCACCAAGAAATATGGATCGGATCACCGGAGCGAGGGAGTAAATTACCCTTTTGTTGTGGCTTATTTTGACTTTGGCAAAAGCCAAAAAAAGCACCTAAATAGGTGCTTTTTGGGCTTTTGGATTTTGGAAGCCAAAAGAATAGAATCTTTGTTCTTGGCTTCCAAAATCCAAAAGCCCAAAAAAGCACCTATTTACGTGCTTTTTTTGGCTTTTGCCAAAGCCAAAAGCCAAAAAAAGCCACAACAAAAGGGCCATAAACATGGCATCTCGTGCATGAAGCTTGACAGATTGATCGGGTTGGCTAGAACGGCTAAACAATGCTGCTCATTAGGCAAATGCATGCCATGTACGATAGTATACATCTAGTAAAGAAGTCTATACTGACATAAAAAAGACTACATTGGGGATGAGAGTCAATTGGGGCATCTACAATACAGAAAATCTTGCTCGTAGTTGATTTTGGCTAAGAGGGTTTTGTGCCCATATTTGTATCTTGGTATAATCCTAGGTTTGACAATGATTTAAACAAGTTTAAAATATGAAAATGAAAAGGTAAGCATGGATACTTCTTAGTCACTCTAAAATGAAGCTTTTGGGAGGTTTTTGATATTTCCATGTTTGAAACCAAGAACCACTTCTCTTCATGCTTGGCTTCATAAGATAAAGTTTAGGGGTTAGGGGGTAGATACATGATTTGTTTGGTTTGAATATGTCTAGACCTTGTTTATCAGCTTGAATGCTTACTATATGACATAAGAAGACTATGTACTTTGGTTTTTCATTTTTTTTAAAATTTTATGCCCATTTGAATCTTGGTCAAAACACTAGCTATGACCAAGATGTAAACAAGTTTAAAACATGAAAATGAAAAGGTAAGCATGGATCCTTCTTAGTCACTATAAAATGAAGCTTTTGGGATCTTGAAATTTCAAGTTTGAAACCCAAAACCACTTCTCTTCATGCTTGACTTCATAAGACAGAGTTTAGGGTTAGGGGTAAATACATGATTTGTCTAGTTTGTTGTTTAGACCTTGTTTACCAACTACTAGTTCGATTTTGGGCTACTAATATAAAATTAAAATAAGTTGAACTAGTATTCCTCTAAAAAATCATTTTGGTATGCATTGTTTGATACTTTTCATAGCTATAGTGCATCACAAATTTATGATTTCATGCTTTGCTTTGCCAATTTCGATTTTTTCTAACCACCTTCTCTTTGATTTCAAATTTAGGTCAAACTATCGATGCCTACTATGTGTTCTACTTGAATTGGATGCAGCGTGCGCACATGTTTTGCCATTGTTCTGGGCTTCCACACATCTTTGGGGCATCCAAGTATTTAAGTTACCTTGTTTTTTTGAATTGTAATTCATACCCTTCCTCCCAATTTTTATGCACATTTGAATCTTGGTCAAATCCTAAGTTTGACCAAGATTTGAACAAGTTTAAAACATGAAAATGAAAAGGTAACCCTGAATCCTTCTTAGTCACTCAAAAATGAGAAGCTTTTGGGAGTTTTTTGAAATTTCCATGTTTGAAACCCAAAACCACTTCTCTTCATGCTTGACTTCATAAGACAGAGTTTAGGGTTAGGGTAGATACATGATTTGTCTAGTTTGTTGTTTAGACCTTGTTTATCAACTTGAATGCTTACTATATGACATAATAATACTATGTGCTTTGGTTTTCATTTTTTTTTGATTTTTTCTGAATTTTTATGCCCATTTGATCTTGGTCAAATCCTAGGCTTAACCAATATTTAAACAAGTTTAAAACATGAAAATGAAAAGGTAAGCCTGTATCCTTCTTAGTCACTCCAAAATGAAGCTTTTGGGAAGGTTTTTGAAATTTCCATGTTTGAAATCCAAAACGACTTCTCTTCGTGCTTGACTTCATAAGACAAAGTTTAGGGCTAGGGGTAGAAACATGATTTTTCTGGTTTGAATATGTCTAGACCTTGTTTACCAACTTGAGTGTTTACTATATGACATAAGAAGGCTATATGCTTTGGTTTTTCATTTTTTTTGAAATTTTATGCCCATTTGAATCTTGATCAAATTCCTAGGTACAGTTTGACCAAGATTTGAACAATTTTAAAACATGAAAATAAAAGGTAAGCCCGACCTGGATCCTTTAGTCACTCTAAAATGAAGCTTTTGGGGGTTCTTGAAATTTCCAAGTTTGAAACCCAAAACCACTTCTCTTCATGCTTGACTACACATAAGACAGAGTTTAGGGTTAGGGGTAGATACATGATTTTTCTTGTTTGAATATATCTAGACCTTGTTTATATCAACTTTAATGCTAACTATATATGACATAAGAAAACTATGTGCTTTGGTTTTTAATTTTTCTGATTTTTTTATTTTGATAGATGCACATTTGAATCTTTGTCAAATCCTAGGTTTGGCCAAGATTTAAACAAGTATAAAACATGAAAATGAAAAGGGGAAGCCTGTATCCTTTCTTAGTCACTCTAAAATGAAGTTTTTGGGATGTTCTTGAAATTTTCATGTTTGAAACCCAAAACCACTTCTCTTCATCCTTGACTTCATAAGATAGAGTTTAGGGGCTAGGGGATAGATACATGATTTGCCTAGGTTTGAATATGCATGTCCAAACCTTGTTTATCAACTTGAATGCTTACTATATGACATAAGAAGACTATATGCTTTTGTTTTTCATTTTTCTGATTTTTTTTAAATTTTATGCCCATTTGAATCTTTTGGTCAAATCCTTGGTTTAATTTGACACGGATTTAAACAAGTTTAAAATATGAAAATGAAAAGGTGGTAAGCAGGCATGTATCCTTCTTATATATATTAGTCACTCTAAAATGAAGCTTTTGGGAGGTTTTTGAAATTTCCATGTTTGAACCCAAAACCACTTCTCTTCATGTTGTTGACTTCATAAGATAGAGTTTAGGGGTTAGGGGTATAGATACATGACTTGTCTTGTTTGAATATGTGTCTAGACCTTGTTTATCAACTTTAATGCTTACTATATGACATAAGAACACTATGCGCTTTAATTTGGTTTTTAATTTTTTTAAATTTTGATGCACATTTTGAATCTTGGTCAAATCCTAGGTTTGACCGAGATTTGAACAAGTTTAAAACAAGAAAATAAAAGGTAAGCCCGCCAGACTGGATCCTTTCTTAGTCACTCTATAATGAAGCTTTTAGGGGGGTTGTTGAAAATGTAAGCATGTATCCTTCTTAGTACGTCACACCACAATGAAGCTTTTGGGAGGGTTTTTGAAATGTCCATGTTTGAAACCCAAAACGACTTCTCTTCGTGCTTGACTTCATAATTAAGACAAAGTTTAGGGTTAGGGGTATATAGATACATGATTTTTCTGGTTTGAATATGTCTAGACTTTGTTTATCAACTAGCTTGAGTGCTTACTATATGGCATATATAAGAAGCTAGGCTATGTGCTTTGGTTTTTCATTTTTTTTGAATTTTTATGCCCATTTGAATCTTGGTCAAATCCTAGGTACGTACGGTTTGACCAAGATTTGAACATGTTTAAAACATGAAAATAAAAGGTAAGCATGGATCCTTCTTAGTCACTCTAAAATGAAGCTTTTGGGAGGTTTTTGAAATTTCCATGTTTGAAACCCAAAACCACTTCTCTTCATGCTTGGCTTCGTAAGATAGAGTTTAGGGTTTGGGGTAGATACGTACATGATTTTTCTAAGTATTTTTACGCCCATTTGAATCTTCGTCAAATCCTAAGTTTGACCAAGATTTGAACAAGTTTAAAAACATGAAAATGAAAAGGGTAAGCCTGGATCCTTGTTTAGGGTTAGGGGGTAGATACATGATTTTTGTGGTTTGAATATGGCAGACCTTGTTTATCACCTTGATATATGACATAGGAAGACGGTGTGCTTTTGTTTTTCTTTTTTTTGAATTTTTATGCCCATTTGAATCTTGGTCAAGTCATAGGTTTGACCAAGATTTAAACATGTTTAAAACATGAAAATGAAAAAGTAAGCCTGGATCCTTCTTAGTCACTCCAAAATGTACCAATTGATAAATGAGTTAACTTGGCTTCATGGAAAAAATAATGTCATGTAAATGATTTAACTTGGCTTTCGTACCCTTGAATCCATAGGAAACTTTGTATAAATGTAGTAGTATAATAATCAACCGAGTTTTTACATCAACAGGTCTGTCACTTACGTGTGGTGCCCATGCGTGAGGTCCCACACTTCAGTGAGCACAAGTCACGTGCAATAGGTACGCAAACTCCCACCATTTTCTTTGTCAAGAGAAGACGCATCAGGATGCGTATTGGAAGTATGGGTCCTTCTGGATCCTTCGTTGTCCCTCTCCAAAAAAAACAAATCTCTCTCATTCTCGGCCTCGCTCGACTCGCCGTCGCTCGCTCGCTCGCACCTCCTGCTCACTGACAAACCCTGCACAAAAGTCAACATCATCACCCGAAAAAGGGGAGACACCATAATTCTCTCCCTTCTTCTCTCCTTCCGAGTGATCCCTTCTTCCTCCGAGTTTCACTCGACGGGCAAACACACATGTGCTGCATAGTAATAATAAAAAGTAGAAAAATCGACCTACGAATCTATGATTAAATAGGTTAAACTAGGGTTTTGCCCACTACTACAGATCAAGTTCAGAAATATCCAACTACTAGTTCGATTTTGGGCTACTAATATAAAATTAAAATAAGTTGAACTAGTATTCCTCTAAAAAATCATTTTGGTATGCATTGTTTGATACTTTTCATAGCTATAGTGCATCACAAATTTATGATTTCATGCTTTGCTTTGCCAATTTCGATTTTTTCTAACCACCTTCTCTTTGATTTCAAATTTAGGTCAAACTATCGATGCCTACTATGTGTTCTACTTGAATTGGATGCAGCGTGCGCACATGTTTTGCCATTGTTTTGGGCTTCCACACATCTTTGGGGCATCCAAGTATTTAAGTTACCTTGTTTTTTTGAATTGTAATTCATACCCTTCCTCCCAATTTTTATGCACATTTGAATCTTGGTCAAATCCTAAGTTTGACCAAGATTTGAACAAGTTTAAAACATGAAAATGAAAAGGTAAGCCTGAATCCTTCTTAGTCACTCAAAAATGAAGCTTTTGGGAGTTTTTGAAATTTCCATGTTTGAAACCCAAAACCACTTCTCTTCATGCTTGACTTCATAAGACAGAGTTTAGGGTTAGGGGTAGATACATGATTTGTCTAGTTTGTTGTTTAGACCTTGTTTATCAACTTGAATGCTTACTATATGACATAATAATACTATGTGCTTTGGTTTTCATTTTTTTTGACTTTTTCTGAATTTTTATGCCCATTTGATCTTGGTCAAATCCTAGGCTTAACCAATATTTAAACAAGTTTAAAACATGAAAATGAAAAGGTAAGCCTGTATCCTTCTTAGTCACTCCAAAATGAAGCTTTTGGGAAGGTTTTTGAAATTTCCATGTTTGAAATCCAAAACGACTTCTCTTCGTGCTTGACTTCATAAGACAAAGTTTAGGGCTAGGGGTAGAAACATGATTTTTCTGGTTTGAATATGTCTAGACCTTGTTTACCAACTTGATCGAGTGCTTACTATATGACATAAGAAGGCTATATGCTTTGGTTTTTCATTTTTTTTGAAATTTTATGCCCATTTGAATCTTGATCAAATCCTAGGTACAGTTTGACCAAGATTTGAACAATTTTAAAACATGAAAATAAAAGGTAAGCCCGACCTGGATCCTTTAGTCACTCTAAAATGAAGCTTTTGGGGGTTCTTGAAATTTCCAAGTTTGAAACCCAAAACCACTTCTCTTCATGCTTGACTACATAAGACAGAGTTTAGGGTTAGGGGTAGATACATGATTTTTCTTGTTTGAATATATCTAGACCTTGTTTATATCAACTTTAATGCTAACTATATATGACATAAGAAAACTATGTGCTTTGGTTTTTAATTTTTCTGATTTTTTTATTTTGATAGATGCACATTTGAATCTTTGTCAAATCCTAGGTTTGGCCAAGATTTAAACAAGTATAAAACATGAAAATGAAAAGGGGAAGCCTGTATCCTTTCTTAGTCACTCTAAAATGAAGTTTTTGGGATGTTCTTAAAATTTTCATGTTTGAAACCCAAAACCACTTCTCTTCATGCTTGACTTCATAAGATAGAGTTTAGGGGCTAGGGGATAGATACATGATTTGCCTAGGTTTGAATATGCATGTCCAAACCTTGTTTATCAACTTGAATGCTTACTATATGACATAAGAAGACTATATGCTTTTGTTTTTCATTTTTCTGATTTTTTTTAAATTTTATGCCCATTTGAATCTTTTGGTCAAATCCTTGGTTTAATTTGACACGGATTTAAACAAGTTTAAAATATGAAAATGAAAAGGTGGTAAGCAGGCATGTATCCTTCTTATATATATTAGTCACTCTAAAATGAAGCTTTTGGGAGGTTTTTGAAATTTCCATGTTTGAAACCCAAAACCACTTCTCTTCATGTTGTTGACTTCATAAGATAGAGTTTAGGGGTTAGGGGTATAGATACATGACTTGTCTTGTTTGAATATGTGTCTAGACCTTGTTTATCAACTTTAATGCTTACTATATGACATAAGAACACTATGCGCTTTAATTTGGTTTTTAATTTTTTTAAAATTTGATGCACATTTTGAATCTTGGTCAAATCCTAGGTTTGACCGAGATTTGAACAAGTTTAAAACAAGAAAATAAAAGGTAAGCCCGCCAGACTGGATCCTTTCTTAGTCACTCTATAATGAAGCTTTTAGGGGGGTTGTTGAAAATGTAAGCATGTATCCTTCTTATACGTCACACCACAATGAAGCTTTTGGGAGGGTTTTTGAAATGTCCATGTTTGAAACCCAAAACGACTTCTCTTCGTGCAACCTCTAATTCCCACAGACGGCGCCAATTGACAAAGGATTAACTTGTCAATGCCTACAGATTGTAGACTAGGGTTTTGCTAGAAGTAGAGGGCAAGTAGATCTCGAAGGTTTAGGCGAAAAGTACTCGACGATTATGAAAACTAGGGTTATGTTGACAGTAGATTCGATCCTCTTTGTTCCTCGACTCCCTATAGGAGGTGGAGCCGAGGGTTTCGTATTGTACAAGTTACAGAGTCCGGGACGGTTTGTAACTCGTCCCGCCAGATTACAAATAATACTTCCTATTACAACTCTAGCTTTCCTTAATACATCTTGGGCTCCCGAATCTTCTTATTCTTCGGATAGTGGGCCTTCAGTAAATCCCGGGTACTATCTATGGCAGGCCCATTTGGGGTGCCTATGTCAGTAGCCCCCGAGATTTTGCTTGAATCGTAGAGTCAGGGAAAATCTCTCCCGTTTATTTTTGTTCGAGAGCTTTTATCCATACTTCTTCACATAAAATTCTATATTGTACAGGGATAATGGTAGTTGGGGCTAGTTCATCTGACGGATCAGGTACTAGTTAACTGCTCTAGTGGCAATCCGCAAAAACCTACTTCAAGATCACGTCCCCGGACATGATCTCGGGATACTGGTGTAAACTTCGACAGGTGCCGCTTAAGGTCTTACCATTCTGTCGAGTCCCAGTCAAATTTATCGGGTACCTAACGCGTCCGTTAGGATTTTTCTTCGTATCTGTTGATACGGATAAAAGTAGCAGAGCGCAGTCTTTGGCGATGCCACGCCCAGCAGAACGGATCTGGGGTCTTACCTTCGCATATTTGCGGCATTCAGAAATTGATCGCAACTTTGGCGTTCTGAGAATATATTGTCGAGTGCTTTTCGCCTTTGGAATAGCACATTTTATTGAGTCATATTTGATGACTTTATTTTGTCTTCCCGATGGGAGTATATGTAGAGTTATCTGTGTAACTCGAAATATACTCACTTCTGTTTCTCTATTTTGAAAAAATTCATCGGGCACGCGAACAGCGTTCCCGATGGGAGTAGCCCCCGAGGCTACAGCCAAGAACTTGTGCTTGGGTGTAGGCTCCACAGATTAGTATCCTTTGCCGCTATATTTATGATCCTTCTCGATATTTTTATATTTATCGGGTGCGCGACCAGCGCTCCCGATGGGAGTAGCCCCCGAGGCTATGAACAAATTCTTGGATTTGGTCATAGGCTCTCGCCATTTCTATATTGTCATACTCGAAATTTTCTATTTTTCCAAAGTAGCCCCCGAGCATTTGGGCAAAAACTTGTATTTGATCAAAGGCTCCAAGAGTATTCGAATGTTTTACCCTGTCGCCATTCTCTTTTTATTTTTCTTGTCGACATATTTTCCTTTGTCAAATTCTCTTCATCTCTGTCAATAATTGGGATTTTTTCTGCCTTGTGGGTCCATTGTTTCCACCACGTTGACACGTCGTGCAAGTGGGGGACACACGTCCTCCGCTTTTCCTGGCGCACGTACGGTAACGCCTGTTCCATTCCTTCTCAGTAAAAATACCTTTTTACCCTTGTATCTACGAGATCCTTTTTCACCACACGATTTCTTCATCCAACGGTGCACTGCTTCGTCCGAACCCTATATAAACCTTTCTTCAACCTCGGTCCAGTCCTTCGCTTGCGCCGCACATCTGTTCCCCTCTGCAAAAACTTCCCTTGCGCCCAATTCTGTTTGGTCTTCCGCACGCTCAAGCATTGCCTTGTCCATTGCTGTTGATGCCACCACGCACGCGACTTACGCGCCACAGCACTCCAGAATCCGCAATGGCCGCCGAAGATCTTGACTGGGAGAGATCTAAAATCTCCAACCAAGACCTCAACCTGATGAAGAAGCTTGGCCTGATGAAGAAAGATGACGCCATCCGCTTTCCCAGCGAAGAAAGCTACCCCAACCCTCCAATGGAGTACCGGGTTAGTTTCGTTGATCACCTCATCCGCGGCCTTTCTGCCCCTATTCACGATTTCCTCCGCGGCCTTCTCTTTGTTTATGGGATTCAACTACACCAGTTGACCCCCAATTCCATCCTCCATATTTCCATTTTCATCACGCTGTGCGAATGTTTCCTTGGAGTCCCTCCCAATTGGGCTCTTTGGAAACGCATTTTCCTTCTTCGTCGCAATGCCTCTCGCAACGCCACTTATAACATAGGCGGCGTTGTTATTTGTGTCCGAACTGATGTTGAATACTTCGACGTCAAATTTCCTGATTCTGTCCAAGGGTGGCGCAAAAAGTGGCTCTACATTCACGAAGAAAGTGCCAACTCTGTGGAGCACAACATAGTCCCCTTCGACGGAAATGCTAAAATTCAACGCCGCCGCTCCTGGGATGCTGAAGCTTCCGAAGAAGAGAAAAAGGCGACAGAAGCACTTATGTCTCGTATTCGTCAGCTCCAAAATACTCGAGGCGAAGAACTATCTGGTGTTCAAATCACTGCCTACTTTCTTAGAATTAGGGTGCAGCCTCTTCAGGCTCGCAAAAATCCCCTTTGGACATATACTGGTGTAAATGACGCCAATAGGCTCTCCAGTGATCTTTCTGCAAAGGACTTGGAGAAGCTGATTCGAAGAATTTCTAGTTTAAATAAGAAAGATCCTGTTCCTTCTTCCTGCCGTGTGAAACCATACAGCTCCACCAATCCTCTCCCCGAGGTATTTTTGTCTTCTCGAATTTTTATCTTGTTCCAAATGTTCCCTGCATCTTACTGTATTGATATCTCGCTATTTTTTCTTTTGTCGCTATTTTTGCAGAACCATCCTACTATGTCTTCTCTTCCTCCCCTTCCTGAGGATGGAGAAGTCGAAGAACAAGCTGTCGTTGCCGAAGACAATCAAGGTTCCTCTCTTCATGAAAGTGAAGTCGCAGGTTCTCACAAATCTGCGGCTTCCCATGAAAAGGAAGTTGAATCTGAAGCCAGCGAGTCGACGCAATCCCTTCCTCCTGCTGTTTCCCCAAAAGGAAAAGGGATGACGCCGAAGCCTCCGGCACCTCCAAACCCGAGGAAACTGATCCTTCGTCGCAAAAGGCAGCTTATGATCCATATCTTGAGACCCTTATCAGTTCGTGAGTCCTTGTTCTATCTTTTCCTTGTATTTGAACATTCGTATCTGTCTTGCTGCTTATTTTGTCGACATTTTACTTGCAGTGATGAGGAAGAAGAGGTACCAACCGCTGATGTGGCTGCTCGAACGAGTACGTCACATACTTTAGTTGCCTCGGAAACACCAGTTGAAGGAGAAGAATCTTCACCTCCTCGGCAAAATGTCAACACTGCTACTCCTCCTTCAAGCCCCCGAGCCCCTTTGTCGAAAAGGGCGAGGACGGAAATCATCCCGGAGCCTACTCTCCAATTGAGTAGCTCCTCTAACCCTCTCTTGGAGGATGTAAGTTCTTAACTTCCTTGTCATTGTTTATGTTTTCTTTTGTTGATTTCCTGTACCATTATATTTTTCTCATACCGCCATTTCCTTCTATCCCCTTTTTTTTAACAGCCTTTGATAAAGGATCTTCTTCGCATCGGTACCCAATTTGTCGGGTACCGTGAATATGCTAGTAAAGCTGAAGGTAATGCTTTACTCCTTTTGCTTCTTTTCTTTTGCTCCTTTGTTGTCGAGATTTTTAACTATATTTATCTTCCTTGGTAGAAAAACTGGCGGAAGCCAATGAGCGTGCCAACACACTTGCTCAACAATTAGAGCAAAGTGAAAAGGCTCGCAAAAAGGCTGAGTCAGATGCTGTTGGTGCTCGTGCAGAGGCTGATAAGGCCAAGTCTGATGCTGCTGGTGTCGAAGATCTCCGGAAGAGACTTCATGATGCCGAAACTTCGCTGAGTGAACATATAACCGCTCAATCTGCTCGCGAAGAGGCGATCCTTAAACGCTTGAAGACACAGAGTCGCCGCTTCGTCGGTAAGTATCACTTATCATTTTTTGTATTTCCTTTTCTGTGTTTGTTTGTTGCTCAATAAGTTTCTTTTTTGACAGCTAGAACAGCTCAAGAGTTTCAACTTGAAGAACCCGTCAATGATCCTCTTCTCGACGCCCTGTCATTTCTCGAGGTTCATGGATCAGAGGCACGCGAAGGCATTGATCAGGCCAAAGCAGGATTGTCGCGGCTTTTTCCTTATTTTTTCCCAAAGAAAGAGGAACCCGCAACTTTCCTTGATCTCGCCAAGAGCTTCAATTCAGCAGAAGACCTTGGACTGAAAATGCGCCAAGAGAACATGAAGGTTGCTGTCGAAAGTACTGTTGCCCTGGTTGCTGACAGCCGACAAACTATTGATTGGATGAAGGTTGGCGACACCAATCAAATAGAACAGTCGAGGTGGAGGTCGCTGATTAAGGCAGCCAAACCCAACACAAAGAAAATCTTAGCATATCTCGGGATCAAGCCACCCTCGACTCCCAGCTCATCAAGGCCGGAGGTCTAGTTCCATATTCTTTTGCTTTGTTTTAGTTTATCTCCTCCTTCTGGTACTGTCGCTGTAACGCTCCTGGCGACGATTAGGTCGTGTGGAGTTCCTTCTTTTGTAATAGATATGTATATACTACAAGAATGAATGGAAGTCGAACTTTTGTCTCAATGATTGATGTCGACGTTTTTCTATTTTTCAGTTGATTTTTGACAATTATTCGCCAATTCCTGATCCTCCCGAAGTTTTTCCTTCATCCCTTGCGAAGAAGTCTTCTGTCCCTGTTAACCTTGATGATTCTTCGAGTGTGGATCTGACAGAAGAATTGAAAGAACTTCGAGTGCAACTTCAGTCTGTGAAGAAGCAGTCGCTTATACTTATGGAGCAGTCTCGAGAATCTTCTGAAAAGGAGAAAATTGCGCTTCAACAAGCTCAAGATGCCATAACTGACAAGGACGCCGCTGTTGCTGAAGCTGACGCAGCTGCATCTCGAGAGAATTCTATGCTCCAGCTGCTAACAGATGCTAGCTTGGATATGGCGGGTAAATTGTCTTTATCTCGCTTCTTCGTTTCCTTTGCTGCTTGCCTCCTCATTGCCCACTGAATTGTTTTATGAAACCATAGGTGCTTTTTTGGATCCTATAACTGAAGATGAACGTGTCGAGGCTCGTTCCAATGTTCTCCTTCGGCTTGCACGTGAACATGGATCGACTTTTTGGGGTACACCTGAGCGGACCCGCCAAATCGTGAGATTTCAAGATCGTGCACTTCAGGTTCGCGAATATCTTGACTTCTGTACAAGGACTTTGTCTCTGGTTTATGGTACTATGTTTCCTCGCAATAAGATGCCAGAGACCCTTCCTGCATTGATGGACAAATTTCGAGATGCTCCTCGCATCCATGGCTTTGTACGAGCCCAACTAGCTGCTGGCGCAAGGTTTGCGATGATCATGATAAAAATTTGCTACCCGAAGTTAGACGTGGGGCAAGTTGTCCCGAAGTGCCTGGAGAAGATGTCGAAGAGGAAAAGAAACTTCGGCAAATATGATGACATTGTTACTCCTGTTGCCGAAGATATGATGGATGAACTTCTCCGGATGGATTCCGAATTCTTCGTGAAGGGTAGCTATGCTGAGCATAGTACTCGCGCTGTAAATAACGAGCGCTTAACCATAGATAATATATTGGGAAATTCTTGAAGACGAAACTTATTCCGAAATTTGTATCCTGTATAGACGAGCTATATTGTAAAGTCATTGTATTTTATTTTTATCGCCAAGCCCCCGGGCGTTTTGATTGCAATATCTTGTATATTATAATGCGAGGTTGTCCCAAGGCAAGATAATATACATTGTGTACTATTTTGTACGGGTGTAAGCCCCCGAGCTTTTTGTTGATCACTATTTTGTCGATATCTCTTTTTATTTTGGCGAGGTATTTTTACCAAGGCAAGGTGCTTCTTTTGTCGATACTGTGTTTATATATATATTGTATCATGTAGGGGAGAAACCCCTGATCTTGTCGAGAAGAAGATATATAATTCCACTATCTTTATTATATTGCAGCACCGCGAGTCCGCCTCATTAAAAACCTTCTCCCGCCCCACTCGGTGCCCCGAAAAAGGAAAAGAGTGCGTCTGAAAACTCGCGGGCGTTTCAGTACATTGTAGCTTTACAAAGGGAGACTATATTTTCGACATCTAGGCGTAGAAACGCCTGAGCTGTGCCACATTCCAGGGATTTGGCTCGTCGATCCCTGTCTTCTTGTCTTTAATTCTGTATGCTCCTCCTTCTATTACTTCTGTGACGATGTATGGTCCTAGCCATGGTGACTCGAGTTTTTCATGGCTTTTTTGATTGAGTCGTAAAACCAGGTCACCCACTTGGAAAGATCTTGGCCGCAATCGTCGACTGTGATAGTTTTTCAGGTCCTGCTGATATTTAGCGACTCGTGACAGGACCTCGTCTCGAGCTTCATCGAGTGCGTCGACATCATCTTCCAAAGCTTTTCTCGAAGTTTCCTCGTCATATTCTGCGACTCGTGGAGAATCATGCTCGATTTCTATCGGCAGGACTGCTTCAGCTCCATGGACCAGGAAAAACGGCGTTTCCTGTGTCGCTGTATTTGGTGTTGTTCGAATACTCCACAATACACTTGGCAGCTCCTCCGGCCAAGTATGCCGAGCTTTTTCCAGTGGTCCTAGCAGACGTTTCTTGATGCCGTTGCAGATGATGCCATTGGCCTTCTCGACTTGTCCATTGGTCTGAGGATGCGCAACAGACGCAAAACTCAATTTAATGCCCACTTCTGCGCAGTATGCTTTGAACTCTTTGGACGTAAAATTGCTGCCGTTGTCTGTGACGATGCTGTGAGGTACTCCGAAGCGAAAGACAATGCTTTTCACAAACTTTATTGCGGATGCTGCATCTGGTGAATTTATTGGCTTCGCCTCTATCCACTTGGTAAATTTGTCGACAGCCACTAGCAAGTACTCGTATCCTCCTGGCGAAGCTTTGTGCAATTTACCCACCATGTCGAGACCCCATTGAGCAAAGGGCCAAGATAGTGGGATTGGCATAAGTTCCGCTGCTGGTGAGTGAGGTCTTGCCGCAAATCTTTGACACGCGTCGCAAGTGCGCACTATTTCCTTTGCATCCTCGATTGCTGTGAGCCAATAAAATCCTGCTCTGAAAACCTTTGCCGCGATAGCTCTGCTACTCGCGTGGTGCCCACATATTCCTTCATGCACGTCCTTTAAGATGATCCTTCCTTCTTCGGGTGTAACGCACCGTTGTAGCACACCCGAGATACTGCGTTTGTACAGCTCCCCTTTTACCACCGTAAAGGCTTTGGATCTCCTAATTATTCGCCTTGCTTCGACTGGATCGTCGGGTATGGTTTTCCTTAGGATATATGATATGTACGCCTGCATCCATGGAATTTGCACCATCATGACTAGATCTTGCTCTTCTTCTTCTTCTGCTGTGTCTTTGGCAATACTCGAAGGTTTCTCTTTTTTCTCCTTTATTTTTGCTGGTTTTGTTGATCTCTCGCTAATCTCTTCCCAGAACACACCTGGAGGGATTGCGAGGCATTGTGACCCGATGTTTGCGAGAACGTCGGCTTCATCGTTGCTCATCCTGCTGATGTGGTTTACTTCACAACCATCGAATAGCTTCTCCAGCTCATTGTACACCTCCTTGTATGCTATCATACTTTCGTTGACTGCGTCGCATTGGTTCATTACTTGCTGTGCTACCAACTGTGAGTCGCCGAAAATTTTCAGTCGGGTTGCACCGCAAGCTTTCGCCATCTTCATCCCGTGTATGAGAGCTTCATATTCTGCTTCATTGTTAGATGCGTTTGGGAACGTCATCCGCAGAACATACTTCAACTTGTCGCCTTCAGGTGAGACTAATATCACGCCTGCTCCAGCACCTTCCAATCTCTTGGACCCGTCGAAGTTCATGGTCCAAGTTCTCGATAAATCTGGGGGTCCCGTGTTTTGTAGCTCCATCCACTCTGCAATGAAATCTGGTAAGACCTGCGACTTTATTGCTTTTCTTTTTTCATACGTGATGTCCCGAGGGGAAAGTTCTATTCCCCAAAGGGAGACACGACCCGTAGCTTCTGGGTTGTTCAGTATATTTGATAAGGGAGCCTCGTTGACCACTATTATCGGGTGTGCCGAAAAATAGTGTCGCAATTTTCTTGCTGTCGTGAATACTCCATATGCTAGCTTTTGATATTGCGGGTACCGCTGTTTTGACGGCGACAGTACTTCGCTGATGAAATATACTGGCCTTTGAACTCCATGAAGCTTGCCTTCTTCTTCCCTTTCGACTACTAAGGCCGTGCTGACCACCTGAGGTGTAGCTGCAATGTACAAGAGGAGAGGTTCTTTCTCTTTTGGCGCCACCAATATCGGCGGTGTCGAAATTGCTCGCTTGAGATTCTCGAAAGCTCTGTCTGCTTCCTCGTTCCATTGAAATTTTTCCCCTTGCTTGATCAACGCATAAAACGGCAGCGCCTTTTCTCCTAGCCTGGCGACGAATCTGCTTAAAGCTGCGACTCGCCCCGTTAGCTGTTGTATTTCTTTCAACTTTGTTGGCTTTCTCATAGTGACGATGGCCTGTATTTTTTCGGGATTAGCTTCAATCCCCCTTGCTGATACTAAGAACCCGAGAAGTTCTCCTGCAGGAACTCCAAAAGAGCACTTTGTCGGGTTCAGCTTGAGGCAGAACTTGTCGAGGTTGTCGAAGGTTTCCTTCAAATCTTCGATCAAAGTCGACCCTTTCTTTGATGTTATTACGACATCGTCGATGTAAACTTGTACATTTTTTCCGATCTGTGTTGCTAGGCACTTCTGCATCATCCGCTGATATGTTGCTCCCGCGTTTTTCAAACCAAAAGGCATTGTTTTGTAACAAAACACGCCATAAGGTGTGATGAACGCTGTCTTGGCTTCATCTTCTTCTTTTAGTCTAATCTGGTTATAACCAGAATATGCGTCCAGGAAGGAAAGACGTTCACATCCTGCCGTGGAGTCGATGATTTGATCGATCCTTGGGAGGGGAAAGTGATCCTTGGGACAATGTTTATTGAGACACGTGAAGTCGACGCACATGCGAAGGACTATTGTGTGTTTCTTCGGCACCATCACTGGGTTAGCTACCCATGTGGCTTCTGTAGATATTTCTCTGATGAAACCAGCATCTTTGAGTCGATCTATTTCTGATAACATGGCTTTGCGGCTAGGCTCCGAAAAACGCCGCAAAGGTTGCTTTACTGGTCGTGCGAGAGGATCCAAATTGAGGTGGTGCTCGGCGAGTTCCCTGGGTACTCCTGGCATGTCAGCTGGACACCATGCGAAGATTCTCCAGTGCTCACGGAGGAACTCGACGAGCGCGCTTTCCTATGCGACATCCATGTTTGCGGCAATGGACGTCGTTTTCTTTGGATCTGTCGGGTGGATCTGTACCTCTTTTGAATCTTTATTTATATTGAAAGTTGGCTCCTTAGAAGGTCTTCCTACCTCTGGCAGCACATCATAATCAGTGAACCTAGGTGCCGCATATTCTGCTTGCATCCCGAAAGTTTCTGACAGCCGATGAAAATCTTTGTCGCATTTATCGGATAGCGAAAGCTTCCTTTGATTGTGATAGGTCCCTTAGGCCCAGGCAACCTCCACAACAGATATGTATAATGCGGCACTGCCATGAATCTGGCATACGCTGGTCGTCCCAACAAAGCGTGATATTGAGACGGGAAATCCACCACTTCGAACTCCAGATTCTCTATCCTGTAATTTTCTCGGGTTCCAAACTGAACGTCGAGGTTGATCTTGCCCAATGGGTAACTTGGCTTCTCTGGTGTGATCCCATGGAAACGTGTGTCAGTTGGTTTCAGATTTGCTAGGGATATGTTCATCTTCCTCAATGTATCTGCATACATGAGGTTTAAGCTGCTGCCGCCATCTATGAAAACTCTCGACACATCAAAACCAGCGATTACTGCGGGTAAGATGAGTGCCGATTGTCCTGGTCGAGGAACTTGCTGCGGATGATCTGCGATTGTGAAGCCAATGTCTTGCCCCGACCAATTTAAGTACTCGACTGTTGGTGGAGGCATCTTCTCTGCCATGAACACTTGTCGAGATATTACTTTCTGCGCCCTGTTGGACGGCCTAGCTTTCTGAATCATCGAGACCACACCGTTAGAGTTGGGGTCAACATATGGAGGTGGATGTGGTGCTGCCGCAATTCTAAGCTGGTGTCGATTTTCGTCGGTTATTGCGGGAGGAGGTGGAAGGTGGATCTCGCTCCTTGGCTCCCGAGGGTTTCTGTTATTTGCTTGGGCATTTGCGATTCCTGCGGCTCGCAACATTGCCTGAAAACGGCAGTCTTTCTGGAGATGTCCTGACTGCCTCTTTCCATTGTTGTCGAGGTAAAAGTGCATTTGACACGGACCGTTCATCATCTCCTCGGGAGACACGTAAGGTCTTTGAATCCTTGGTCCACTATTTTGTCTGTTGCCGCGAAAATCACCTCTATTGTCGCCTTGTTGCTCATTGCTCCTTTGATAATCATCTCGACTATTTCCTCCAGGATTTCCCCGAAAACCAGCCGATATGTGGCCGGGAGCATCGTTGTTGTAGAACTGGCGAGAAAATCGCCTTCTATTTTGATAATTTCGACTACGATCCTCTTCTGGCGACCTGTGTCGTTTGTTGTATATTGCGTCTTCTCCATCTGCCCACTTGTTAGCGATTTCCATCAACGCTGAGATTGTCTTGGGATTAGTTCTCCCCAAGTCCTCGACGAAGTCTGCTCGTCGGATTCCTGCCACGAACGCATCTATTGCCCTCTCGTCAGATATGTCTTCTGCCGAGTTCTTGATAATGTTCCACCGCTGTATATATTTTCTCATCGACTCGTCATGTTTTTGTCGACACGCCCGTAATTCTTCCAACGACGCAGGTTTCTTGCAGGTGGATCGGAAGTTCTTCACGAAGATGTCCTCAAAGGTTTCCCAGCTGTCGATGGAGTTCAAGGGGAGTTTCTTTATCCAAGATCTTGCGGCACCACTCAGGTGAACTTGGATACTTTGCATAGCTGTTGCTCTGGTTCCTCCTACCAGTTTTACCATCTCGAGATAATCCACGAGCCAATCCTCGGGATCTTGCAGGCCGTCGAACTTCTTGAAATTCTCGGGTAACTTGAACCCTTTTGGGACTCGAGTTTTTCGCACTCTTCTCGTAAAGCATGGGAGCCCACACATATCTTCGTCGGCAAGCTCTGGCGAGTGCTGACGGTCCCTCCTTTCTTGTCGCGCTCTGTCCACCCTTACTTGGACTGCTGTGTCTCTTGCTCCACTTGCTCTTGGTGGGTCTTGAACTGCTGCGGTGTGTCGTGGACTATTTTGTCTGGGATTTTCTTCGGGAGGCGTTGTTGCAAACGCTGTTCCCATAACCCCTACTCCAGCCATTGCCATATTGAACAATGGTTCTCTCGGGTCCCCAGGAGGTGGTCTGGATGCCAAGATGTATGCTTGTGTTGCCATGTAACCTGCCTCTGGCGTTTTTGGGATGATATTTCCTCTTTCATCGATCGACATAAAGGACATGTCGAGATTTTGGATTATGTTTCCTCTCTCTGCTTCGGGTATGTTTTGCAGCCGAGACATTGCTCTCCTCCGAGCTTCTCTGTGACTATCTCCCGAAGTTCTAGATTGTCGACTTAAATCTGCTCGGCGTCTGCTTGATGCAGAAGCTGCTTCTTTTCTCCTATTCAAGGATGCTGTCTGTTTTTCCAACTCTCTGCTTACTCGAGCAAGTCTATATTGATATGCTTGAAGTTCTTGTGCAGTAGCAGTGGTGGTCATAGGTTCTGAACCGTCCATGGCTCTCGCAGCCCTATCCCACGCTTCTTGCGGGAGCTGTACTCTTGCGCGAGTTGTAGATCCAGGATATTTGGTGCCTAAACCATGTCTGAGATCAGCGGGATCGACGTATGGATTTCCCAATTCGTCGAAAGCCTCTGATGTTTGCGGGTCTGATGTGCCTGCCCCTTCTACCACATAGATCTGATGATATTTTGTGCATTGATTTTTGTCGGGATTGGTGACACCATCATATAGAGTGGTGAAGACCTTTCCGATGGCAGCAGACTTGTCGATGAAGTTGAAGCTGTCGACGCTGTCGGAGTCGCTGCTTATAAAGGAGTCCGCAGACGACTCGAAGGATGTGTTGCTGAAGATCTTGGCGAGCTTTCCGCTTGCCTTGTTGTCGACGAAGTATGTCGACGAAAACTCCTCGTCACTCGACGAAAAGTTGGAGTCGACCGCTGAAAATTCCGGCGAGATCGGAACTTCGAGACGGTAGGATCCTTCCTTGTTGACGCCAAATCGGAATTCTCCGAACGTCATGACGATGGGCTCCTCCAGATAGGCACATGCATCCATACGGGAGGGCGGGTGAGGAATAAAATTGAATAGATCAGTTTTTCCCTTGTTACCTCGATCCATCGCGTTGCTTGCTGTTGATGAAGTCGAAGATCTTGAACGTGCCATCGAGATCAGATCCTTGCAGCCTCTAATTCCCACAGACGGCGCCAATTGACAAAGGATTAACTTGTCAATGCCTACAGATTGTAGACTAGGGTTTTGCTAGAAGTAGAGGGCAAGTAGATCTCGAAGGTTTAGGCGAAAAGTACTCGACGATTATGAAAACTAGGGTTATGTTGACAGTAGATTCGATCCTTTCTTTGTCCCTCGACTCCCCCTTATATAGGAGGTGGAGCCGAGGGTTTCGTATTGTACAAGTTACAGAGTCCGGGACGGTTTCTAACTCGTCCCGCCAGATTACAAATAATACTTCCTATTACAACTCTAGCTTTCCTTAATACATCTTGGGCTCCCGAATCTTCTTATTCTTCGGATAGTGGGCCTTCAGTAAATCCCGGGTACTATCTATGGCAGGCCCATTTGGGGTGCCTATGTCATATAGATACATGATTTTTCTGGTTTGAATATGTCTAGACTTTGTTTATCAACTAGCTTGAGTGCTTACTATATGGCATATATAAGAAGCTAGGCTATGTGCTTTGGTTTTTCATTTTTTTTTGAATTTTTATGCCCATTTGAATCTTGGTCAAATCCTAGGTACGTACGGTTTGACCAAGATTTGAACATGTTTAAAACATGAAAATAAAAGGTAAGCATGGATCCTTCTTAGTCACTCTAAAATGAAGCTTTTGGGAGGTTTTTGAAATTTCCATGTTTGAAACCCAAAACCACTTCTCTTCATGCTTGGCTTCGTAAGATAGAGTTTAGGGTTTGGGGTAGATACGTACATGATTTTTCTAAGTATTTTTACGCCCATTTGAATCTTCGTCAAATCCTAAGTTTGACCAAGATTTGAACAAGTTTAAAAACATGAAAATGAAAAGGGTAAGCCTGGATCCTTGTTTAGGGTTAGGGGGTAGATACATGATTTTTGTGGTTTGAATATGGCAGACCTTGTTTATCACCTTGATATATGACATAGGAAGACGGTGTGCTTTTGTTTTTCTTTTTTTTGAATTTTTATGCCCATTTGAATCTTGGTCAAGTCATAGGTTTGACCAAGATTTAAACATGTTTAAAACATGAAAATGAAAAAGTAAGCCTGGATCCTTCTTAGTCACTCCAAAATGTACCAATTGATAAATGAGTTAACTTGGCTTCATGGAAAAAATAATGTCATGTAAATGATTTAACTTGGCTTTCGTACCCTTGAATCCATAGGAAACTTTGTATAAATGTAGTAGTATAATAATCAACCGAGTTTTTACATCAACAGGTCTGTCACTTACGTGTGGTGCCCATGCGTGAGGTCCCACACTTCAGTGAGCACAAGTCACGTGCAATAGGTACGCAAACTCCCAGCCATTTTCTTTGTCAAGAGAAGACGCATCAGGATGCGTATTGGAAGTATGTGGGTCCTTCTGGATCCTTCGGTTGTCCCTCTCACAAAAAAAAATCTCTCTCATTCTCGGCCTCGCTCGACTCGCTCGCTCGCACCTCCTGCTCACTGACAAACCCTGCACAAAAGTCAACATCATCACCCGAAAAAGGGGAGACACCATAATTCTCTCCCTTCTTCTCTCCTTCCGAGTGATCCCTTCTTCCTCCGAGTTTCACTCGACGGGCAAACACACATGTGCTGCATAGTAATAATAAAAAAGTAGAAAAATCGACCTACGAATCTATGATTAAATAGGTTAAACTAGGGTTTTGCCCACTACTACAGATCAAGTTCAGAAATATCCAACTACTAGTTCGATTTTGGGCTACTAATATAAAATTAAAATAAGTTGAACTAGTATTCCTCTAAAAAATCATTTTGGTATGCATTGTTTGATACTTTTCATAGCTATAGTGCATCACAAATTTATGATTTCATGCTTTGCTTTGCCAATTTCGATTTTTTCTAACCACCTTCTCTCTGATTTCAAATTTAGGTCAAACTATCGATGCCTACTATGTGTTCTACTTGAATTGGATGCAGCGTGCGCACATGTTTTGCCATTGTTTTGGGCTTCCACACATCTTTGGGGCATCCAAGTATTTAAGTTACCTTGTTTTTTTGAATTGTAATTCATACCCTTCCTCCCAATTTTTATGCACATTTGAATCTTGGTCAAATCCTAAGTTTGACCAAGATTTGAACAAGTTTAAAACATGAAAATGAAAAGGTAAGCCTGAATCCTTCTTAGTCACTCAAAAATGAGAAGCTTTTGGGAGTTTTTTGAAATTTCCATGTTTGAAACCCAAAACCACTTCTCTTCATGCTTGACTTCATAAGACAGAGTTTAGGGTTAGGGGTAGATACATGATTTGTCTAGTTTGTTGTTTAGACCTTGTTTATCAACTTGAATGCTTACTATATGACATAATAATACTATGTGCTTTGGTTTTCATTTTTTTTGACTTTTTCTGAATTTTTATGCCCATTTGATCTTGGTCAAATCCTAGGCTTAACCAATATTTAAACAAGTTTAAAACATGAAAATGAAAAGGTAAGCCTGTATCCTTCTTAGTCACTCCAAAATGAAGCTTTTGGGAAGGTTTTTGAAATTTCCATGTTTGAAATCCAAAACGACTTCTCTTCGTGCTTGACTTCATAAGACAAAGTTTAGGGCTAGGGGTAGAAACATGATTTTTCTGGTTTGAATATGTCTAGACCTTGTTTACCAACTTGATCGAGTGCTTACTATATGACATAAGAAGGCTATATGCTTTGGTTTTTCATTTTTTTTGAAATTTTATGCCCATTTGAATCTTGATCAAATCCTAGGTACAGTTTGACCAAGATTTGAACAATTTTAAAACATGAAAATAAAAGGTAAGCCCGACCTGGATCCTTTAGTCACTCTAAAATGAAGCTTTTGGGGGTTCTTGAAATTTCCAAGTTTGAAACCCAAAACCACTTCTCTTCATGCTTGACTACACATAAGACAGAGTTTAGGGTTAGGGGTAGATACATGATTTTTCTTGTTTGAATATATCTAGACCTTGTTTATATCAACTTTAATGCTAACTATATATGACATAAGAAAACTATGTGCTTTGGTTTTTAATTTTTCTGATTTTTTTATTTTGATAGATGCACATTTGAATCTTTGTCAAATCCTAGGTTTGGCCAAGATTTAAACAAGTATAAAACATGAAAATGAAAAGGGGAAGCCTGTATCCTTTCTTAGTCACTCTAAAATGAAGTTTTTGGGATGTTCTTGAAATTTTCATGTTTGAAACCCAAAACCACTTCTCTTCATGCTTGACTTCATAAGATAGAGTTTAGGGGCTAGGGGATAGATACATGATTTGCCTAGGTTTGAATATGCATGTCCAAACCTTGTTTATCAACTTGAATGCTTACTATATGACATAAGAAGACTATATGCTTTTGTTTTTCATTTTTCTGATTTTTTTTAAATTTTATGCCCATTTGAATCTTTTGGTCAAATCCTTGGTTTAATTTGACACGGATTTAAACAAGTTTAAAATATGAAAATGAAAAGGTGGTAAGCAGGCATGTATCCTTCTTATATATATTAGTCACTCTAAAATGAAGCTTTTGGGAGGTTTTTGAAATTTCCATGTTTGAAACCCAAAACCACTTCTCTTCATGTTGTTGACTTCATAAGATAGAGTTTAGGGGTTAGGGGTATAGATACATGACTTGTCTTGTTTGAATATGTGTCTAGACCTTGTTTATCAACTTTAATGCTTACTATATGACATAAGAACACTATGCGCTTTAATTTGGTTTTTAATTTTTTTAAAATTTGATGCACATTTTGAATCTTGGTCAAATCCTAGGTTTGACCGAGATTTGAACAAGTTTAAAACAAGAAAATAAAAGGTAAGCCCGCCAGACTGGATCCTTTCTTAGTCACTCTATAATGAAGCTTTTAGGGGGGTTGTTGAAAATGTAAGCATGTATCCTTCTTAGTACGTCACACCACAATGAAGCTTTTGGGAGGGTTTTTGAAATGTCCATGTTTGAAACCCAAAACGACTTCTCTTCGTGCTTGACTTCATAATTAAGACAAAGTTTAGGGTTAGGGGTATATAGATACATGATTTTTCTGGTTTGAATATGTCTAGACTTTGTTTATCAACTAGCTTGAGTGCTTACTATATGGCATATATAAGAAGCTAGGCTATGTGCTTTGGTTTTTCATTTTTTTTGAATTTTTATGCCCATTTGAATCTTGGTCAAATCCTAGGTACGTACGGTTTGACCAAGATTTGAACATGTTTAAAACATGAAAATAAAAGGTAAGCATGGATCCTTCTTAGTCACTCTAAAATGAAGCTTTTGGGAGGTTTTTGAAATTTCCATGTTTGAAACCCAAAACCACTTCTCTTCATGCTTGGCTTCGTAAGATAGAGTTTAGGGTTTGGGGTAGATACGTACATGATTTTTCTAAGTATTTTTACGCCCATTTGAATCTTCGTCAAATCCTAAGTTTGACCAAGATTTGAACAAGTTTAAAAACATGAAAATGAAAAGGGTAAGCCTGGATCCTTGTTTAGGGTTAGGGGGTAGATACATGATTTTTGTGGTTTGAATATGGCAGACCTTGTTTATCACCTTGATATATGACATAGGAAGACGGTGTGCTTTTGTTTTTCTTTTTTTTGAATTTTTATGCCCATTTGAATCTTGGTCAAGTCATAGGTTTGACCAAGATTTAAACATGTTTAAAACATGAAAATGAAAAAGTAAGCCTGGATCCTTCTTAGTCACTCCAAAATGTACCAATTGATAAATGAGTTAACTTGGCTTCATGGAAAAAATAATGTCATGTAAATGATTTAACTTGGCTTTCGTACCCTTGAATCCATAGGAAACTTTGTATAAATGTAGTAGTATAATAATCAACCGAGTTTTTACATCAACAGGTCTGTCACTTACGTGTGGTGCCCATGCGTGAGGTCCCACACTTCAGTGAGCACAAGTCACGTGCAATAGGTACGCAAACTCCCAGCCATTTTCTTTGTCAAGAGAAGACGCATCAGGATGCGTATTGGAAGTATGTGGGTCCTTCTGGATCCTTCGGTTGTCCCTCTCACAAAAAATCTCTCTCATTCTCGGCCTCGCTCGACTCGCTCGCTCGCTCGCTCGCACCTCCTGCTCACTGACAAACCCTGCACAAAAGTCAACATCATCACCCGAAAAAGGGGAGACACCATAATTCTCTCCCTTCTTCTCTCCTTCCGAGTGATCCCTTCTTCCTCCGAGTTTCACTCGACGGGCAAACACACATGTGCTGCATAGTAATAATAAAAAAGTAGAAAAATCGACCTACGAATCTATGATTAAATAGGTTAAACTAGGGTTTTGCCCACTACTACAGATCAAGTTCAGAAATATCCAACTACTAGTTCGATTTTGGGCTACTAATATAAAATTAAAATAAGTTGAACTAGTATTCCTCTAAAAAATCATTTTGGTATGCATTGTTTGATACTTTTCATAGCTATAGTGCATCACAAATTTATGATTTCATGCTTTGCTTTGCCAATTTCGATTTTTTCTAACCACCTTCTCTCTGATTTCAAATTTAGGTCAAACTATCGATGCCTACTATGTGTTCTACTTGAATTGGATGCAGCGTGCGCACATGTTTTGCCATTGTTTTGGGCTTCCACACATCTTTGGGGCATCCAAGTATTTAAGTTACCTTGTTTTTTTGAATTGTAATTCATACCCTTCCTCCCAATTTTTATGCACATTTGAATCTTGGTCAAATCCTAAGTTTGACCAAGATTTGAACAAGTTTAAAACATGAAAATGAAAAGGTAAGCCTGAATCCTTCTTAGTCACTCAAAAATGAGAAGCTTTTGGGAGTTTTTTGAAATTTCCATGTTTGAAACCCAAAACCACTTCTCTTCATGCTTGACTTCATAAGACAGAGTTTAGGGTTAGGGGTAGATACATGATTTGTCTAGTTTGTTGTTTAGACCTTGTTTATCAACTTGAATGCTTACTATATGACATAATAATACTATGTGCTTTGGTTTTCATTTTTTTTGACTTTTTCTGAATTTTTATGCCCATTTGATCTTGGTCAAATCCTAGGCTTAACCAATATTTAAACAAGTTTAAAACATGAAAATGAAAAGGTAAGCCTGTATCCTTCTTAGTCACTCCAAAATGAAGCTTTTGGGAAGGTTTTTGAAATTTCCATGTTTGAAATCCAAAACGACTTCTCTTCGTGCTTGACTTCATAAGACAAAGTTTAGGGCTAGGGGTAGAAACATGATTTTTCTGGTTTGAATATGTCTAGACCTTGTTTACCAACTTGAGTGCTTACTATATGACATAAGAAGGCTATATGCTTTGGTTTTTCATTTTTTTGAAATTTTATGCCCATTTGAATCTTGATCAAATCCTAGGTACAGTTTGACCAAGATTTGAACAATTTTAAAACATGAAAATAAAAGGTAAGCCCGACCTGGATCCTTTAGTCACTCTAAAATGAAGCTTTTGGGGGGTTCTTGAAATTTCCAAGTTTGAAACCCAAAACCACTTCTCTTCATGCTTGACTACACATAAGACAGAGTTTAGGGTTAGGGGTAGATACATGATTTTTCTTGTTTGAATATATCTAGACCTTGTTTATATCAACTTTAATGCTAACTATATATGACATAAGAAAACTATGTGCTTTGGTTTTTAATTTTTCTGATTTTTTTATTTTGATAGATGCACATTTGAATCTTTGTCAAATCCTAGGTTTGGCCAAGATTTAAACAAGTATAAAACATGAAAATGAAAAGGGGAAGCCTGTATCCTTTCTTAGTCACTCTAAAATGAAGTTTTTGGGATGTTCTTGAAATTTTCATGTTTGAAACCCAAAACCACTTCTCTTCATGCTTGACTTCATAAGATAGAGTTTAGGGGCTAGGGGATAGATACATGATTTGCCTAGGTTTGAATATGCATGTCCAAACCTTGTTTATCAACTTGAATGCTTACTATATGACATAAGAAGACTATATGCTTTTGTTTTTCATTTTTCTGATTTTTTTTAAATTTTATGCCCATTTGAATCTTTTGGTCAAATCCTTGGTTTAATTTGACACGGATTTAAACAAGTTTAAAATATGAAAATGAAAAGGTGGTAAGCAGGCATGTATCCTTCTTATATATATTAGTCACTCTAAAATGAAGCTTTTGGGAGGTTTTTGAAATTTCCATGTTTGAAACCCAAAACCACTTCTCTTCATGTTGTTGACTTCATAAGATAGAGTTTAGGGGTTAGGGGTATAGATACATGACTTGTCTTGTTTGAATATGTGTCTAGACCTTGTTTATCAACTTTAATGCTTACTATATGACATAAGAACACTATGCGCTTTAATTTGGTTTTTAATTTTTTTAAAATTTGATGCACATTTTGAATCTTGGTCAAATCCTAGGTTTGACCGAGATTTGAACAAGTTTAAAACAAGAAAATAAAAGGTAAGCCCGCCAGACTGGATCCTTTCTTAGTCACTCTATAATGAAGCTTTTAGGGGGGTTGTTGAAAATGTAAGCATGTATCCTTCTTAGTACGTCACACCACAATGAAGCTTTTGGGAGGGTTTTTGAAATGTCCATGTTTGAAACCCAAAACGACTTCTCTTCGTGCTTGACTTCATAATTAAGACAAAGTTTAGGGTTAGGGGTATATAGATACATGATTTTTCTGGTTTGAATATGTCTAGACTTTGTTTATCAACTAGCTTGAGTGCTTACTATATGGCATATATAAGAAGCTAGGCTATGTGCTTTGGTTTTTCATTTTTTTTGAATTTTTATGCCCATTTGAATCTTGGTCAAATCCTAGGTACGTACGGTTTGACCAAGATTTGAACATGTTTAAAACATGAAAATAAAAGGTAAGCATGGATCCTTCTTAGTCACTCTAAAATGAAGCTTTTGGGAGGTTTTTGAAATTTCCATGTTTGAAACCCAAAACCACTTCTCTTCATGCTTGGCTTCGTAAGATAGAGTTTAGGGTTTGGGGTAGATACGTACATGATTTTTCTAAGTATTTTTACGCCCATTTGAATCTTCGTCAAATCCTAAGTTTGACCAAGATTTGAACAAGTTTAAAAACATGAAAATGAAAAGGGTAAGCCTGGATCCTTGTTTAGGGTTAGGGGGTAGATACATGATTTTTGTGGTTTGAATATGGCAGACCTTGTTTATCACCTTGATATATGACATAGGAAGACGGTGTGCTTTTGTTTTTCTTTTTTTTGAATTTTTATGCCCATTTGAATCTTGGTCAAGTCATAGGTTTGACCAAGATTTAAACATGTTTAAAACATGAAAATGAAAAAGTAAGCCTGGATCCTTCTTAGTCACTCCAAAATGTACCAATTGATAAATGAGTTAACTTGGCTTCATGGAAAAAATAATGTCATGTAAATGATTTAACTTGGCTTTCGTACCCTTGAATCCATAGGAAACTTTGTATAAATGTAGTAGTATAATAATCAACCGAGTTTTTACATCAACAGGTCTGTCACTTACGTGTGGTGCCCATGCGTGAGGTCCCACACTTCAGTGAGCACAAGTCACGTGCAATAGGTACGCAAACTCCCAGCCATTTTCTTTGTCAAGAGAAGACGCATCAGGATGCGTATTGGAAGTATGTGGGTCCTTCTGGATCCTTCGGTTGTCCCTCTCACAAAAAAAAAATCTCTCTCATTCTCGGCCTCGCTCGACTCGCTCGCTCGCTCGCACCTCCTGCTCACTGACAAACCCTGCACAAAAGTCAACATCATCACCCGAAAAAGGGGAGACACCATAATTCTCTCCCTTCTTCTCTCCTTCCGAGTGATCCCTTCTTCCTCCGAGTTTCACTCGACGGGCAAACACACATGTGCTGCATAGTAATAATAAAAAAGTAGAAAAATCGACCTACGAATCTATGATTAAATAGGTTAAACTAGGGTTTTGCCCACTACTACAGATCAAGTTCAGAAATATCCAACTACTAGTTCGATTTTGGGCTACTAATATAAAATTAAAATAAGTTGAACTAGTATTCCTCTAAAAAATCATTTTGGTATGCATTGTTTGATACTTTTCATAGCTATAGTGCATCACAAATTTATGATTTCATGCTTTGCTTTGCCAATTTCGATTTTTTCTAACCACCTTCTCTCTGATTTCAAATTTAGGTCAAACTATCGATGCCTACTATGTGTTCTACTTGAATTGGATGCAGCGTGCGCACATGTTTTGCCATTGTTTTGGGCTTCCACACATCTTTGGGGCATCCAAGTATTTAAGTTACCTTGTTTTTTTGAATTGTAATTCATACCCTTCCTCCCAATTTTTATGCACATTTGAATCTTGGTCAAATCCTAAGTTTGACCAAGATTTGAACAAGTTTAAAACATGAAAATGAAAAGGTAAGCCTGAATCCTTCTTAGTCACTCAAAAATGAGAAGCTTTTGGGAGTTTTTTGAAATTTCCATGTTTGAAACCCAAAACCACTTCTCTTCATGCTTGACTTCATAAGACAGAGTTTAGGGTTAGGGGGTAGATACATGATTTGTCTAGTTTGTTGTTTAGACCTTGTTTATCAACTTGAATGCTTACTATATGACATAATAATACTATGTGCTTTGGTTTTCATTTTTTTGACTTTTTCTGAATTTTTATGCCCATTTGATCTTGGTCAAATCCTAGGCTTAACCAATATTTAAACAAGTTTAAAACATGAAAATGAAAAGGTAAGCCTGTATCCTTCTTAGTCACTCCAAAATGAAGCTTTTGGGAAGGTTTTTGAAATTTCCATGTTTGAAATCCAAAACGACTTCTCTTCGTGCTTGACTTCATAAGACAAAGTTTAGGGCTAGGGGTAGAAACATGATTTTTCTGGTTTGAATATGTCTAGACCTTGTTTACCAACTTGATCGAGTGCTTACTATATGACATAAGAAGGCTATATGCTTTGGTTTTTCATTTTTTTTGAAATTTTATGCCCATTTGAATCTTGATCAAATCCTAGGTACAGTTTGACCAAGATTTGAACAATTTTAAAACATGAAAATAAAAGGTAAGCCCGACCTGGATCCTTTAGTCACTCTAAAATGAAGCTTTTGGGGGGTTCTTGAAATTTCCAAGTTTGAAACCCAAAACCACTTCTCTTCATGCTTGACTACACATAAGACAGAGTTTAGGGTTAGGGGTAGATACATGATTTTTCTTGTTTGAATATATCTAGACCTTGTTTATATCAACTTTAATGCTAACTATATATGACATAAGAAAACTATGTGCTTTGGTTTTTAATTTTTCTGATTTTTTTATTTTGATAGATGCACATTTGAATCTTTGTCAAATCCTAGGTTTGGCCAAGATTTAAACAAGTATAAAACATGAAAATGAAAAGGGGAAGCCTGTATCCTTTCTTAGTCACTCTAAAATGAAGTTTTTGGGATGTTCTTGAAATTTTCATGTTTGAAACCCAAAACCACTTCTCTTCATGCTTGACTTCATAAGATAGAGTTTAGGGGCTAGGGGATAGATACATGATTTGCCTAGGTTTGAATATGCATGTCCAAACCTTGTTTATCAACTTGAATGCTTACTATATGACATAAGAAGACTATATGCTTTTGTTTTTCATTTTTCTGATTTTTTTAAATTTTATGCCCATTTGAATCTTTTGGTCAAATCCTTGGTTTAATTTGACACGGATTTAAACAAGTTTAAAATATGAAAATGAAAAGGTGGTAAGCAGGCATGTATCCTTCTTATATATATTAGTCACTCTAAAATGAAGCTTTTGGGAGGTTTTTGAAATTTCCATGTTTGAAACCCAAAACCACTTCTCTTCATGTTGTTGACTTCATAAGATAGAGTTTAGGGGTTAGGGGTATAGATACATGACTTGTCTTGTTTGAATATGTGTCTAGACCTTGTTTATCAACTTTAATGCTTACTATATGACATAAGAACACTATGCGCTTTAATTTGGTTTTTAATTTTTTTAAAATTTGATGCACATTTTGAATCTTGGTCAAATCCTAGGTTTGACCGAGATTTGAACAAGTTTAAAACAAGAAAATAAAAGGTAAGCCCGCCAGACTGGATCCTTTCTTAGTCACTCTATAATGAAGCTTTTAGGGGGGTTGTTGAAAATGTAAGCATGTATCCTTCTTAGTACGTCACACCACAATGAAGCTTTTGGGAGGGTTTTTGAAATGTCCATGTTTGAAACCCAAAACGACTTCTCTTCGTGCTTGACTTCATAATTAAGACAAAGTTTAGGGTTAGGGGTATATAGATACATGATTTTTCTGGTTTGAATATGTCTAGACTTTGTTTATCAACTAGCTTGAGTGCTTACTATATGGCATATATAAGAAGCTAGGCTATGTGCTTTGGTTTTTCATTTTTTTTGAATTTTTATGCCCATTTGAATCTTGGTCAAATCCTAGGTACGTACGGTTTGACCAAGATTTGAACATGTTTAAAACATGAAAATAAAAGGTAAGCATGGATCCTTCTTAGTCACTCTAAAATGAAGCTTTTGGGAGGTTTTTGAAATTTCCATGTTTGAAACCCAAAACCACTTCTCTTCATGCTTGGCTTCGTAAGATAGAGTTTAGGGTTTGGGGTAGATACGTACATGATTTTTCTAAGTATTTTTACGCCCATTTGAATCTTCGTCAAATCCTAAGTTTGACCAAGATTTGAACAAGTTTAAAAACATGAAAATGAAAAGGGTAAGCCTGGATCCTTGTTTAGGGTTAGGGGGTAGATACATGATTTTTGTGGTTTGAATATGGCAGACCTTGTTTATCACCTTGATATATGACATAGGAAGACGGTGTGCTTTTGTTTTTCTTTTTTTTGAATTTTTATGCCCATTTGAATCTTGGTCAAGTCATAGGTTTGACCAAGATTTAAACATGTTTAAAACATGAAAATGAAAAAGTAAGCCTGGATCCTTCTTAGTCACTCCAAAATGTACCAATTGATAAATGAGTTAACTTGGCTTCATGGAAAAAATAATGTCATGTAAATGATTTAACTTGGCTTTCGTACCCTTGAATCCATAGGAAACTTTGTATAAATGTAGTAGTATAATAATCAACCGAGTTTTTACATCAACAGGTCTGTCACTTACGTGTGGTGCCCATGCGTGAGGTCCCACACTTCAGTGAGCACAAGTCACGTGCAATAGGTACGCAAACTCCCAGCCATTTTCTTTGTCAAGAGAAGACGCATCAGGATGCGTATTGGAAGTATGTGGGTCCTTCTGGATCCTTCGGTTGTCCCTCTCACAAAAAAATCTCTCTCATTCTCGGCCTCGCTCGACTCGCTCGCTCGCTCGCTCGCACCTCCTGCTCACTGACAAACCCTGCACAAAAGTCAACATCATCACCCGAAAAAGGGGAGACACCATAATTCTCTCCCTTCTTCTCTCCTTCCGAGTGATCCCTCTTCCTCCGAGTTTCACTCGACGGGCAAACACACATGTGCTGCATAGTAATAATAAAAAAGTAGAAAAATCGACCTACGAATCTATGATTAAATAGGTTAAACTAGGGTTTTGCCCACTACTACAGATCAAGTTCAGAAATATCCAACTACTAGTTCGATTTTGGGCTACTAATATAAAATTAAAATAAGTTGAACTAGTATTCCTCTAAAAAATCATTTTGGTATGCATTGTTTGATACTTTTCATAGCTATAGTGCATCACAAATTTATGATTTCATGCTTTGCTTTGCCAATTTCGATTTTTTCTAACCACCTTCTCTCTGATTTCAAATTTAGGTCAAACTATCGATGCCTACTATGTGTTCTACTTGAATTGGATGCAGCGTGCGCACATGTTTTGCCATTGTTTTGGGCTTCCACACATCTTTGGGGCATCCAAGTATTTAAGTTACCTTGTTTTTTTGAATTGTAATTCATACCCTTCCTCCCAATTTTTATGCACATTTGAATCTTGGTCAAATCCTAAGTTTGACCAAGATTTGAACAAGTTTAAAACATGAAAATGAAAAGGTAAGCCTGAATCCTTCTTAGTCACTCAAAAATGAGAAGCTTTTGGGAGTTTTTTGAAATTTCCATGTTTGAAACCCAAAACCACTTCTCTTCATGCTTGACTTCATAAGACAGAGTTTAGGGTTAGGGGTAGATACATGATTTGTCTAGTTTGTTGTTTAGACCTTGTTTATCAACTTGAATGCTTACTATATGACATAATAATACTATGTGCTTTGGTTTTCATTTTTTTTGACTTTTTCTGAATTTTTATGCCCATTTGATCTTGGTCAAATCCTAGGCTTAACCAATATTTAAACAAGTTTAAAACATGAAAATGAAAAGGTAAGCCTGTATCCTTCTTAGTCACTCCAAAATGAAGCTTTTGGGAAGGTTTTTGAAATTTCCATGTTTGAAATCCAAAACGACTTCTCTTCGTGCTTGACTTCATAAGACAAAGTTTAGGGCTAGGGGTAGAAACATGATTTTTCTGGTTTGAATATGTCTAGACCTTGTTTACCAACTTGATGAGTGCTTACTATATGACATAAGAAGGCTATATGCTTTGGTTTTTTTTTTTTTGAAATTTTATGCCCATTTGAATCTTGATCAAATCCTAGGTACAGTTTGACCAAGATTTGAACAATTTTAAAACATGAAAATAAAAGGTAAGCCCGACCTGGATCCTTTAGTCACTCTAAAATGAAGCTTTTGGGGGGTTCTTGAAATTTCCAAGTTTGAAACCCAAAACCACTTTCTTCATGCTTGACTACACATAAGACAGAGTTTAGGGTTAGGGGTAGATACATGATTTTTCTTGTTTGAATATATCTAGACCTTGTTTATATCAACTTTAATGCTAACTATATATGACATAAGAAAACTATGTGCTTTGGTTTTTAATTTTTCTGATTTTTTTATTTTGATAGATGCACATTTGAATCTTTGTCAAATCCTAGGTTTGGCCAAGATTTAAACAAGTATAAAACATGAAAATGAAAAGGGGAAGCCTGTATCCTTTCTTAGTCACTCTAAAATGAAGTTTTTGGGATGTTCTTGAAATTTTCATGTTTGAAACCCAAAACCACTTCTCTTCATGCTTGACTTCATAAGATAGAGTTTAGGGGCTAGGGGATAGATACATGATTTGCCTAGGTTTGAATATGCATGTCCAAACCTTGTTTATCAACTTGAATGCTTACTATATGACATAAGAAGACTATATGCTTTTGTTTTTCATTTTTCTGATTTTTTTTAAATTTTATGCCCATTTGAATCTTTTGGTCAAATCCTTGGTTTAATTTGACACGGATTTAAACAAGTTTAAAATATGAAAATGAAAAGGTGGTAAGCAGGCATGTATCCTTCTTATATATATTAGTCACTCTAAAATGAAGCTTTTGGGAGGTTTTTGAAATTTCCATGTTTGAAACCCAAAACCACTTCTCTTCATGTTGTTGACTTCATAAGATAGAGTTTAGGGGTTAGGGGTATAGATACATGACTTGTCTTGTTTGAATATGTGTCTAGACCTTGTTTATCAACTTTAATGCTTACTATATGACATAAGAACACTATGCGCTTTAATTTGGTTTTTAATTTTTTAAAATTTGATGCACATTTTGAATCTTGGTCAAATCCTAGGTTTGACCGAGATTTGAACAAGTTTAAAACAAGAAAATAAAAGGTAAGCCCGCCAGACTGGATCCTTTCTTAGTCACTCTATAATGAAGCTTTTAGGGGGGTTGTTGAAAATGTAAGCATGTATCCTTCTTAGTACGTCACACCACAATGAAGCTTTTGGGAGGGTTTTTGAAATGTCCATGTTTGAAACCCAAAACGACTTCTCTTCGTGCTTGACTTCATAATTAAGACAAAGTTTAGGGTTAGGGGTATATAGATACATGATTTTTCTGGTTTGAATATGTCTAGACTTTGTTTATCAACTAGCTTGAGTGCTTACTATATGGCATATATAAGAAGCTAGGCTATGTGCTTTGGTTTTTCATTTTTTTTGAATTTTTATGCCCATTTGAATCTTGGTCAAATCCTAGGTACGTACGGTTTGACCAAGATTTGAACATGTTTAAAACATGAAAATAAAAGGTAAGCATGGATCCTTCTTAGTCACTCTAAAATGAAGCTTTTGGGAGGTTTTTGAAATTTCCATGTTTGAAACCCAAAACCACTTCTCTTCATGCTTGGCTTCGTAAGATAGAGTTTAGGGTTTGGGGTAGATACGTACATGATTTTTCTAAGTATTTTTACGCCCATTTGAATCTTCGTCAAATCCTAAGTTTGACCAAGATTTGAACAAGTTTAAAAACATGAAAATGAAAAGGGTAAGCCTGGATCCTTGTTTAGGGTTAGGGGGTAGATACATGATTTTTGTGGTTTGAATATGGCAGACCTTGTTTATCACCTTGATATATGACATAGGAAGACGGTGTGCTTTTGTTTTTCTTTTTTTTGAATTTTTATGCCCATTTGAATCTTGGTCAAGTCATAGGTTTGACCAAGATTTAAACATGTTTAAAACATGAAAATGAAAAAGTAAGCCTGGATCCTTCTTAGTCACTCCAAAATGTACCAATTGATAAATGAGTTAACTTGGCTTCATGGAAAAAATAATGTCATGTAAATGATTTAACTTGGCTTTCGTACCCTTGAATCCATAGGAAACTTTGTATAAATGTAGTAGTATAATAATCAACCGAGTTTTTACATCAACAGGTCTGTCACTTACGTGTGGTGCCCATGCGTGAGGTCCCACACTTCAGTGAGCACAAGTCACGTGCAATAGGTACGCAAACTCCCAGCCATTTTCTTTGTCAAGAGAAGACGCATCAGGATGCGTATTGGAAGTATGTGGGTCCTTCTGGATCCTTCGGTTGTCCCTCTCACAAAAAACAAATCTCTCTCATTCTCGGCCTCGCTCGCTCGACTCGCTCGCTCGCTCACTGACAAACCCTGCACAAAAGTCAACATCATCACCCGAAAAAGGGGAGACACCATAATTCTCTCCCTTCTTCTCTCCTTCCGAGTGATCCCTCTTCCTCCGAGTTTCACTCGACGGGCAAACACACATGTGCTGCATAGTAATAATAAAAAAGTAGAAAAATCGACCTACGAATCTATGATTAAATAGGTTAAACTAGGGTTTTGCCCACTACTACAGATCAAGTTCAGAAATATCCAACTACTAGTTCGATTTTGGGCTACTAATATAAAATTAAAATAAGTTGAACTAGTATTCCTCTAAAAAATCATTTTGGTATGCATTGTTTGATACTTTTCATAGCTATAGTGCATCACAAATTTATGATTTCATGCTTTGCTTTGCCAATTTCGATTTTTTCTAACCACCTTCTCTTTGATTTCAAATTTAGGTCAAACTATCGATGCCTACTATGTGTTCTACTTGAATTGGATGCAGCGTGCGCACATGTTTTGCCATTGTTCTGGGCTTCCACACATCTTTGGGGCATCCAAGTATTTAAGTTACCTTGTTTTTTTGAATTGTAATTCATACCCTTCCTCCCAATTTTTATGCACATTTGAATCTTGGTCAAATCCTAAGTTTGACCAAGATTTGAACAAGTTTAAAACATGAAAATGAAAAGGTAAGCCTGAATCCTTCTTAGTCACTCAAAAATGAGAAGCTTTTGGGAGTTTTTTGAAATTTCCATGTTTGAAACCCAAAACCACTTCTCTTCATGCTTGACTTCATAAGACAGAGTTTAGGGTTAGGGGGTAGATACATGATTTGTCTAGTTTGTTGTTTAGACCTTGTTTATCAACTTGAATGCTTACTATATGACATAATAATACTATGTGCTTTGGTTTTCATTTTTTTGACTTTTTCTGAATTTTTATGCCCATTTGATCTTGGTCAAATCCTAGGCTTAACCAATATTTAAACAAGTTTAAAACATGAAAATGAAAAGGTAAGCCTGTATCCTTCTTAGTCACTCCAAAATGAAGCTTTTGGGAAGGTTTTTGAAATTTCCATGTTTGAAATCCAAAACGACTTCTCTTCGTGCTTGACTTCATAAGACAAAGTTTAGGGCTAGGGGTAGAAACATGATTTTTCTGGTTTGAATATGTCTAGACCTTGTTTACCAACTTGAGTGCTTACTATATGACATAAGAAGGCTATATGCTTTGGTTTTTCATTTTTTTTGAAATTTTATGCCCATTTGAATCTTGATCAAATCCTAGGGTTTGACCAAGATTTGAACAATTTTAAAACATGAAAATAAAAGGTAAGCCCGACCTGGATCCTTTAGTCACTCTAAAATGAAGCTTTTGGGGGGTTCTTGAAATTTCCAAGTTTGAAACCCAAAACCACTTCTCTTCATGCTTGACTACACATAAGACAGAGTTTAGGGTTAGGGGTAGATACATGATTTTTCTTGTTTGAATATATCTAGACCTTGTTTATATCAACTTTAATGCTAACTATATATGACATAAGAAAACTATGTGCTTTGGTTTTTAATTTTTCTGATTTTTTTATTTTGATAGATGCACATTTGAATCTTTGTCAAATCCTAGGTTTGGCCAAGATTTAAACAAGTATAAAACATGAAAATGAAAAGGGGAAGCCTGTATCCTTTCTTAGTCACTCTAAAATGAAGTTTTTGGGATGTTCTTGAAATTTTCATGTTTGAAACCCAAAACCACTTCTCTTCATGCTTGACTTCATAAGATAGAGTTTAGGGGCTAGCTAGGGGATAGATACATGATTTGCCTAGGTTTGAATATGCATGTCCAAACCTTGTTTATCAACTTGAATGCTTACTATATGACATAAGAAGACTATATGCTTTTGTTTTTCATTTTTCTGATTTTTTTAAATTTTATGCCCATTTGAATCTTTTGGTCAAATCCTTGGTTTAATTTGACACGGATTTAAACAAGTTTAAAATATGAAAATGAAAAGGTGGTAAGCAGGCATGTATCCTTCTTATATATATTAGTCACTCTAAAATGAAGCTTTTGGGAGGTTTTTGAAATTTCCATGTTTGAAACCCAAAACCACTTCTCTTCATGTTGTTGACTTCATAAGATAGAGTTTAGGGGTTAGGGGTATAGATACATGACTTGTCTTGTTTGAATATGTGTCTAGACCTTGTTTATCAACTTTAATGCTTACTATATGACATAAGAACACTATGCGCTTTAATTTGGTTTTTAATTTTTTTAAAATTTGATGCACATTTTGAATCTTGGTCAAATCCTAGGTTTGACCGAGATTTGAACAAGTTTAAAACAAGAAAATAAAAGGTAAGCCCGCCAGACTGGATCCTTTCTTAGTCACTCTATAATGAAGCTTTTAGGGGGGTTGTTGAAAATGTAAGCATGTATCCTTCTTAGTACGTCACACCACAATGAAGCTTTTGGGAGGGTTTTTGAAATGTCCATGTTTGAAACCCAAAACGACTTCTCTTCGTGCTTGACTTCATAATTAAGACAAAGTTTAGGGTTAGGGGTATATAGATACATGATTTTTCTGGTTTGAATATGTCTAGACTTTGTTTATCAACTAGCTTGAGTGCTTACTATATGGCATATATAAGAAGCTAGGCTATGTGCTTTGGTTTTTCATTTTTTTTGAATTTTTATGCCCATTTGAATCTTGGTCAAATCCTAGGTACGTACGGTTTGACCAAGATTTGAACATGTTTAAAACATGAAAATAAAAGGTAAGCATGGATCCTTCTTAGTCACTCTAAAATGAAGCTTTTGGGAGGTTTTTGAAATTTCCATGTTTGAAACCCAAAACCACTTCTCTTCATGCTTGGCTTCGTAAGATAGAGTTTAGGGTTTGGGGTAGATACGTACATGATTTTTCTAAGTATTTTTACGCCCATTTGAATCTTCGTCAAATCCTAAGTTTGACCAAGATTTGAACAAGTTTAAAAACATGAAAATGAAAAGGGTAAGCCTGGATCCTTGTTTAGGGTTAGGGGGTAGATACATGATTTTTGTGGTTTGAATATGGCAGACCTTGTTTATCACCTTGATATATGACATAGGAAGACGGTGTGCTTTTGTTTTTCTTTTTTTTGAATTTTTATGCCCATTTGAATCTTGGTCAAGTCATAGGTTTGACCAAGATTTAAACATGTTTAAAACATGAAAATGAAAAAGTAAGCCTGGATCCTTCTTAGTCACTCCAAAATGTACCAATTGATAAATGAGTTAACTTGGCTTCATGGAAAAAATAATGTCATGTAAATGATTTAACTTGGCTTTCGTACCCTTGAATCCATAGGAAACTTTGTATAAATGTAGTAGTATAATAATCAACCGAGTTTTTACATCAACAGGTCTGTCACTTACGTGTGGTGCCCATGCGTGAGGTCCCACACTTCAGTGAGCACAAGTCACGTGCAATAGGTACGCAAACTCCCAGCCATTTTCTTTGTCAAGAGAAGACGCATCAGGATGCGTATTGGAAGTATGTGGGTCCTTCTGGATCCTTCGGTTGTCCCTCTCACAAAAAAAAACAAATCTCTCTCATTCTCGGCCTCGCTCGACTCGCTCGCTCGCTCGCTCGCACCTCCTGCTCACTGACAAACCCTGCACAAAAGTCAACATCATCACCCGAAAAAGGGGAGACACCATAATTCTCTCCCTTCTTCTCTCCTTCCGAGTGATCCCTTCTTCCTCCGAGTTTCACTCGACGGGCAAACACACATGTGCTGCATAGTAATAATAAAAAAGTAGAAAAATCGACCTACGAATCTATGATTAAATAGGTTAAACTAGGGTTTTGCCCACTACTACAGATCAAGTTCAGAAATATCCAACTACTAGTTCGATTTTGGGCTACTAATATAAAATTAAAATAAGTTGAACTAGTATTCCTCTAAAAAATCATTTTGGTATGCATTGTTTGATACTTTTCATAGCTATAGTGCATCACAAATTTATGATTTCATGCTTTGCTTTGCCAATTTCGATTTTTTCTAACCACCTTCTCTTTGATTTCAAATTTAGGTCAAACTATCGATGCCTACTATGTGTTCTACTTGAATTGGATGCAGCGTGCGCACATGTTTTGCCATTGTTCTGGGCTTCCACACATCTTTGGGGCATCCAAGTATTTAAGTTACCTTGTTTTTTTGAATTGTAATTCATACCCTTCCTCCCAATTTTTATGCACATTTGAATCTTGGTCAAATCCTAAGTTTGACCAAGATTTGAACAAGTTTAAAACATGAAAATGAAAAGGTAAGCCTGAATCCTTCTTAGTCACTCAAAAATGAGAAGCTTTTGGGAGTTTTTTGAAATTTCCATGTTTGAAACCCAAAACCACTTCTCTTCATGCTTGACTTCATAAGACAGAGTTTAGGGTTAGGGGTAGATACATGATTTGTCTAGTTTGTTGTTTAGACCTTGTTTATCAACTTGAATGCTTACTATATGACATAATAATACTATGTGCTTTGGTTTTCATTTTTTTGACTTTTTCTGAATTTTTATGCCCATTTGATCTTGGTCAAATCCTAGGCTTAACCAATATTTAAACAAGTTTAAAACATGAAAATGAAAAGGTAAGCCTGTATCCTTCTTAGTCACTCCAAAATGAAGCTTTTGGGAAGGTTTTTGAAATTTCCATGTTTGAAATCCAAAACGACTTCTCTTCGTGCTTGACTTCATAAGACAAAGTTTAGGGCTAGGGGTAGAAACATGATTTTTCTGGTTTGAATATGTCTAGACCTTGTTTACCAACTTGATCGAGTGCTTACTATATGACATAAGAAGGCTATATGCTTTGGTTTTTCATTTTTTTTGAAATTTTATGCCCATTTGAATCTTGATCAAATCCTAGGTACAGTTTGACCAAGATTTGAACAATTTTAAAACATGAAAATAAAAGGTAAGCCCGACCTGGATCCTTTAGTCACTCTAAAATGAAGCTTTTGGGGGTTCTTGAAATTTCCAAGTTTGAAACCCAAAACCACTTCTCTTCATGCTTGACTACACATAAGACAGAGTTTAGGGTTAGGGGTAGATACATGATTTTTCTTGTTTGAATATATCTAGACCTTGTTTATATCAACTTTAATGCTAACTATATATGACATAAGAAAACTATGTGCTTTGGTTTTTAATTTTTCTGATTTTTTTATTTTGATAGATGCACATTTGAATCTTTGTCAAATCCTAGGTTTGGCCAAGATTTAAACAAGTATAAAACATGAAAATGAAAAGGGGAAGCCTGTATCCTTTCTTAGTCACTCTAAAATGAAGTTTTTGGGATGTTCTTGAAATTTTCATGTTTGAAACCCAAAACCACTTCTCTTCATGCTTGACTTCATAAGATAGAGTTTAGGGGCTAGGGGATAGATACATGATTTGCCTAGGTTTGAATATGCATGTCCAAACCTTGTTTATCAACTTGAATGCTTACTATATGACATAAGAAGACTATATGCTTTTGTTTTTCATTTTTCTGATTTTTTTTAAATTTTATGCCCATTTGAATCTTTTGGTCAAATCCTTGGTTTAATTTGACACGGATTTAAACAAGTTTAAAATATGAAAATGAAAAGGTGGTAAGCAGGCATGTATCCTTCTTATATATATTAGTCACTCTAAAATGAAGCTTTTGGGAGGTTTTTGAAATTTCCATGTTTGAAACCCAAAACCACTTCTCTTCATGTTGTTGACTTCATAAGATAGAGTTTAGGGGTTAGGGGTATAGATACATGACTTGTCTTGTTTGAATATGTGTCTAGACCTTGTTTATCAACTTTAATGCTTACTATATGACATAAGAACACTATGCGCTTTAATTTGGTTTTTAATTTTTTTAAAATTTGATGCACATTTTGAATCTTGGTCAAATCCTAGGTTTGACCGAGATTTGAACAAGTTTAAAACAAGAAAATAAAAGGTAAGCCCGCCAGACTGGATCCTTTCTTAGTCACTCTATAATGAAGCTTTTAGGGGGGTTGTTGAAAATGTAAGCATGTATCCTTCTTAGTACGTCACACCACAATGAAGCTTTTGGGAGGGTTTTTGAAATGTCCATGTTTGAAACCCAAAACGACTTCTCTTCGTGCTTGACTTCATAATTAAGACAAAGTTTAGGGTTAGGGGTATATAGATACATGATTTTTCTGGTTTGAATATGTCTAGACTTTGTTTATCAACTAGCTTGAGTGCTTACTATATGGCATATATAAGAAGCTAGGCTATGTGCTTTGGTTTTTCATTTTTTTTTGAATTTTTATGCCCATTTGAATATTGGTCAAATCCTAGGTACGTACGGTTTGACCAAGATTTGAACATGTTTAAAACATGAAAATAAAAGGTAAGCATGGATCCTTCTTAGTCACTCTAAAATGAAGCTTTTGGGAGGTTTTTGAAATTTCCATGTTTGAAACCCAAAACCACTTCTCTTCATGCTTGGCTTCGTAAGATAGAGTTTAGGGTTTGGGGTAGATACGTACATGATTTTTCTAAGTATTTTTACGCCCATTTGAATCTTCGTCAAATCCTAAGTTTGACCAAGATTTGAACAAGTTTAAAAACATGAAAATGAAAAGGGTAAGCCTGGATCCTTGTTTAGGGTTAGGGGGTAGATACATGATTTTTGTGGTTTGAATATGGCAGACCTTGTTTATCACCTTGATATATGACATAGGAAGACGGTGTGCTTTTGTTTTTCTTTTTTTTTGAATTTTTATGCCCATTTGAATCTTGGTCAAGTCATAGGTTTGACCAAGATTTAAACATGTTTAAAACATGAAAATGAAAAAGTAAGCCTGGATCCTTCTTAGTCACTCCAAAATGTACCAATTGATAAATGAGTTAACTTGGCTTCATGGAAAAAATAATGTCATGTAAATGATTTAACTTGGCTTTCGTACCCTTGAATCCATAGGAAACTTTGTATAAATGTAGTAGTATAATAATCAACCGAGTTTTTACATCAACAGGTCTGTCACTTACGTGTGGTGCCCATGCGTGAGGTCCCACACTTCAGTGAGCACAAGTCACGTGCAATAGGTACGCAAACTCCCAGCCATTTTCTTTGTCAAGAGAAGACGCATCAGGATGCGTATTGGAAGTATGTGGGTCCTTCTGGATCCTTCGGTTGTCCCTCTCACAAAAAAAACAAATCTCTCTCATTCTCGGCCTCGCTCGACTCGCTCGCTCGCTCGCACCTCCTGCTCACTGACAAACCCTGCACAAAAGTCAACATCATCACCCGAAAAAGGGGAGACACCATAATTCTCTCCCTTCTTCTCTCCTTCCGAGTGATCCCTTCTTCCTCCGAGTTTCACTCGACGGGCAAACACACATGTGCTGCATAGTAATAATAAAAAAGTAGAAAAATCGACCTACGAATCTATGATTAAATAGGTTAAACTAGGGTTTTGCCCACTACTACAGATCAAGTTCAGAAATATCCAACTACTAGTTCGATTTTGGGCTACTAATATAAAATTAAAATAAGTTGAACTAGTATTCCTCTAAAAAATCATTTTGGTATGCATTGTTTGATACTTTTCATAGCTATAGTGCATCACAAATTTATGATTTCATGCTTTGCTTTGCCAATTTCGATTTTTTCTAACCACCTTCTCTTTGATTTCAAATTTAGGTCAAACTATCGATGCCTACTATGTGTTCTACTTGAATTGGATGCAGCGTGCGCACATGTTTTGCCATTGTTCTGGGCTTCCACACATCTTTGGGGCATCCAAGTATTTAAGTTACCTTGTTTTTTTGAATTGTAATTCATACCCTTCCTCCCAATTTTTATGCACATTTGAATCTTGGTCAAATCCTAAGTTTGACCAAGATTTGAACAAGTTTAAAACATGAAAATGAAAAGGTAAGCCTGAATCCTTCTTAGTCACTCAAAAATGAGAAGCTTTTGGGAGTTTTTTGAAATTTCCATGTTTGAAACCCAAAACCACTTCTCTTCATGCTTGACTTCATAAGACAGAGTTTAGGGTTAGGGGGTAGATACATGATTTGTCTAGTTTGTTGTTTAGACCTTGTTTATCAACTTGAATGCTTACTATATGACATAATAATACTATGTGCTTTGGTTTTCATTTTTTTTGACTTTTTCTGAATTTTTATGCCCATTTGATCTTGGTCAAATCCTAGGCTTAACCAATATTTAAACAAGTTTAAAACATGAAAATGAAAAGGTAAGCCTGTATCCTTCTTAGTCACTCCAAAATGAAGCTTTTGGGAAGGTTTTTGAAATTTCCATGTTTGAAATCCAAAACGACTTCTCTTCGTGCTTGACTTCATAAGACAAAGTTTAGGGCTAGGGGTAGAAACATGATTTTTCTGGTTTGAATATGTCTAGACCTTGTTTACCAACTTGATCGAGTGCTTACTATATGACATAAGAAGGCTATATGCTTTGGTTTTTCATTTTTTTTGAAATTTTATGCCCATTTGAATCTTGATCAAATCCTAGGTACAGTTTGACCAAGATTTGAACAATTTTAAAACATGAAAATAAAAGGTAAGCCCGACCTGGATCCTTTAGTCACTCTAAAATGAAGCTTTTGGGGGGTTCTTGAAATTTCCAAGTTTGAAACCCAAAACCACTTCTCTTCATGCTTGACTACACATAAGACAGAGTTTAGGGTTAGGGGTAGATACATGATTTTTCTTGTTTGAATATATCTAGACCTTGTTTATATCAACTTTAATGCTAACTATATATGACATAAGAAAACTATGTGCTTTGGTTTTTAATTTTTCTGATTTTTTTATTTTGATAGATGCACATTTGAATCTTTGTCAAATCCTAGGTTTGGCCAAGATTTAAACAAGTATAAAACATGAAAATGAAAAGGGGAAGCCTGTATCCTTTCTTAGTCACTCTAAAATGAAGTTTTTGGGATGTTCTTGAAATTTTCATGTTTGAAACCCAAAACCACTTCTCTTCATGCTTGACTTCATAAGATAGAGTTTAGGGGCTAGCTAGGGGATAGATACATGATTTGCCTAGGTTTGAATATGCATGTCCAAACCTTGTTTATCAACTTGAATGCTTACTATATGACATAAGAAGACTATATGCTTTTGTTTTTCATTTTTCTGATTTTTTTAAAATTTTATGCCCATTTGAATCTTTTGGTCAAATCCTTGGTTTAATTTGACACGGATTTAAACAAGTTTAAAATATGAAAATGAAAAGGTGGTAAGCAGGCATGTATCCTTCTTATATATATTAGTCACTCTAAAATGAAGCTTTTGGGAGGTTTTTGAAATTTCCATGTTTGAAACCCAAAACCACTTCTCTTCATGTTGTTGACTTCATAAGATAGAGTTTAGGGGTTAGGGGTATAGATACATGACTTGTCTTGTTTGAATATGTGTCTAGACCTTGTTTATCAACTTTAATGCTTACTATATGACATAAGAACACTATGCGCTTTAATTTGGTTTTTAATTTTTTTAAATTTTGATGCACATTTTGAATCTTGGTCAAATCCTAGGTTTGACCGAGATTTGAACAAGTTTAAAACAAGAAAATAAAAGGTAAGCCCGCCAGACTGGATCCTTTCTTAGTCACTCTATAATGAAGCTTTTAGGGGGGTTGTTGAAAATGTAAGCATGTATCCTTCTTAGTACGTCACACCACAATGAAGCTTTTGGGAGGGTTTTTGAAATGTCCATGTTTGAAACCCAAAACGACTTCTCTTCGTGCTTGACTTCATAATTAAGACAAAGTTTAGGGTTAGGGGTATATAGATACATGATTTTTCTGGTTTGAATATGTCTAGACTTTGTTTATCAACTAGCTTGAGTGCTTACTATATATATGGCATATATAAGAAGCTAGGCTATGTGCTTTGGTTTTTCATTTTTTTTTGAATTTTTATGCCCATTTGAATCTTGGTCAAATCCTAGGTACGTACGGTTTGACCAAGATTTGAACATGTTTAAAACATGAAAATAAAAGGTAAGCATGGATCCTTCTTAGTCACTCTAAAATGAAGCTTTTGGGAGGTTTTTGAAATTTCCATGTTTGAAACCCAAAACCACTTCTCTTCATGCTTGGCTTCGTAAGATAGAGTTTAGGGTTTGGGGTAGATACGTACATGATTTTTCTAAGTATTTTTACGCCCATTTGAATCTTCGTCAAATCCTAAGTTTGACCAAGATTTGAACAAGTTTAAAAACATGAAAATGAAAAGGGTAAGCCTGGATCCTTGTTTAGGGTTAGGGGGTAGATACATGATTTTTGTGGTTTGAATATGGCAGACCTTGTTTATCACCTTGATATATGACATAGGAAGACGGTGTGCTTTTGTTTTTCTTTTTTTTGAATTTTTATGCCCATTTGAATCTTGGTCAAGTCATAGGTTTGACCAAGATTTAAACATGTTTAAAACATGAAAATGAAAAAGTAAGCCTGGATCCTTCTTAGTCACTCCAAAATGTACCAATTGATAAATGAGTTAACTTGGCTTCATGGAAAAAATAATGTCATGTAAATGATTTAACTTGGCTTTCGTACCCTTGAATCCATAGGAAACTTTGTATAAATGTAGTAGTATAATAATCAACCGAGTTTTTACATCAACAGGTCTGTCACTTACGTGTGGTGCCCATGCGTGAGGTCCCACACTTCAGTGAGCACAAGTCACGTGCAATAGGTACGCAAACTCCCAGCCATTTTCTTTGTCAAGAGAAGACGCATCAGGATGCGTATTGGAAGTATGTGGGTCCTTCTGGATCCTTCGGTTGTCCCTCTCACAAAAAAAACAAATCTCTCTCATTCTCGGCCTCGCTCGACTCGCTCGCTCGCTCGCTCGCACCTCCTGCTCACTGACAAACCCTGCACAAAAGTCAACATCATCACCCGAAAAAGGGGAGACACCATAATTCTCTCCCTTCTTCTCTCCTTCCGAGTGATCCCTCTTCCTCCGAGTTTCACTCGACGGGCAAACACACATGTGCTGCATAGTAATAATAAAAAAGTAGAAAAATCGACCTACGAATCTATGATTAAATAGGTTAAACTAGGGTTTTGCCCACTACTACAGATCAAGTTCAGAAATATCCAACTACTAGTTCGATTTTGGGCTACTAATATAAAATTAAAATAAGTTGAACTAGTATTCCTCTAAAAAATCATTTTGGTATGCATTGTTTGATACTTTTCATAGCTATAGTGCATCACAAATTTATGATTTCATGCTTTGCTTTGCCAATTTCGATTTTTTCTAACCACCTTCTCTTTGATTTCAAATTTAGGTCAAACTATCGATGCCTACTATGTGTTCTACTTGAATTGGATGCAGCGTGCGCACATGTTTTGCCATTGTTCTGGGCTTCCACACATCTTTGGGGCATCCAAGTATTTAAGTTACCTTGTTTTTTTGAATTGTAATTCATACCCTTCCTCCCAATTTTTATGCACATTTGAATCTTGGTCAAATCCTAAGTTTGACCAAGATTTGAACAAGTTTAAAACATGAAAATGAAAAGGTAAGCCTGAATCCTTCTTAGTCACTCAAAAATGAGAAGCTTTTGGGAGTTTTTTGAAATTTCCATGTTTGAAACCCAAAACCACTTCTCTTCATGCTTGACTTCATAAGACAGAGTTTAGGGTTAGGGGGTAGATACATGATTTGTCTAGTTTGTTGTTTAGACCTTGTTTATCAACTTGAATGCTTACTATATGACATAATAATACTATGTGCTTTGGTTTTCATTTTTTTTTGACTTTTTCTGAATTTTTATGCCCATTTGATATTGGTCAAATCCTAGGCTTAACCAATATTTAAACAAGTTTAAAACATGAAAATGAAAAGGTAAGCCTGTATCCTTCTTAGTCACTCCAAAATGAAGCTTTTGGGAAGGTTTTTGAAATTTCCATGTTTGAAATCCAAAACGACTTCTCTTCGCGTGCTTGACTTCATAAGACAAAGTTTAGGGCTAGGGGTAGAAACATGATTTTCTGGTTTGAATATGTCTAGACCTTGTTTACCAACTTGAGTGCTTACTATATGACATAAGAAGGCTATATGCTTTGGTTTTTCATTTTTTTTGAAATTTTATGCCCATTTGAATCTTGATCAAATCCTAGGTACAGTTTGACCAAGATTTGAACAATTTTAAAACATGAAAATAAAAGGTAAGCCCGACCTGGATCCTTTAGTCACTCTAAAATGAAGCTTTTGGGGGTTCTTGAAATTTCCAAGTTTGAAACCCAAAACCACTTCTCTTCATGCTTGACTACATAAGATAGAGTTTAGGGTTAGGGGTAGATACATGATTTTTCTTGTTTGAATATATCTAGACCTTGTTTATATCAACTTTAATGCTAACTATATATGACATAAGAAAACTATGTGCTTTGGTTTTTAATTTTTCTGATTTTTTTATTTTGATAGATGCACATTTGAATCTTTGTCAAATCCTAGGTTTGACCAAGATTTAAACAAGTATAAAACATGAAAATGAAAAGGGAAGCCTGTATCCTTTCTTAGTCACTCTAAAAAGAAGTTTTTGGGATGTTCTTGAAATTTTCATGTTTGAAACCCAAAACCACTTCTCTTCATGCTTGACTTCATAAGATAGAGTTTAGGGGCTAGGGGATAGATACATGATTTGCCTAGGTTTGAATATGCATGTCCAAACCTTGTTTATCAACTTGAATGCTTACTATATGACATTAGAAGACTATATGCTTTTGTTTTTCATTTTTCTGATTTTTTTTAAAATTTTATGCCCATTTGAATCTTTTGGTCAAATCCTTGGTTTAATTTGACACGGATTTAAACAAGTTTAAAATATGAAAATGAAAAGGTGGTAAGCAGGCATGCATGGATCCTTCTTATATATATTAGTCACTCTAAAATGAAGCTTTTGGGAGGTTTTTGAAATTTCCATGTTTGAAACCCAAAACCACTTCTCTTCATGTTGTTGACTTCATAAGATAGAGTTTAGGGGTTAGGGGTATAGATACATGATTTGTCTTGTTTGAATATGTGTCTAGACCTTGTTTATCAACTTTAATGCTTACTATATGACATAAGAACACTATGCGCTTTAATTTGGTTTTAAATTTTTTAAATTTTGATGCACATTTTGAATCTTGGTCAAATCCTAGGTTTGACCGAGATTTGAACAAGTTTAAACCAAGAAAATAAAAGGTAAGCCCGCCAGACTGGATCCTTTCTTAGTCACTCTATAATGAAGCTTTTAGGGGGGTTGTTGAAAATGTAAGCATGTATCCTTCTTAGTACGTCACACCACAATGAAGCTTTTGGGAGGGTTTTTGAAATGTCCATGTTTGAAACCCAAAACGACTTCTCTTCGTGCTTGACTTCATAATTAAGACAAAGTTTAGGGTTAGGGGTAGATACATGATTTTTCTGGTTTGAATATGTCTAGACCTTGTTTACCAACTTGAGTGCTTACTATATGACATAAGAAGGCTATATGCTTTGGTTTTTCATTTTTTTGAAATTTTATGCCCATTTGAATCTAGATCAAATCCTAGATACTGTTTTGGGTGATTTGTCATTCAAAAATTTGGTATCATTCGGATCGGAGGAAGTATAGTTGGAGATGAATGGCCCACCAAGTCTCTGCCTTGAAGTTTGCTCTTTGACCAGTATTACTACTCGCGAGGTGCCGAGGAGACGGGGAGGCCAAATTTAAGAACTAACCTTTGCTCTTGCCGTCTTCCTCAGTTCACCACTTTGTTTACCTCTTGGAATACTACTTCGCCACCATGACCGGGAGCAAGTCTCGCCACAGAAGGGCTCGTGCGGCTGCGGCGAAGCTGAGGGAATCCCAGCAATGGCGTCCCTGTGCTGCTGTCGAGGTGCCTTCTGCGCAAGAGTCTTCAAGGGCGTCGCAGCCCGCGACTGCTACCTTCAGGCGATCCTCCGTTCTTGCGCATCTTTCTATGTCTTTCACAACTTATCATCCCCTCCTTTTCTTACCTTCTCTCAATCGTATATTCAGGTCGGGCGGCCTTAGTTTTCCCGCAGCCCTCCTGCCTGCGGAAACATCTTCCACGGAGCCAAGTTCTCAAAGCAGCGAGGTATAGACATTCGTGCAAATTGGGATTCCCATTTTCTCTTTCTTGGTACTTCTCTGGGTACACTTCTGATTTTGTGCTCCATCCCCATCTGATAGAAGCCCCGCTACGAGATCGGTCCCATTTTAGAAATGGTTATGGGCGATTTCTGCGTCGAGACGGCGGACAGAAGCGCCCTCGCCGATGAGTGCATGAGACTTTATTCTGAGCTCGCCACTGAGAAGATCCGGATTCGCATTCTCGACGATATCGCCATGAAATCGTTCACTGCGAGTAATGAGATCCAGCGGCGGAGCCTCGGCCAGGCGGAGACCATGGACAAACTCGCCGGACTGATCCTGAACCTCACGGTTAGGACGGACAAACTAGAGGCCGAGCTGTCACAGGAGAAGGCTCTCAACTCCGAGCTGAAGCGTCAAGCAGGCTCAAGGTAGATCTTGACCAGGTCACTGTGTACCACTAGCTGCAATCCTTGATGACTGTTGTGTCACCTGGCTTCCGAGTTTCTGAAGGTTAATTTTCGAAATTTTGTTCGTAAAATTGGCCTGTGGAAATGTAAACTAACTAGTACTCTTACTTTATTATATTAGTACTTGTGTCAATGTAGTAGTTGTGTCTGAGTCGAGTCAATGTTGAGTCGTTCTCGTTGAGTCACCTAGTCTTCTATTATATACTAAAAGCAAAATAAGATGTTTTAAATAGAGACACAAGGTTAATCCACATCATCTTAATTATTATTAATCGTTGGATCTGTAATTTGTGACTAGGATTTACTAATAGATGAATATAACGTAAACGTACACATGTGTAACACGAACTCAAACTTGACACGATCTATTTTTTTTATTTGGTGCGGGAAAGTCTAAGGTTGCACGTAAAAGTGTAGTTTTGGGAAAAACATGGAAACAGAGTCTGTTGCCCATACGAGTTAAACGTACACATGTGTAACACGAACTCAAACTTGACACGATCTATTTTTTTTATTTGGCGCGGGAAAGTCTAAGGTTGCACGTAAAAGTGTAGTTTGGGGAAAAACATGGAAACAGAGTCTGTTGCCCATACGAGTTTAACATATGTTGTTTTCTTTCTTTGACCGTAAGAATCCTATCAGATTCTGTCAAAAAGAAAAGAATCCTATCAGATCACGTTTAAATGGGATCTAGATTGAGCCATATATTTACGTGCATGTGACCTATCCCGTCACGTTTAGACCAGTTTTTTTGAAAGTTTAGATGAGTTATCTGTGTATTATCCTAGCGTCGGACTGTGTCGTGTGCATACATATTCTGAACCACACGTGCATGACAAGGTTTTTAAACTAGGACGTGTAATATTTTAAAATTAGAATTCATTTTTTTAGTAACCACATGAGCTGAGCGAGAGTGCCGGCGAGGAGGACGTGTTATGCGTCGAGCTACTACGGTCGTCCTGCCGTCGAGCCGGGTAGCCTGGAAGATGAGGATGTACGCTAAATAGTGTGAAGTGGTTTATACTACATGAATTGAGTGTACTTAAACAAATCGAAAGAAAAAAGGTTACCCTCCCTCTCGAGAAGGATATAGCAGATTTTTAAAATTGGGACGTTTCTTTACACCTACACTAAATAGTGTATAGATTCATCAAAATTTAAAAAGAATTGCGACATCTTTTTCTGAACAAGGTAGTACAAAGTAGAGCACATGTATGTACTCCCTCCGTTTGTTAATGTATGACATTTAAACAAGCTAGATTGGCTAGCTAAAACGTCTAATATTTATAAACAGAGGAAGTATGATATAAAAAAATATTATCTAAAAATATTGAGCACGCATCTTGCTCCACAATTATCTTGCTCGATAGTTAGATACGAAGTTTTTCCCCAAACTTCATTTGTAGGTAATACGGTTGGTCATTGCCATAATCATATACACTCATGGTAACCACATGCTATCCTGTGTTCGTCACACACAAACATTCCATCTGGTCTATCCCAATTCATTCTAAATCAGTTATTATGAGAGAAGGGTGTAATTGGTTCTGAAGAGTGAATAAGTTCCAATTAGACCAATTATTTTCGATAGAGTGCTGTGTTTCGAAGAAACATGTTAGAAAAATCTCTATAGATGATTATAAATACATTATTATATGATTTTGGATTTAAAGCTCACCGCCATGTTTAGCTACGTTTATTTATGAAAATTTTACAAAGTGTAATATCTAGATAGTCATGTCCCACTTCTAAGTCGGCTACACAAGTTTATGGTTATACTAATTGGGACTCCGGGTCAGAGGGTACGACGCGGTAAATAAAAAACAATTATATCCGGGTGAGAGTACTATTTTGCGTGGATTTAAGTGGTTTTATCAAAATTTCCACAGGCGTATGGATATAGAATCAGGACAAGATTGCTCCATTGTACCTTAAGTGTTAGTTTTAGAAAGATCATGTCAACAATATTGGAGTTCTTATTTGGAATCAAACTCATAGGCACATAAGTAATCCACTAGCATAGTTGGATTAAATAGAAGAGAGAGTAAGGACAATATGTATATGGAGGTAGTTCGTCGGTCTATTATTAGAGAGAATAATGATGTAAGTGTAAGAGTAGCAATAACAATAGGTTGTTTTGTCACGATAAAAATCCACTAATGCAAGGCTACACCTTCAATATTTAGTCATCAAACCAGTGGAATTTTAAATACCAAAAACTCAAATATAAATTGTAGAATATGTGACATGGTATTCTTGGAAATGTCATAGTAACTATTCATGGTAAATCAAAATTGCGAGGGCCATCTTGCTAGTATCTATAATATCTAAATAGGAACAAGAAATCCAAAATTTTCAAATTCTGGCAAAAATTAGAACTTCTCAGGAAAATCTATTTTTTTATAGGAAATCAAAAACACTGAAACGAGTATACTATTTTAATTTGAGCCATTTATGTGCAGATTTGCATAAAAAGACTGACATTTTCCCTAAACTTTGTATATTGTGAAGTCAAGCATGGAGAGAAGTGGTTTTGGGTTTCAAACATCCTTTTCATTTTCTTGTCTTAAACTTGTTTAAATCTTGGTCAAACCTAAGATTTGACCAAAAGATTCAAACATGCATAAATTCAAAAAAATCAGAAAAATGAAAAAACAAAAGCATATAGTCTTCTTATGTCATATAGTAAGCATTCAAGTTGATAAACAAGGTCTAGACATATTCAAACCAGAAAAATCATGTATATATCTACCCCTAACCCTAAACTCTGTCTTATGAAGAGAAGTGGTTTTGGGTTTCAAACATGGAAATTTGAAGAACCTCCCAAAAGCTTCATTTTAGATTGTGACTAAGAAGGATCCAGGCTTACCTTTTCACTTTCATGTTCTAAACTTGTTTAAATCCTAGTCAAACCTAGGATTTCACAAAGATTCAAATATATGGGTATAAAATACAAAAAAAATAGAAAAATGAAAAACGAAAGCACATAGTCTTCTTATGTCATATAGTAAGCATTAAAGTTGATAAACAAGGTCTAGACATATTCAAACTAGACAAATCATGTATCTCCCCCTAACCCCTAAACTTTGTATTATGAAGTCAAGCATGAAGAGAAGTGGTTTTGGGTTTCAAACATGGAAATTTCAAAAACCTCTTAAAAATTCATTTTAGAGTGACTAAGAAGGATGCAAGCTTCCCTTTTCATTTGCATGTCTTAAACTTGTTTAAATCTGGGTCAAACCTAAGATTTGACCAAAAGATTCAAACGGGCATAAAATTCAAAAAAAATCAGAAAAATGAAAAACAAAAGCATATAGTCTTCTTGTGTCATATAGTAAGCATTCAAGTTGATAAACAAGGTCTAGACATATTCAAACCAGAAAATCATGTATATATCTACCCCTAACCCTAAACTCTGTATTATGAAGTCAATCATGAAGAGAAGTGGTTTTGGGTTTCAAACATGGATATTTCAAGAACCTCCCAAAAGCTTCATTTTAGAGTGTGACTAAGAAGGATCCAGGCTTACCTTTTTCATTTTCATGTACTAAACTTGTTTAAATCCTGGTCAAACCTAGGATTTCACAAAGATTCAAATATATGTGTATAAAATATAAAAAATAGAAAAATGAAAACCAAAGCACATAGTCTACTTATGTCACATAGTAAGCATTCAAGTTGATAAACAAGGTCTAGACATATTCAAACCAGAAAAATCATGTATATATCTACCCCTAACCCTAAACTCTGTCTTATGAAGTTAATCATGAAGAGAAGTGGTTTTGGGTTTCAAACATTGGAATTCCAAGAACCTCCCAAAAGCTTCATTTTAGAGTGTGACTAAGAAGGATCCAAGCTTACCTTTTCATTTTCATGTTCTAAACTTGTTTAAATCCTGGTCAAAACTAGGATTTCACAAAGATTCAAATATATGGGTATAAAATTCAAAAAAATAGAAAAATGAAAAACCAAAGCACATAGTCTTCTTATGTCATATAGTAAGCATTAAAGTTGATAAACAAGGTCTAGACATATTCAACCTAGACAAATCATGTATCTACCCCCTAACCCCTAAACTCTGTCTTATGAAGTCCAACATGAAGAGAAGTGGTTTTGGGTTTCAAACATGGAAATTTCAAAAACCTCTTACAAAATTCAGTTTAGAGTGACTAATTAAGAAGGATGCATTCTCCCCTTTTCATTTTCATGTCTTAAACTTGTTTAAATCTTGGTCAAACCTAAGATTTGACCAAAAGATTCAAACGGGCATAAAAAAATCAGAAAAATGAAAACCAAAGCACATAATTTTCTTATGTCATATAGTAAGCATTCAAGTTGATAAACAAGGTCTAGACATATTCAAACCAGAAAATCATGTATATATCTACCCCTAACCCTAAACTCTGTCTTATGAAGTCAATCATGAAGAGAAGTGGTTTTGGGTTTCAAACATGGAAATTTCAAGAACCTCCCAAAAGCTTCATTTTAGAGTGACTAAGAAGGATCCAGGCTTACCTTTTCATTTTCATGTTTTAAACTTGTTTAAATCCTGGTCAAACCTAGGATTTGACAAAGATTCGAATATATGGGCAAAAAATTCAAAAAAAATAGAAAAATGAAAAACCAAAGCACATAGTCTCCTTGTGTCATATAGTAAGCATTAAAGTTGACAAAAAAGGTCTAGATATATGCAAACTAGACAAATCATGTATCTACCCCCTAACCCCTAAACTCTGTCTTATGAAGTCAAGCATGAAGAGAAGTCGTTTTGGGTTTCAAACATGGAAATTTCAAGAACATCCCAAAAGCTTCATTTTAGAGTGACTAAGAAGGATCCATGATTACCTTTTCATTTTCATGTTTTAAACTTGTTTAATCTTGGTCAAACCTAGGATTTGACCAAGATTCAAATGGGCACAAAATTTAAAAAATCAGAAAAATGAAAAACCAAAGTACATAGTCTTCTTATGTCATGTAGTAAGCATTCAAGTTGATAAAATGGTTCATGCCGGCGTCTTAGCTGCTAAAAAAAATTATACACCAATTGATTTGACGAATTGATGATTTACTCTAGTCTGCTTCTAGACCATGCAGCTAGCGAGTATTCATATGTACTGCATGGAGCCCCCAACTTTTGACTTCCCGTGTCGGAAAAGGCCTGTCTAATAATGTGGGGCAGTGAGGTATCCCGAAGTATCTAGAGGGTTCCAGTGTTTCAGGCTTTCAGCATCGCCAGTCCAAGGGAAGGATGGGTGACGAATCCGTGCATTCACAGCCGTTTAGATCTGAAGAGTCCTTGTATGATGAGCGGTAGATAGCACCTCTAAGCTGCAAATCAACAGCTTCAATTACTTCAAATGAGCATTGGCCGGAAGGCTGACAGAGTGAAAAAATTCAATTTCAAAAACTCATGTATAGAATAGAAAAAAAAAAAAACATGTAGATAGAATAGAGGTATAGATAGATTAGCCCAAAAAAGAAGAGGACGGGGAAATTTCGAACGCTCGCCTTTAACTCAGCACAGCAGACACCTCCCTCGCGCTCCTAAACTTTCGAACGCGCGCCCAATATTTCGAACGCTCGCCTTTAACTCAGCACCCAGCCCACCTTGTTCTTCTCTAGACACCTCCTTCGGCGCCCTGTTCTTCTCTAGACACACCCTCGGTGAACCAGGCCGCGCACCAAAACTTCCCCACGCTGTCTATCAGCCGCGTCAGCCGGCGACTGCTGGTGGCGCCGTTCTTCTCCAGCCGCACCGGCAGGCGCGGTCAGCTGGTAGATCCTCACGGTATGCATGCTATCTTCAGGCCTGGGCAAGTACGATTCATTATAGCTCAATCGAAGTCAGTCGCCGTCGCCCAGCCCTTATAAGTTCGTTAGTTCGTTCGAATCGATCGGTTGATATTGTTTTCCTCTCGATGTGTTTGTTTGACATTGTTTTCCGCTTTACCTATTTGCTCGAATTCGTTCGTACTGTACACTGTACTGCTCACCATTGCCCAATGTTTGTAGTCGTCGCTTGGTGCCAGTCCTCTATGGACCTGTTTGTAATCTTATTACTTCTGGGTTCTTTGCACTGCTAATACATCGGTGGATTTACGGCCAAAAAGAAGAAAGAATTTGTTGGTATTATATTGCTTTCGATTGATCTGTTCGCCCCCAAGCTTTTACAGAAGCCGCAAGAGATTCAAGGATGAAATGGCTCTCCTTGTTTGCAGTGGCGGATCTACAGGGTATGCCGTATATGCCACGGCATACCCTGCGTCCAAGCCGTGCAAGATCTTTGATAGTTTAATGAGCTGAGCAATTAATCAAGATGAGTGATGTATATGTATACATGCGGTGCTAATACATGTGGCGTGCAGCCATGCGAACACTGAGCTAGTGCATGTAACCGATTGATTAGACATCCGATTGATTAATGCATTGGCTTTAGCCAACAGTCTACTTGCATGTTTTTCAAGATGTGCGATTTTGTCTCGCGTGTAAGCCTACAAGGCCAGCTATGGCCATGCACCATGACCTGATTAGATATCATGATTAATCAAAGGAAATATCTTGCTACTGTATATACGATTAATCAACTGATAATTAATCTTTGGTAGTCAAGTATATGATTAATTATATATATTTAGTGAGAATTCAGTTCAAAATTAGAGCACCCCGTCAACGGTGCATTTTTCAACAATTTACATTTTGATTATATGCAAAATCTGTTTTATTTAATCATTTTGACATACTCCCTTCAATCCAAATTAATTGACTCAACTTTGTCTAGATACTGATGTATCTTAGACAAGTTTGTTGAGTAGATACATTTATATCTAGACAAATTTGAGTTAATTAGTATGAATCCGAGAAAGTATTTTATTTAATTATTTTTATTAGGACAAAAGAAATTCAATAGAAACTCCAAAATTTTGTTGTGTCATACCCTTTCCTAAAATCCTAGGTCCGCCACTGCTTGTTTGTAAGGCAAAGAGGAAATCATATCATGGCTTATCATCATGGGTATAACCTTTTTAGCTAGATTTTGCTGTTTGGGATCTATGATCCTTTTAGTTGCTGCTCTCCAGTAACATTTTCCCTCTTTTTTATTACAGTGAAAAATACACAGCGAGGAAACCACTGTCCAGCCTAAAAAAAATAGACCTCAGTTGGTTTGCTGAAATCGGCTCAAATAACGTGGCATTTAGTTATATAGTTTTATATTCGACCTGTTTGCTCAGATATGTTGGTTTACGTTCATACGCAACCTGTTGGGCAAGTATGGACACAGCTTCAGTGACTTTCAGGTCAAAATTCCAGCGGTTGAGTGATTTTTGGTTGGATCCATTCCTGTGCGTTCGATCGGCTTTTGATGGCTGTTATTGAGACAAAGTCATGGCTGGACTTTTGACGCAGCTCCAGTGACGTTCAGCTAGGTCAAAAGCCCAGCGTTGACTTTGGTTCAATATCAGCCATCCAAAGCCAATCGAACACACATGAATGTATCCAACCAAAAATCACTCTACAATAAGTCGTTTCCAGACAAAAACAATGTTTATTCCCAAACTATTTTTTTTGAATCCGACCAATCTTTCCCGGAATGCAGAAGAAATATATAAGATTTACTGGAATGTTGTTCTTTTTACTGGACAGTTTGAATTTTAAGTTTAAAGTTGGTTGTAAAACATAAAATGAGGTTTATTGATAAACAATATGGCTGAATCTGATGAAACTCCCCCAGAATGCATAACCCGACATATAAGATTTACTGGATTTTTGTTTCAAAAACTTCTAGGCAGTACGAATTTTAAGTTTAAAATTTTCTCGTGAAACTTAAAATGGGTAAATTTTGGATCCATTCTCGTGCGTTCGATTGGCTTTTGATGGCTGTTATTGAAACAAGTGTTAATTGGTTCTATGCCACTCCTCAATTCACAAGTTGTGTTTATGCCATTACAAAAACTGAAGTTGTGTTTATGCCACTCTCAATTCTCAATATCCCCTTCTATATATGCCATTTTCAATACTCCACTATAATAAATATAGCATATCTATGATAGTACTCTATGATACCACCCACTATGCACCCATGTTCCAAACACCACTCCCGCTGACTGTACCTTATTGTATCGAGCGATAAGCTTGATGAGCAACCCAAACAAACAAACAAAAAGACTGTACCTTATTGTACTTGCTCTTACCCGTATCTTCTCTTTCTTTTTCATCGCGAGTGCAGCTAATTCAGTTAGTCTTCCAATGAATATTAATATTTTGTCTCAATGATGTCATGTTTCGACTAACAATTAGCACTTTTGAATTCTTAGATTGCTTTTTCACACGATGCACTTCTTTTAATTTATTTTACCACATTTCAATGTGAACCTTGACCAAATAAATAGGACAACAATATCACGATCATATAATACATAAGCAGCATTGTTAGAATCGTGTTGGAAAATACTTTCTAATGATACCAGTTTTATATCAATTTTTTTATATACTTCATCCTGAAAAATATGTTTCAACTTCATCAAAACTTGCATGTATCTGCAAACTAAACTCATCTAAATACATGTATATCTACATAAAATTGAAACATCATTTTTAAATAGAGAGATATAGATTAATATTTTTTCGAAGATAAAATACGAAAAACAAGGGTGCATTGTTTATTGAAATGGAGTGAGTAGTATATATAAAATCATTTTAGTTGCCAATGATCATGTTGAGGGCCTCTATTTCTTGTTTTGCTCAGGCCCTCCGTATTCTCAGGTACGGCCCTGGTGGTCTATGAACCTGTATGTAATCTTATTACTTTTGGCTTCTTTGCACTGCTAATAGATCGGCGGAATTACGGCAAAAAAGAAGAAAGAATGTGTTGGTATTGTATTGCTTTCGATAGATCTGTTCGCCCCTCCCCCCAAGCATTTATAGATGGCACAAGAGATTCAAGGATGAAATTGCTCTCCTTGTTCATAAGGCAAAGAGGAAATCATATCATGGGTAGAACATTATATATATATTTTGCTGCTTGGGATCTATGATCCTTTTAGTTGCTGCTCTCCAGCAACTTTTGTACATATTTCCCTCTTTTTATTAATAAAAAAATACAAAGTGGGGAAACCCAGTGGTCAGCCTAAAAAAATCTGTTCGCTAGGTAGCCGTAGTTTTGCACTCAGTTTGTTTGCTGAAATCGGCTCAAATAATGTAGCATTTATAGTTTTATATTCGACCTGTTTGCTCAGGTATGCTTGCTTACATTCGTAGGTGACCTGTTTGTTGAAATAGCTTATCGCTTCTCTGACCATCTATCTCCTCAACAGATGGACAGAACTTGGATATTATTTGACTCATTAACCACACCAACATATTTGAGTGGTATTGAAGACTTCATGAAGCACGTTAGTGATTTTACTGACGGCGACAAGACAAAGGAAGTGATTTGTCCATGCCGCGTATGTTTGAATATTGGGTCCAAGCCTCAACATGTAGTCTCAGATCATTTATTCGTTTATGGGATGGACCAGACATATATCAGGTGGATTAACCATGGTGAACACTATGATCAGCCTGACATTATTGATCCTCTTTATTCTGATGGTTATCAGCCTGAAGATCTCGTCCAGGATGAGGCTACTGCTAATTTGTTACGGGATCTGTATCCATATGCAAGCCAACAGCCCCATGCTTATCACAAAAAGCCTCTTTTCCATGACCTGATAGAAGATGCTAAGCGCTTAGTGGCCCCTGGTTCTGTTGTGTCAAGATTCGAATTAATTGTGAAATTACTTCATGACAAGTCATACCAGGGGATTACCAATAAAGCGTTCAATGCAGTTGCGAAGACATACAGCGATGCACTCCCTGGGGCTGGACTGCCAAAATCCTTTTATGAGGTGAAGCAGTACATCAAGGTACTGGGACTTGGATATGAGAAGATTGATTTTTGCAAAAATAACTGTGCACTGTTTTGGATGGAGTATAATGACCTCGATGAATGTCCAGTATGTAAGGAATCAAGATGGAAACATGATGGAGCTGGTGGTAAGAAAAAGATTCCTTGGAAGGTTCTGAGATACTTTCCACTTGTACAAAGATTGCAGAGGTTGTTTGCTTCAGAACAAACATCTCGGGAAACAAGATGGCACAAAGAGATTCTCACGCCCGACCCTGATTTACTGAGGCATCCTGCTGATGGCGATGAATGGAAGCAATTCGACCTGGATCATCCAGATTTTGCTGCAGATCCAAGGAACCTGAGACTTGGCCTTGCTACAGATGGATTCAACCCATTTGGCAACATGAGCAACTCGTATAGCATGTGGCCAGTACTAGTTACACCTTACAACCAGGCTCCCTGGACATGCACCGATCAGTCGAACTGTATGATGGCCTTACTCATCCCAGGTCCCAAATCTCCTGGGAAGGATTTTGATGTGTTCATGCAGCCTCTTATTAGAGACTTGCAAACATTATGGGAGGGTGTCCCTACACGGGATGTGTGTCAACCTAAAGAACAAAATTTTCTATTACGTGCTGCTGTACTGTATTGCACCCATGATTATCCAGCTTTGGGCACTATGTCAGGCAGAGTAACATCAGGTTATAATGCATGTGTTCACTGTGATACTGATCAGCTGGCAGTGAGGATAATAAACAAGATATGCTATATGGGCCATCGCCGTTTCCTTCCATTAGATCACAGTTTCCGAAAAAATAGAAAAAAATTGCAATTTATTGGTGATCAGGCCTGTAAAAAGACTAAACCGCAGCACTTTAAGAGTCACGAGTTGGAGGCGCACCTAGAAGCGGTCAGAAATGTTAAACCAGGAAAACCACCAGCCGCCACAGCAGGTACAGGCGTACAGCAGAGAGCATAGAGCAACATCTCTAGTTATATTCCTTTATTTTTCATGTCTAAATTGTTGTATTTGTGTTTGCTTGTAGATGATGACAATGGACAAGAAGCTAGCTTCTGGAGTGTTCTTGAAGATATTGAGGAAGGCCTCGAGGTTAGCATCTATCTCTAATACTGTAGCATTTTCACTATACTACTATGATAGATGAATGGATCATCAGTTATTCACTTGCTTGTTTCGGACAAGATGATGATACTACTATGATAGATGAATGGATCATCAGTTATTCACTTGTTTCGGACAGGATGATGATACTTGTATAGAACAAGCTTTCAGTCTAATCTTTTCACCTTATGCAGGGCCTGAAGCTGTAATGTTTAGTGAGTCGCAGCCTGCACTTCAGTGCTTCTACAAGTCTGAAATGATGAAGCAAAGCTTGGAGTAAAGACTGCAATTTATCTTCATTTTCGGTTCATTCGAATTCTGTATTGTCATGAGTCATGACTCTTGTCATGTAATGGCTGAAGTTAAACTGCCAATTGATTTGTGTCATGTAATGGCTGAACTTAAACTGCTACTCCTACCATTTGTGTCATGTAATGGCTGAAACTTAAACTGCTATGTGTCCCTGTGCGGCTATGTGCCCAGTTTTCTCCTATTGATTTGCTGTCAATATTTTTAGCTAAGGTACTAGAGAAGTGCTGCTCAATTTTTTTTAGCCTATTGTCAGGGATGGGTAACCGCTGGTTAGCCGTTAACCCGATGGTGGTGGTTATGGTATGCAGTATGTCCCCGTGGCAGTTATCAGGGATGGGGACGGGAAGAACTTTGCCTCACGGGGACGGTTTTGGTTTAGTAATAACCAGCGGTTTCTCTCCCCGTTGCCAAATGGAGGTACAGCAGAGAAGAATACAGAAGATGCAGCAGCAGTAGTAGCAGATAGAAAAAGGAAGAAGAGACGAGATGAACTGAGTCTAGCAGCTACCAAAAGGAAGATGGGAGGTGAAATAGCAGCACGTACCAAGAGGAAGGAAATGGAAAATGATAGACCGAGAATATTTTATAAGCGCAGGACCACTCTTTGGGACTTGCCGTATTGGGCTGGTAAGAAGCTTCGGCATAATATTGATATCATGCACATGGAGAAGAATATATGTGACAGCATTGTCGGCACATTACTCAACATTCCATCCAAGACAAAAGATAGCTCAAATGCTAGGATTGATTGTGCAACATTGAATGTTAACAGGCACTTGCAACTGGATCGTAATGACAAAGTGAACAAAGGCAAGGAAAAACATTATAAATTTCGAGGCGCGGAATTCACATTGCCGATGCCTAAAAGGAGATTATTTTGTGAGTACCTCCGAGGTGTGATGTTCCCGTTCGGATTTGCTTCCAACATTGCAAATTGTCTCAATGCTGAAGGAAACAAGCTCCAAGGGTTGAAAACTCACGATTGTCACATCCTGCTGCAAAGGCTTTTAGCTATTGGCATTAAAGATTTAGTGAAGCCAAATATGTACAACGTGATTGCAGAGTTGGGAAGGTTCTTTAGGGAAATATGTAGTAAAACTCTAAGCAGAGCTGTTGTAGAACGTCTTAAGGTGGACATAGCAGTAATCCTGTGCAAGCTGGAGCTGATATATCCTCCAGCCTTCTTTGATGTGATGGTGCATTTGGCTGTTCATCTACCTGATGAGGCACTTTTAAGAGGTCCGGTACAGTATGGATGGATGTACCCTATAGAACGTCGACTGTGCACTTTCAAGAATACAGTTAGGAACAAAGCTAGACCGGAGGCTTGCATTGCAGTGGCGTATATTGCTGCTGAAGCATATACATTTGCCTCAAGATATATTCCTGATATTGAGACCAGATTCAATCGGGGTCGCAGAATTTTGGAAGTTGGAGGATCTGTTTTTAAACATGGTGTTGAGCTAATAGGAAAGAGGACCGAAAAAACATTAGAGCAGTCTGAATTTGAACAGCTGTCTTGGTATGTGCTGAATAATGCTACAGAGGCTGATGAATATGTTAAGTGAGTACTATGCACACGAACTACTCAGTTCCTCGCATATACTATGAACTTGTATCAAAATGAAATATATTCAGCTGACTTGGCTATGTTTTGCAGGTTGTACATGGAAACGAATGGAAAGCTATCGGCACGTGGGAGTGGGTTTCAGGACTGGTTTGAGAAATATGTAAGATGTTCAATTGCACTCTGACTTGTCTATGTGTTTTCACATGAGATGACCTCTTGTCTATTTTGTAATCGTAGATCTCGAAACTCCATGCGGAGAATCCAGGCGCTGTTAGTGCTGATCTCCTTGTCCTATCACGTGGTCCAGATAAGAGGGTGTTGGTAGCTGCAGCTTGCAATGCCAATGGTGTCCATTACAGCTCCTATGAGCGTGAACAACATTTGAAGACACGAAATAGTGGCATCACAACCAGTGGAGATCACTTGACAACCAGAAAAATTCAAGCTAATTTCGCCGATTTTGTTCTGCCGTTCATTAGACATCATCCAACGGCCTTGGTCTCTGGGATTCGCTGCTACAGTGTCATCTACTATTTTCTACTCAATTCCAGAAACATCCATAAAGCTAGTAGATAGCTTTCCTGCTTGTTGGCCCCACCCCATTTTTTAAATCTTTTCTTCCTTATCCCCTTCGCTCATGCTAGCAGCTACTTGCAGCCATTGCTACACCAGCGAGGTGATCTCTATATGATAGGCACGGTTTTAGTAAGACAGCAAGTTGTAGATAGCTAACCATGAGACACATGCCTCTCTGGTTGAGACTGAGCTCGCTATTGTGATTGGGCTCCAATGGTCGAGGTGAGTCACAGCTGCAATGACAGAGGTTTGTGCTGAATTAATTAGCACAGAGGCGTAACTAGCACTAGATGGAGAAGGCATAGTACACATATCGGACACGAAGTCGCGTCTGGCGAGCAGCTCGCATTCACTTGCATCAGTGCGGTACAACAAAGATGATGAAGAAGGATTGGAGCTTTGAAGGTAGTCAGAAAAGTTACAAAAAATAATACGTGCAAAACTTAACCTGTATAAACGCACATGCATGGATAATTTTACATTTCTGCATGAGAAAGACATGTCAATTTTCAGTACGACATGGTTTGATTTGTCAAATTTGATGCTCCTTAATGCATTTTAAGTGAAAATTACAGGTTTATTCATTATAATTGCCGATTTTTAACGTTACGTGCAGCTGACTAGCAAACTATAAGTGTGTGATTGCTTGCTTCCAAAATAAGGATATGTAATCATTTTGTATAAGGTAGTACCAATTAGTCGTTATATTGCAGAACTTAAAGAGTTTTGAGAGATTCAACTCGTTGCTACTCCATAAGAATGGTCATGTTGACAAATTTGATCCAGTGTTGAACAGAGCCAGAAACATTTCAAAAACTTGAGCATGGAAGAGGCTAGGGGTAAATGCCCCAAGGCCAGCCGAGCCTATCGTAGGTGCCGTCCCGAGGAGGAAGTACCTTAATTTGGGGCGCGCGCGGACGCTGCGGTACCCCGAGCTCGAGACGCCGCCGTACCGGTAGCTCGACCCGCGACGAGGCATGGCGGCGGCGGCGGAAGCGGAGCGGCGGCGGCGGAAGGTAAAGCTCCTGCTGACAAACATATTAGGCACAAATGGGCAACCTTCAGTAACCCATGTTCCATTTTTTTTGTCAGGATAACCCCATGTACCACCTTCCCAATAGAAAAAGTACTGTTCAACCTTCCCCTGTTGGGCCCAATATTTCACTTTTGGGTTGCCAAGGAACATCTACATGGTAATTGTTATCGGTCTACTTGCTCCGGCCGTCGAAGCCCAATAACTTCAAATGGGCCTTTCTGCTCATGCAATTTCGGCCCTTTTCTAATGAAACACAGATCCTATGATTGGCAAAAAAAAAAATACACGGAGATTCTACATAAAAGTTGTTTTTATTTATTTTGAATTATAGGGTTCCAATTTTTGAAACTGCTCATGCCCAATATGAAAATCCTTGATCGCTCCATACCCACATGGATAACGGTATTTTTAAAAATTCATAAAGTGGATTTGAAATTTAAAACATATCCTAATAATTCCTTGATTTAATCTATCAACTTGCAAGATCTTGGAGCCAAAGAGCTTGTATTAGTCTGCGAAAATAATACTGATAAACCTGTCGTTAACAAGAAATGAAGGTTTATCGTTCAGAGAGGATGCCATGTGGGACCCATGAGACAGTAGCGTCCTCAACGTTTCAAAGAAAAAGGCAAGTAGCCCGAAAATAGGGGTAAAAAATAAATCCTACAAAGGAAACATTTATAGTTCATAGAGGCTGACATGTGGGACCGATCTGCCAGCTGCATCCTCATCATTTCGAAGTCGGCAGGGATCAGAAGAAAAAGGCAAATAGCCAGAAATTAGGGGTCAAAAATAAATCCAAAAAGGAAACTTATATTCTTCATAGAGGATGACATGTGGGACCGACCTGCCAGCAGCGTCCTCATCGTTTCAAAGGCCGCAGGGGATCAAAAGAAAAAGGCAAATAGCCAGAAATTAGGGGTAAAAAAATACAACAAAGGAAAGGTTTATTGTTCATAGAGGCTGACTTGTGGGACCCATGAGCCAGCGGCGACCTCAATTTCAAAGGCGGCATATGATCGAAAAGAAAAAGGCAAGTTAGCAAAAATCAGTGGGTAAAAAAATCTAAGAAATGAAACTTTATTGTACAGTCCCATGAGCCAGCACCTTACTCAACGTTTCAGTGGCGGCATGAGATAGAAAGAAAAAGGAAAGTGACCAAATATCAGGAGCAAAAAATAATCCAAGAAAAGAAACTTTTATTGTACATAGATGATGACATATGGGTCCCACTTATACAAGCTCTTTCGCTCGAAGATCTTGCAAGTTGATTGTACATAGAGGATGACATGCGGGCCCCTTGTGTCAGCAGCTTACTCAACGTTTCCAAGGCGGCAGGGGATCAAAAGAAAAAAGGAAGTAGCCAGAAATTAGCGGTAAACAATAACTCCAAGGAAGGAAACTTTTATTGTTCATAGAGTATGACATGCGGGACCCATGCGCTAGCAGCTTCCTCAACGTTTCAAAGGGGGCATGAGATCGAAAGAAAAAGACAAGTGACCAAATATCAGGAGCCAAAAATAATCCAAGAAAAGAAACTTTATTGTACATAAAAGATGACATGCGGGTCCCATTTTGCAGCAGCGGTGTCAACGTTTCAAATGCGGCTTGAGATCAAAAGAAAAAGAGTAGCCAGAAATTAGGGGTAAAAAAAACTCCCAGAAAAGAAAGTTGATTGTACATAGAGGATGGCATGCGGGTCCCATGACCCAGCACCTTACTCAACGTTTCAGAGGCGGCATGAGATCGAAAGAAAAAGGAAAGAGACCAAATACCAGGAGCAAAAAATAATCCAAGAAAAAGAAACTTTTATTGTACATAGAGGATGACATATGGGTCCCACTTATACAAGCTCTTCCGCCCCAAGATCTTGCAAGTTGATTGTACATAGAGGATGACATGCGGGCCCCTTGTGTCAGCAGCTTAATCAATGTTTCCAAGGCGGCAGGGGATCAAAAGAAAAAGGAAACAGCCAAAAAAAAGAAAAAAATCCAAGAAAAGAAACTTTTATAGTATCGAGGATGACATGTGGGTCCCATGAGCCAGCAGCTTCTCAACGTTTCAGAGGCTGCATGAGATCGAAAGAAAAAGGCAAGTGACCAAAAATAAGGGGGTAAAAAAATCCAAGAAAAGAGACTTGATTGTACATAGAGGATGACATGCGGGTCCCACCAGTCAGCAGCTTACTAACGTTTCCAAGGCGGCAGGGGATGAAAAGAAAAAGGAAATAGCCAAAGATCAGAGGGTGAAAAAAATCAAAGAAAAGAAACTTTTATAGTACATAGAGGATGACATGTGGGTCCCATGGGCCAGCAGGTTCCTCAACGTTTTCAAGGGCGGCATGAGATCGAAAGAAAAAGGCAAGTGACCAAAAATCAGAGGGTGAAAAATAATCCAAAAAAAGAAACTTTTATTGTACATAGAGGATGACATGCTGTCCCAACGTTTCAAATGCGGTTTGAGATCAAAAGAAAAAGAAAGTAGCCAGAAATTAGGGGTAAAAAAACTCCAAGAAAAGAAAATTGATTGTACATAGAGGATGACATGGTCCCACGAGTTTGCAGCTTACTCAACGTTTCCAAGGCGGCAGGGGATCAAAAGAAAAAGGAAATAGCCAAAAATCAGAGAGTGAAAAAAAACCCAAGAAAATAAACTTTTGTAGTACATAGAGGATGACATGCGGGTCCCATGAGCCAGCAGGTTCCTCAACGTTTCAAACGTGGCATGGGATCGAAGGAAAAAGGCAAGTGACCAAATATCAGGAGCCAAAAATAATCCAAGAAAAGAAACTTTATTGTACATAGAGGATGACATGCGGGTCCCATTTTGCAGCAGCGGTCCCAACGTTTCAAATGCGGCTTGAGATCAAAAGAAAAAGAAAGTAGCCAGAAATTAGGGGGTCAAAAAAACTCCAAGAAAGGAAAGCTTTATCGTTCATACAGGCTGACATGTGGGACCTATGAGCCAGCAGCTTACTGAACGTTTCAAAGGCGGCAGGGGATCAAAAGAAAAAGGAAATAGCCAAAAATCAGAGGGTGAAAAAAATCCAAGAAATCAAACTTTTATTGTACATAGAGGATGACATGCGGGTCCCATGAGCCAGCAGATTCCTCAACGTTTCAAACGTGGCATGAGATCGAAAGAAAAAGGCAAGTGACCAAATATCAGGAGCCAAAAATAATCCAAGAAAAGAAACTTTATTGATGACATGCGGGTCCCATTTTGCAGCAGCGGTCTGAACGTTTCCAAGGCGGCACAGGACCAAAAGAAAAATGAAGTAGCCAGAAATCAGGGGGTGAAAAAAATCCAAGAAAAGAAAGATTTCAATTGGGCTGCATCTAGACATCTGGGCCTTCGAACTATCCTTCTGGGCCTTTTGACACGTACAATTTCAGCCCACTCCAGAACATGATAGTTCGGATTTTTCTCAAAAAAAAAACAGGAAAGTCCTATGCTTCGCCAAAACAAAAAACAAGGAGATTCAAGATATATGTTGTAAAAATAAAGATTTAATTTATCCGTTTGCAATAGCTCAGAGCGCAATACACTGTTTATTGTCTGCAAAATAATCAAGATATCACATGTTTCTTGTACGGGGAGGCTGACATCGTGGACCCATGAGCCAGCAGCGTCGTTTTAAAGGCGGCAGGGGATGGAAAGAAAAAATAAACCAAAAATCTGTTGGTAAAAAATCCAAGAAAAGAAACATTTTCGTTCTGAGAGGATGACATGCGGGACCCATGAGGCAGAGCGTCCTCAGCGCTTATTGTTCATAGAGGCTGACATGTGGGACCCGTGAGCCAGCAGCGTCCTCAACGTTTTAAAGGCGGCAGGATATCGAAAGAAAAAATAAGCCAAAAATCATTTGGTAAACAATATCCAAGAAAAGAAACATTTACCGTTCGAGAGGATGACATGCGGGACCCATGAGGCAGCAGCATCCTCAACGATTCCAAGGCGGCAGGGGATCAAAGAAAAAAAGGAAATATCCAGAAATTAATTAGGGGTTCAAAAAAATCCATCAAAGGAAACTTTTATTGTTCATAGAGGATGACTTGTGGGACCGACCTGCCAACACGTCCTCATCGTTTCAAAGGGGCAGGAGATCCAAAGAAAAAGGCAAATAGCCAGAAATTAGGGGTCAAAAATAACTCCAAGAAAGGAAACTTTTATTGTTCGTAGAGGATGACATGCGGGACCCATGAGCCAGCAGCTTACTCAACGTTTCAAAGGCGGCATGAGATCGAAAGAAAAAGGCAAGTGACAAAATATCAGGAGCAAAAGATAATCCAAGAAAAGAAACTTTATTGTACATAGAGGATGACATGTGGGTCCCATTTTGCAGCAGCGGTCTCAATGTTTGTAATGCGGCTTGAGATCAAAAGAAAAAGAAAGTAGCTAGTAATTAGGGGGTGAAAAAAATCCAAGAAAGAAAGTTGATGGACATAGAGGATGACATGCGGGTCCCTTGAGCCAACAGCTTACTCAACGTTTCAAAGGGGGCAGGGGATCAAAAGAAAAAGGCAAGCCAAAAATCAGAGGGTGAAAAAAAATCCAACAAAGGAAACTTTATAGCACATAGAGGATGACATGCGGGTCCCATGAGCCAGCAGGTTCCTCAACGTTTCAAACGTGGCATGAGATCGAAAGAAAAAGGCAAGTGCCCAAATATGAGGAGCCAAAAATAATTCAAGAAAAGAAAGTTTTATAGTACATAGAGGATGACATGCGGGTCCCATTTAGCGGTATCAGCGTTTGAGAGGTGGGGGGATCAAAAGAAAAAAGAAATTGCCAAAAATCAGATGGTGAAAAAACCAAGAAAAAGAACTTTTATAGTACATAGAGGATGACATGCGGGTCCCATGAGCGCAGGTTCCTCAACGTTTCAAACGTGGCATGAGATCGAAAGAAAAAGGCAAGTGAAAAAATATGAGGAGCCAAAAATAATTCAAGAAAAGAAAGTTTATAGTACATAGAGGATGACATGCGGGTCCCATTTAGCGCAGCGGTATCACCGTTTGAGAGGCAGGTGATCGAAAGAAAAAGTCAAGTGACCAAATATGAGGTGCCAAAAAATCCAAGAAAAGAAAGTTTTATAGTACATAGAGGATGACATGCGGGTCTCATTTAGCAGCAGCGGTATCAACGTTTGAGAGGCGGGGGATCAAAAGAAAAGGCAAGTGACCAAATATGAGGTGCCAAAAAATCCAAGAAAAGAAAGTTTTATAGTACATAGAGGATGACATGCGGGTCCCATTTAGCAGCAGCGGTATCAGCGTTTGAGAGGCGGCAGGGGATCAAAAGAAAAAAGAAATTGCCAAAAATCAGATGGTGAAAAAAAAACCAAGAAAATGAACTTTTATAGTACATAGAGGATGACATGCGGGTCCCATGAGCCAGCAGGTTCCTCAACGTTTCAAACGTGGCATGAGATCGAAAGAAAAAGGCAAGTGAAAAAATATCAGGAGCCAAAAATAATTCAAGAAAAGAAAGTTTTATAGTACATAGAGGATGACATGCGGGTCCCATTTAGCAGCAGCGGTATCACCGTTTGAGAGGCGGCAGGGGATCGAAAGAAAAAGGTAAGTGACCAAATATGAGGTGCCAAAAATAATCCAGAAAAGAAAGTTTTATAGTACATAGAGGATGACATGCGGGTCCCGTTGCAGCAGCGGTATCACCGTTTGAGAGGCGGCAGGGGATCGAAAGAAAAGGCAAGTGACCAAATTTGAGGTGCCAAAAATAATCCAGAAAAGAAAGTTTTATAGTACATAGAGGATGACATGAAGGTCCCAGCAGCAGCGGTATCACCGTTTGAGAGGCGGCAGGGGATCGAAAGAAAAAGGTAAGTGACCAAATATGAGGTGCCAAAAATAATTCAAGAAAAGAAAGTTTTATAGTACATAGAGGATGACATGCGGGTCCCAAGCAGCAGCGGTATCACCGTTTGAGAGGCGGCGGGGATCGAAAGAAAAGGCAAGTGACCAAATTTGAGGTGCCAAAAATAATCCAAAGAAAGTTTTATAGTACATAGAGGATGACATGCGGGTCCATTTAGCAGCAGCGGTATCACCGTTTGAGAGGCAGGATCGAAAGAAAAGGCAAGTGACCAAATATGAGCCAAAAAAAACTCAAGAAAAGAAAGTTGATAGCACATAGAGGATGACATGCGGGTCCCATTTAGCAGCAGCGGTCTCAACGTTTCCAAGGCGGCAAGGGATCAAAAGAAAAAGGAAGTAGCCAGAAATCAGGGGGTCAAAAAAATCCAAGAATAGAAAGAATTTTGGTTCATAGAGGATGACATGCGGGACCCATGATCCTGCATCGTAAACGGCTCGATCGGAGAACGTTGAACGAGATGGCGCGATCTAGAAAAAAACAATGCCAGAGAGGCTGCCATCTGGGCCCTACATCCCTCGGCGGTGCGGATTTGCGTTGACTCGGCCGGCGAACCCGAGATTTCGAGATGCACCACGTCCCGGGCCACCATACGCCACGTTTTGGCCGCTTTCGTCGGGCTAGGTGGCCTCAAAAACGAGAAAAAAAAGTTTTGACATGCACCACGGAGGGACCAAAATCGTCGGCCATGGTACACCAGCACGGTACAAGTAATTTTTTTCCGATAAAGTTGTACAAGTAAATGGCACATGCTTCGCATGTTTGACCAATTAAGTTAAAAAGCTTCACAAAATCCTGCGTCGAAGTTGTTTCACTAAAAAAAAGAGCTCTCACGTGCAAGGCACGTGTAATTTACTAGTATATACTAGTACTAGTAGAGATGGTACACCTAGACATTAGAGATTTGTTTGTTTTAAAGATATTTTTAATTGTGTACAAGATGGAAAATATAACTTTAGGGCATCCACAATGTTGCTATTGCCAAATCTGATACGATGGTGAATTTGGCTTTGGTGTGAAATATAGCAATAGCTCCACAATGTAGTGGTTCCAAATATTTATAACGTGGGTCCCGCCATCAAGCTAAAACAACACATAAAGCCAATATGGAACTACTCTCACAATGTAGGGAACTAGTTCCAAATGCCAAAAGTGAAATTTGGCATCGGAGCACCTACTTGCTCCGGTTCCCTGTTTTTCTGGTTTTGGAACTACCTCTACAATGTATGGAACTAGTTCCAAAAGCCAAAAATCAAATATGGAACCACTTTTGGCTACACGTTGTGGATGCTCTTAGCAAATTCCTAGTATTTTTCATGGTCGATGTAAAAAAAGTATTTTTCATGGTTGATGTAAAAAAACAAGTTTTTTTCATGGTCGATGTAAAAAAAGAGAGAAAACATGTCTCATAAAAAGCCTTATGGTTAGCACAATTTTTTTACGGAGTAACTCTTTTTTACATAGCCCAAATTACTATTCGATTTTCCATTGAAATATTTTATGTGTATAAAGCAAGCGAAGAAGTACACATGCATTTTTCGTTTTATTCTTTTTTGACATTTCAAAATGTATAGAAGATGAATTTCGAAATAAAGAGATCATATGCACCCAAGAACCAACAAGCATATCCCCTTGACCCCGAACATACTCAGGGCCCTTTTGTTGTGGCTTTTTTTGCCTTTTTGGCTTTTGGATTTTGGAAGCCAAAAACAAATATTATATTCTTTTGGCTTCCAAAATCCAAAAGCCAAAAAGCCACAGCAAAAGGGCCCTCAGCTTCAGACCTGGGATTTCGTAGGCTAGGGTTCCACAGTTTTCCACCAACCAGTAATAATTTCAACTCTGCCCCAAAATTCCCGCCGAAATCCCCCCCCTTCCAAAATTCAAAGCGATGTGAAATAAGTACAGTGTCGATCTTATCCCCCCGGACCGCTCAATTCAGACCTATCACCGGCGGCGCCGAACCCCGCATCTCTCTCTCACGCTTCCACCCTGCATGACCCACCGGATCATCTCACACGCCGGCGCCGGCCCACTGTCCCACTCCCACACCAGCACTACTGCCTTCTCATCGGCCACCGTAGTGACCGACGACGTTCCGCCGTCTCCCTTGCTTTTTAGCAAGCCGGAGTAGCTTCCACCTCCCCCACCCCCACCGACGACCACTGTACCATACGAGCTCCTCCGTAGCCGACTTCCACCGCCGCCTTGTCAGCGACAGTCACCATCGCCGGGTTCTCGTATCTTAATCCCCGACTCCTTCCGTCCACCGGACTGGAGAGATGGGCGCCTCCATGGTCCACGGCAGGAAACCAAAGCGTACACGCGCCCACTTCCAAGAAGGTTGATATGGCCGCATTCGTTATGCATGTGATTTCGAAAAGTATTTTTTTGCTTACTTGCACCGCCATCTCATTAGCATTTTTTTTGTAATGCATGCTAGATATTATTGCAATACAGAAGAATGAATTAAAAGAGAAACGGATACGGAATATATGTAGAAGATATGCAAGCCGTGTGGGCACAAGCATTTGTAACGCTATTGCCTCTAGTGCAAACCTGAACAAAATCGGAGAAGAACCCTTTCCCCTCCCCAAAGATAAAGAACAATGTTATGATTCACAATTTGATCCTGCTGAGCCTCTTGGAGAGCTGACTCAGGAAGATGCCTTGCCTGACCATTCTCCTCAACCCCACCAGGTGATTTCTGTGTTTTTACTTTGAGATATCTGTTGCAACTTCCATGTGTTGTATACTTGTATCCTGAATCCCACCAAACATGTTCACATGCCACCTCTAGGTCTCCTTAATGCATCATATATATGTTTCAGCATGCACGTCATCCTTTACTGTTCTTCATTCTATCCCATTTGCATATCATCATATATGGGACTTCTGTAGACTGAAATATCGTTTATGTGTGCTAGGAATCTGCAGCTTCAAGTAAGAATTTCGCAGGAACCACCAATGAGAGGAAGACCATTCAACAGGCACCTGAATCGGTGATAGAACAGCTGCAACCAAAAAAGAAACCTGCTTCTGCTACTAGACAGTCTCAGCGATTCATGGCACTAGTTGAAGAAAATAACGAAAATGCTAAGAGTACTGAAATAAAAAAACGTGGTGAACACCCCAAGCGGTTGAATCAGCCACCTGTTACCAATCCAGTCAACCAGCGACAATCGGCAGCAGAACCAGTTTCCACAGCAACTTCTCAGCCACAATTGGCAGCAGAACCAGTTTCCACAGCAACTTCTCAACCACAATTGGCAGCAGAACCAGTTTCCACAGCAACTTCTCAACAACAATTGGCAGCAGAACCAGTTTCCACGGCAACTTCTCAGCCACAATTGGGATCAGCAGTAGCTGTGGTAGGAAATACTGCCCAAGGACACACTGTACCAGTCCCAGCTGACACAACCACAACTGGCCAAACACTGCTAGCACAACATCAACAAACTGTTGATGATCTCCCACTGACCCATATTAGTCCTGCCATAGACAACTCCCCTGAGGATGAGCCCCACACCGAAGAAGGTACATTTTCCAATGCTTATAGTTTCATTCTCCGTTATAAAGTTATACTTTATAGATAAATAAATAAATATATATATATATATAAATATATATATCTACCTTGATAGCTTGATGTAATGCTTAACTTTGTAGTTGCACCACGATCAAGAAAAACGAGGGGCCCAACAGTAGGGAAAATGTTCGTAGCTAAGCTTGCTGGGATGGAATCAAGATTTCGCCTTTCATCTATCGTAGGTGGCAGAAGGCCACTGGACCCAGAAGAATCTTGTAAATTAGCATCGGATGTAGGAATTTTCGTCAGGAATGAAATTCCTATCTTCCCAACATGGAAAGAGCACGTAGACACCTCTGCGCATTTTGAAAAATTAGTGCACAGGTTACACGTAAGTCATCTTTCTCTTGGTAATGTTACTCATACTAGTATACCACATTGGCACGTCCCGTTCCTTCTAGCTTGTTGTTGGCTCTATGTATATCGCACCAACGGTTTATATTGTTGTGAACAGTTAAGGTTCGAGTTCGATGAGGACCAAGAGGAAGTAAAGCATGTTCTCAACAGTCTATTCTCAGACTGTCTGCGCCAGTATCGCAGCAGGCTAAAGAAGAAATACTTCACTGGAAAGATTACTGGGAGTGTTCCAACTATATCTCCTTTTAAGCAAATGACTGACAAACAGTGGGGAGATCTTGTGAAGCACTGGTCTGATCCAAAGAATATGGTATGATTTGTAAGACTGAGACCAGATCACATCTTGGATTCTTATTTATAGCAGTGTCTCACTAGTCTCCTTTTTGCAGAATTTGGCTAAACAGAATCAGAAAAACCGCGGTAAACTACTTTTACCTAGCCGTACGGGATCTCGTAACCTTATAGTGCACATTCGGCAAAAAGTAAGGACATGTTGTTTTATACTGCTATTTAGAAATATTTTAGTAAAAGATCATGCAGAGTATATACACCAGTGTGCAGCTTATATTATGATCCTCCATTTCAACCACGTTATTCGATTTATAAATGGTAGTACTAAAATGCAGATGTTACATAATGCAAGTAAAAGGGAACCAAACAAAGAGATGACTCTGCCAGAGATTTTTGAAGCATGCCAGAAGAACAAACTTGAAGTGATTGGAGAAGTCGCACAGAGTGTTCTTGTAAGTCTTCTCAAAGATTGAAATTTTGTGACGACTCACATCCCAACTTGTAGGAGTAGTAAAGTACATGTCAATATGATATTATATATGTTTATTAAAATTCATGTGATGTGAATCAGACATGCCAAACTGTAGGAATAAAAGTAGGTCATACACATGATAAATCTACTATCAGCAAGTTTCTCTGTAGTAACTATCATGTTTACACATGTGTACGAACTGAATTTTTTGCAGGAAGATATGAAATTAGAGATGGCAAAACCCGGTAAAAACGGTCTGGAAAAAACCGATGAAGAATGTGTGAAGGCATTTTCTATGGCAATAAAAAAGAAAGGCATTGCCAAAAACACTTTCTTACGGAATGCTGGACTGCTGAAGTGCAAGTCCATGTCCAAGTCAAAGTATTTGCATGCTCAAGTTCTAGAGGAGCAACTCCAAGTAGAACGAGCTGCATCAGCTGCGCTAAGACTAGAAGTCGACAATTTTAGAACGATAGCAGCACAGAAGGAGGCCCTACTGGAGCAGGTTAGGAATGCTAGTAAGTAGTAAGAAGAGTATCTGCTAGATAATTGGAGATGAACGGGGACAGTGACAGGTCATTACCTTCGTCTTGTAAAATGGTTCCTTAGTCTGAGCATATTTCGTAGGTGCATTTATCTGCAATTGCTATGATCTTGGTGGTCGTTTCCTTGTTGTGATGTGGATTTTTTTGAACCGGAACCCTGCTGATTGTTAATATTATAAGTGGATTGCCTAGCCCTTTCCATCAGTTCTGACTTGTGGTTCCGTTGGCTCGTGGATGAAGCTTGACATGGTATCAGAGCCCATAGTCTCAAGTTCGGACTTTTGGTCGCGTTGGCTAGTGCATTAAAGCTTGACACTGATGATTTTCTGTGATCCATTGATTTCCAGCTTTCTACATATAGCCCAGGTCTAGAAGCTTGTCAACTGGTCTGGTTCATTCATCGCTGTATTGAGTGCAATGAACGGAACAGTGCTTCTCCTTTGTGTTGTGCTGCAACACAACAGCTGTTCCTGCTTCTGTACAGGCGAGTTGTGAACAAAGATACTTATGTATGCTACCAAATTTCGACTCCATATAATCAATAGCTTAACAACCCTCTAATTCAAAATCTCAACACTGTAGCATATACCTCCTGCCTATCGAATACAATTATTTCACACACTGAAATATTTTGTACGCGTTTTGAATTGGAGAACATGGGAACCGACTTTGGTTTCTGATTATGACTTGATGTGACCCTAGGCCCTGGATTCCTGAGCAGAAGGTATGTGTAAAAACAAAGAGATTACGAAGTGCTAATTCCCTTTTTTTTGTAAGTCCTGGTGGCATTGACACTCCTTTCTTACTTGCTATATTTTTTTGGTGTTTATATATAATAGAGAATTACCAGCTTATTGTCGAACCCGTTAGATTTTGGGCAATAATTGTTACGTGGCTGCTTCTTAATTAAAGTTTATCATGTCATGTAGATGGATTTGTGAAAGATGCAGCGGGTCGTTCTTCAGATCGTCTACATGGGATTCCCATCTACATGTATGTTCATGGTTTCATGGAGTACTTCAGCTCATAGCAGCCACATACGATCCTGCAAGATTTGCATTTTTTTTGACCTTGCAAGATTTGCATTCAATGTATCGCCAAGGCGCGTCCGTGAGAACTCTAGAAACATCTTCGTCGGACTCGTTTTGGCGCGCGCAGTTCCCGAGCGAATCCAATGAATTTTGACCGTTCTCTTAAAAAAAGGAACTTTGACCGTTGGATCAAGCGTTGGAGAACTGATGTGCCAACGGCCAATAATTATGATCGTGGTAACCGATTTTCAACGTGATGATGAATTGATGTGACATTTGGCCGTACTAGTACGGTCTCATATTTTTGTATTACTTAGTACTTGGACTGTGGCCAAATTCGAAATCTCATTCCAGCGGCAAAACTTCCCGCCCGAAAAATACAAATATTTCACACGCTTCTAACTTCCCATTCTACCCTCGTAAAGATGACAACAATGTCCATGTATAAGTCGGTTGGTGGGGGGTCTACCCGTCATTTTTTTCGATCACCACCTCCCTAGCTCCGAAACTCCCCGAAAAAAAATTCATTTCCCTCACTCTCTCCTCTGAGACCACCCACCGGAACTTCCCAAGTCCCTCTCTCTCCCACCTCCACGGCCACCGCACCGGAACATCCCCGCCGGACTTCCCTGGCCTACCCGAGGCCTCGCGATCCTCGTCATCCGGCTGCCTGCCGGAGCCGCTTCATCGACGCCGTCATCAACCGGACCGGATCATCCCCGCCGAACCTCGAAACCATATACTCATCCAGCAGTCTACCGCAGTCGTTTCAGCTGCGGTATCGTCCACCCCACCGGAGCCGCTTCGCCGGATCCGTCGTCCACCGCATCGGATCTAGCTCACCGACACCACTGTGCATTAACCGGATCTGCTTCACCGGCGCCGTGCATGATCTAAACTCTTCTACTGTCGCTTTTCTATTGCTTGCCTGCAAGTTCTTGTTTAATCTTGGGGGAACCTGTTTGTGCTAACGACGCGCCGTTACGTTTTTGCAGATGAGATGAGTAACCATGAAGTGTAATGGCCGTCTCTCCAACCCCAAGTAGCACATGTAGCGTACTTCATCACCGGATCTATCAACCCCAGGAAGATCTGCTGTGACTCCCACAGAGTGCTTCTCCTAATGTAAGTCCCTTGTTTTAGCGCCATGTTCTGGGTTCAGATGCTTGTTTGTCTGAAGCTCTTTTAGTTCATTCCTAGCTATGACCGTAACACCTTGCTATTTTCTACTTCATTGCTAACTTTAAGCGATTGAACATTTTGGTTTGCATTCCCTGCTCTGTAGATGTAGCCATCATAACTTCTATCTTGCTCAGTCATTGTTACAAAAATTATAGGTATTATAGTAACATCCTGCTATTATTTAGTTCATGGCCAATTTTAAGTAATTGCACATGTTGGTTCGCATTCCCTGCTCTATAGCTTTTGGCATCGTAACTTCTATATTTGGTTTACATTCCCTGCTCTGTAGATCTAGCCATCATAACTTTATCTTGCTCAGTCGTTGTTACAAAAATTATGGCCTGCTACTATGTTGTTTGTGCCAATTTTTTACTCCATGAACATGTTGGCTTGCATTCCCTGTACTACAGGTGATGCCATTGTTTTGTATCTAGTTCATTGTAAGCTAACAAAGTAAGGACTTAGTTTGGCATGCTATCACTCTGCTATCTAGCCTGTAGTACAAATATACTTGTCATACTACTAGATAATAATTTTGCGTGCCATCTTGTTCTTCAAAAGCTGCATTATTGACTTGTTTCTCTGACTTGGCATGACGCTCACATATGGAAAGCTGAACATATTGGTTTGCATTCCCTCTTATACAAGTTCACAGGTGATCCCACTATATTATGTATCTGGTCCATCCTAAGCTCCAGCATTAACTATCCTCTATGTGTTGCTCATTACAAGTTTATATCCCGAAACATCTTGATTTGCATCCCCTTCACTATAAGTTCAGGAGTATTATTTAGTTCACGGCCAAAATGAAGTAATTGCACTTGGCACATGTTGGTTCACATTCCCTCCTCTTTAGCTTTTGCCATCGTAACTTCTATTTTTGGTTTACATTCCCTGCTCTGTAGATGTAGCCATCATAACTTCATCTTGCTCAGTCGTTGTTACAAAATTTATAGCCTGCTACTATGTTGTTCATGCCAATTTTGTACTCCCTGAACATGTTGGTTTGCATGGGACTTGACAGTAGTAAGTCTGCTGTTTCATTCTAACATGCTCTGTTATATTGGCTGTTGGTATGCGGCATGCACTCTTTGTTTGCTTATTGTGCGCATTACAATGATCTTGTTATAACGACGAAATGATGAGTTCCAAATTCTTTGGCAAACAATATTGTAGTGTCTTTGCCTTTCCATTGTTGTTGTCTTAACTTGTAATGTCTTTGTTTCAGATATAGGTGCTGCATGGACAACTTAAAAGATTGCCGGATCGCTTCATTGTATTGCTAGGTTTAATTACCATTCAATTTCTCTGGGTTCTGTAATATTTTTTCAATGCCTTGCAGCTGATGTAATATTTAGTTAGTTTTTATAGTTCTTTCGCGCATTTTTTCTTTGGTGCTTGTGGTAAGTGAGGCTATCCGACAGAAATCAATGTTGCGTAAATATTCTCAGTATCTAAATCACGAATTCCCATCCCTTAAACGGCCCAATTAAGCGAAATCACATATGTGCCGGCCCGCAAAATCCTAAAGCGCCTATTACGCCGGCATATAAACAGCAACTAAACGGGCTGGCCCACTTACTTATTGGGCCAGCCCACTTGATTTACTGTGGACCCCACACTTTTATTGGGCCGGCCCACTTGCTTTAAGGTGGACCCCACCCACTACTGGGCCGGCCCACTAACTAGTTGGGCCAGCCCAATTGCTTTTGTGGTGGACCCCACATAATAAATGGGCCGGCCCTTTAAGACGAAAGTGGGGCCCACCTGTGTTTTTGGCCCGGCCCACTAGCGTGTTGGGCCGGCCCACTTGCTATATGGTGGACCCCACATACTAAATGGCCGGCCCTTTAACAGAAAGTGGGACCCACTGTTTTTGGCCGGCCCACTTGCTATATGGTGGACCCACATACTAAATGGGGCCCTTTAACGGAAAGTGGGACCCACCGTGTTTTGGCCCGCCCACTATCTTGTTGCCGCCCACTTTCTATATTATGGACACCACATACTAAATGGGCCAGCCCTTTAACTAGAAAGTGGGACCCACCTGTGTTTTTGGCCCGGCCCACTATCTTGTTGGGCCGGCCCACTTGCTATATGGTGGACCCCACATACTAAATGGGCTAGCCCTTTAACAGGAAAGTGGGACCCACCGGTGCTTTTGGCCCACCACTGGCTTGTTGGGCCAGCCCATTTGATCTAATGTGGACCCCACGTACTAAATGGGCCGGCCCGATAGCAGGAAAGTGGGACCCACATGCTAATTGGGCCGGCCCACTAACTTCTTGGGCCGGCCCAGTTGCTTTAATGTGGACCCCACTTTGTAAATGGGCCGGCCCGATACCAGGAAAGTGGGTCCCACATGTCTTGTGGGCCGGCCCTTTTGCCTGTTGACCGGTCAAACGAGTGCATTCGGCCCGGCCCACATGCTTAGTGGGCCGGCCCATTAAAGTTTTGACCAGTCAACCTTAGAGGTTAGGCCCGGCCCACGTAACTAATGGACCAGCCCAGCTATATAGTTGACCGGTCAAACTAAGTCAGCTGCCCGCAAACTTAATGGGTTGGCCCTTAAGACGTGGCAGCCTCGTGTAGGCCTACCATCTACCACGGGTTTTCTTAGCACGCCGTTAACTGCTAGTTAACGGCGTCGCCACGTGTCGGTTGCATGACGTCGCAGTCAACGGGCTCCGGAAACACTTGGGCAACGGTCCGATTTTCCGTGGCGGAAGGGCGCCCAAGCGCGACGGACCGAAAAAATCGTCGTAGGACTTTGCCTGACGCTTCGACAACGGAACCCATATCGTCGGGTTAGGCCCAGGGCGAAAAATGCCCCTTAGTTGACGATTTTGGGACGTTGTCTATCAGAACTTTTCTTGGTGTTGTGAGCCTTGTCTAGTTCATCTAGATCCTTCACAAGTTTCTCATGATCAACACCAAATTTGGCCTTTTCCTTTTTAAGCACTTTTACCTTAGCCCTAGCAAGATCTCTTTATTTGGTGAGCTTGTTAATTTCATCTTGAGGCTCTTCAAGAGTTTCTAGCCTCTCTTCAAGAGAAGCTATAGTTTCTTGTCCTTCCTCAGAGCGGCTATTTCAAGAGAATCCCTCTCTCTCTCTCTCTCTATTTGACATTTTTTCTCAAGATATCATCTAGTTGTGCTAGACGACCATGAGAGCCCCAACATGCTTTTTGGTGTCACCTTTCAAGTTAAGCATGAATTCATCAAACTCTAGCATTTCTTGTTTCACTTTTAGACTAGCATCATCAACCCCTAGATCACTTGATATGTTAGGCATAGAGGGGTTAGGGGATGATACCTCGGAGGATTTAGCCATGAGGCAACTTTCTTCCTCCACATGAATGATCCTCATTGGGGGATTCACTTGGTGATGAAGAGTTAGTGGAGAGGGAGGCAAGAGCGACCAATCCATTAGAGGTTGCATCTTCTTCATCATCAACATCATCATCTCCGGAGGTATATTCTTCTTGAGTTGATAGCACAATAGATGTGTCCAAGGAGGACCTTGCCATGAAGCAATGTGCATTCTTGATATGAGGATTCTCATTGGGGGATTCAAAGAGAGATGAAGAGGGAATGTTGGTAGTGACAATGGCGGCCACTTCCTTTGAGGTTTCTCCTTCATCACTATCACTATCATTGTCATCGGAAGAATACTCTTCCCTAGTCATTAGCACAATCCTTGATGGCCTCTTGTTCTTCTTATTCTTGATGTAGAATTTCTTGTTGGGGGCCTTTGAATCTTTGCTCTTGTCCTTGGGAATGAGCCTTCCACCACGAGTTCTATTCTCATAGGGGCATTCGGCGATGAAATGGCGCTTGTCACCACAATTGAAGCAAGATCTTGATCTTGGGCCTGAGCTCTTGAACCCACTTGCGTTGTTTATCTTGATGTTTTCTTCCTTTGCTTTGGATGGATCAACCGAAAAGGTTCTTGCATGGAATTCCATATGGTCACGGTAGTGGTATTCCAAATCCTCCAGATAGGACATGCTCCAAGAGGTCCTATATTGTTCTTGAGTGTCCACCTCTTCCACCGTATTGATCTTCAAAGCAAGATTTGTACCTCTTTCCATCCCTATAGCACGATTCCGAGAATCTTGAGAGTTTTGTTCGGCCACCTTGAGACCTTGCATATCGTGCGCCACTTGATAGGAGGTTAGCATAGGATAACTTTCTATTCCAAGGAAACTCTTGACATCAATGGGTTCATAAGGCATCATGCAATCAATATACTTGTCCTTGATCCAAAAGTCATCAATATGTTGGGCACCCACATTCCGAAAGGCATCAGCAATGGTGATAAGCCTTCTATACATCTCATGATGATCTTCATCCGGCAACCTCATGAATCCTTCGGCTTGATTCCGAAGAGCACTATACTTGTTTCTCTTCATGCTTTCACCTCCCATAAAGATTACGGAAAAACCCTCCCAAGCTTCCTTGGTGGTGGTGAAGTTCCGAACATAAGGCAAGTCCTTTGTCCCCACACTTGTTTGAATCATGTTCAAGGCAATAGAGTTGAGTTGGTTATCAAACTCTTCTCTTCTAGTCAACTTGTCGGGGTTGCAAGGCTTGTAACCTTCCATAATGATTCTCCAAAGCTCATTGCAGGCACTGCAAATATGAGAGCAAAACTCAAATTTCCACTTATTAAAATCTTAAACATTAAACTTGGGTGGATCACCCTATTGTTTATATGAGGGGGAACCGGATATCGGAGAGCGGAAGGTGGAGGAACGACATTGTAGCTCTCACCGACACACTCTAGGAGAAGCACTGGGGGTTTTAATTTTCTCTAAGTGATTACCATCCAAGGTCTTTCTAGTAGAGGGTAAGCCCGAAGCATATAACTCTTCTAAAGAGTCCTCGTCCTTTTCCTCTACAACGGGAACGGCAGGACGGGCGGTGTTATAAGCCCTGAAAGGTATATCTTCATACTTTCCATTTGAGATTCCATGGAGGATCTCAATGATGTTTCCATCAACTTGAGATCATCCATAGAGGCCGACTTTGTGGCCCCTTCCGCAGGCCCATCATCCGGGATACTTGTAACATCCCAACCATGTTTATATAAATAAATGAGTGATCATGTGCATCTCATGCATATAGTTTGCATCTGAGGATTTTTTGTACCAAACCCTAATATGCAATTCTTCCTCTTACTCTTTTCCATTCAAATCTCTCAAGTTTTTCAAACTAAGAAACATGGTCTTGTTGTTATTTCAATAAGCCATGTGTGTTCTATTTTCTCTTGAAATTTGAGTTCAAACAAAATTTAAAACAGAATTGAATTTGAAATTTTAAAAGAGAAATAAATTTGGAAAAAGAAGAAAGAGAGAGAGCTCTTCCTCCCTTTCCCTAGGCTCCACTTCACTTCCCTCTCTTTCTTCTGGCCAAGGCCAAGCGGCCCAGCAGCCGCACCCACCAGCCCATCTTTTCCCCCAAGGGGTTTCGCAAAATGGTCTTCATCTCGCCGACCGGCTGCTGCACAGCGCACGCCCGGCCGTTCGATGGCGCCGGCGGCCCGGATGAGCTCCACCGCCCCCTGGCGGCTACAAGTACCTCCACCGCCGCGCTCGGGAACCCTAGCCCCTAGTCTCCCTCTTCCCCCACGCTCCTCGCGCCCCCGAGCTAACCCTAGCTCACGCACCGATGGGACTCGGCTCGATTCGCCGCCCGGCGAACCTCCCCGGCCGCCGTCGACCCGCCATCGCGCTCCCTGGTGAGGTTCCGCACCTCCCCATGCCCTCGGCCTCCTCTCTCGCACTCTAGCTCCGCCCCACGTGCACCTGTCCCCCGCCGCACCTCGCGGAGGCGACGCTCTGTTACCGATCCGAGGTGGCACCGCCACCAAAAGCCTCCCGCATCGTTTCCCCTCACACACGCCCCCCTCGTATCTCCCAATTGGAGCTCCATCTGAGCTCATTTTGAGCTCATGGCCGGCTGACGTCATGATGACGTCGGCATGACACCATATTTAGCTTTTCCTATTTTCTGTATTTCTGTTACTAATTTCTGTATTTCTTTAAATAGGAAATAATATGACATGTGGTCCCCTTGTCAGAATTTTAATAATTGAGGAAATGTTTAGAAAAGAATAAAATTATGACATGTGGGTCCAAATTGTTTTATTATTTTCATATAATGTTCTTAAATTGATTTAGAATGAATAAAACTTGGAAAATTCATAAGTAATTCATTTAAAATCAGAAAAATGCAAATAATATATTAAAATGTTCAGAAAAACCCTATTTAGTTATCCATGTTTCATACATGCTTGAACCAATTAAACATCAAGCCTTTGTAGAAACCCTAAATCGACCCTCTCATATGTGATCGATGCCGAACCCTCTAAATTTCGTCGATGCACCTAGGGTTACCCAAACCCCTTTAATATGACATGTCATCATATTGTATGTGCATTGCATTGTACCTTGTCTTGATTGTGCTCTTCCTTTCCGGTATTTGGTTCTTCTCGATAGGGACCGAACGCGAGCCTGAGATCAACGCCACCGAAGAGCAGCACCAGAACAACGAGGGACAAGGCAAGCCCTAACCTGGTTCATATATGGTTTCGAAATGCTTTTACTTCTGGTTCTTACATATTGCATCCGCTTCAAATATGTTTTATCGGCAGTTGTAGATATCCTATGTGTGCATATTCCATCCTTGTAGCCCAGAGTTCCTGATCCACCGCTCCCAGCAAAACTAGGTCTGAGCTTGTTCGCATCGCTAGAGCCATATATGTGTTATGCTTAGCCATGCTTAGCTGTTGAAGTCTGATCCATCCGGTTGATGAATCAGAGCTACGAATGAACCTAGTTTGACAGGATGACGTGGTAAGATCAGTGATGATGTTAATAAACATGTTAAAGGCTTGGATGGGCCGCCACATGGGGATGTGGTGATTTGACTCGTTCTCGCCGATACTAGGACCTGAGTTCTTGCCTCTGGAACCAAGACTGAGCGTACAGCCACACGGGGCCCATGGGAACCCCTTGGCCCGAACTTGCCTAGCTTACCCATGAGTCAATTAGTTTGCGAGTTCCATTTGCCATACGCATGGGGAAAAGGTGGAAAAGGTTTTCAAAGTGCATCATACAGGGCGTGGCCGGGGTGAAGGATGCTGGAGGCATTGAACTGGATCCCCTGCGCACAATGACCGGGACCGCCTCGGAGAATGGCTACCTACGATGACGGAGCTCCCCAGTTAGTTTGACTCATGGAATAGGCGAAGTAAGGGAAAGGTTTTGGTCGACCACCCTCTGCCGGCACACCAAGGAAGTGTGTTAATCTAGTGGCACTAAGAGTCGGTCGGCGCGTGTGGGTAAAGTTGTACACCCCTGCAGGGTAAATCTTTTCGAAAAGCCGTGTCCACGGTTACGGACGACTTGGGAAAGGACGTGATGATCATAGACAACTTGAACCTAATCGTAAAACTTGATGTCAATGTGTGAATAAGGATCCCTTCTCAGGGTGTCGAGGGGGTGATCCTAGGTGATAGGTTCAGGTGATGATGAAGATTCGGTGGATTCAACATGATGATATTAGAGCTAGAGTTGATATCGCTCTCTTATCCCCTTTTTAAAATGGTCTGAATAGACGAGCTTCTGCTCCCTCCTGTTTACAAAGGAAAACTGGCTTTCCGCAAAATAAGCTCCACATAAAGCCTCGCATACCCGCTTTGCTAACAGGTTGTACTAAGTCTTGCTGAGTCCCTGTACTCAGCCTTGCATGCTTTGTTTCAGACGAAGTCCTTCCAACAGATGGTGGCTTCTACCTTGACGTCGACGAGTAGTTCGGAGTTCCTCAGGCGGCAGCCTGAGACTTATGGGCTGGGACGTCGCCTTATGTTATGGCCTCTTAGGCCCTTTGCAGTCTTGTTATCTAGATAACATAATTTGCTTTCCGTTGCTTGTTGAATTGTGGTCAGTGACCTCTGCGTGTAATAAATTTGGATCTTAACTCTGCTAAGAGTTGTAATATATTTGCTTTCAGTCGTAGAGTCACTGTTGTGTTACCGATTCTCACCCTGTAGGCCCTAGAGATCTAGGTTAGGCTTATGCCAGATGTGATATCTGGGTTTGTCTAGCCCTGACCTCCGGGGTCGCGACAGGTTTTGGTATCAGAGCAGGACTGCCTGTAGGAAGCCCTTTCTACTGGTCGATGTTGAGTCTAGTACTTGTGAAAACTATTTGAAAGCTAAAGTATTTGCAAAAACATCTGAATAGGATTCTTTTTACTCCTTACCTAGTGTCACTCTAATGCCGAGTCATCTTACCTTGTTTTGATTTAAAAGGTTTTACCTCTACCCTATTATTTCCAAACATCTAGGATCTCCGGGTTTGGGTTGTTTTCTCTAAAAGTACTCCGTACTTGGTTGCATAACTCAGTATTCCTAAAGTTACATCAGCTGATCCGAATCTTGTTCCTTCCATTCATTCAATGTTATCATTCCATTGAATCCTTTCCAAGGAATCTGTTTCTCATGGTCTTTGTCTTTCTCTTCAGGATGGTTGGTTGTGGTCGTGGTCGTAACCGACGTGGACAAAACAATGCTGAACCGAACTGCCGCCACCTCCCACAAATGGAGGGCTTCTTAACAACATTGAGACGAGCCGCACAGGGAATGAACAACACGAGCGTGGCTCAAAACACGAACGTCGTCCCGAAACTGTGTCACACTTGGGGACTTCATCCGTGCACCTCTGTCTTCACCCACCCCAAGGAGCCTCTTGATGCTGATGATTGGCTTCGCACCATCGAGCGCAAGTTCAACGCTCTTCATGTTCCACCAGGTGAACGCGTGAACTTCGCCACCTACCAGTTAGAAGGTGCCATGGTTCTTGGTGGGAAGGTTTTCTGGCTCTTCAAGCGCCAGGACATGATGTTACCTGGGAGGAGTTCGTCATAGCTTTCGTGCAGCCTATATCCCCAAGACTGTCATGGACATCAAGGAGGGAATTCCTGGACTTCACTCAGGGGAAGCTGGATGTGGAGACATATGGACGTGAGCTCACTCATCTGTCTCGTTATGCACCCCGTGATGTGGTTGATGATGCTGATAAGCAAGATCTGTTCCGTAAGGGACTTAACCCTGAGCTTCTATGAGATGCTGCCTTTCACCTTCCAGTCATTCCAAGATCCGCATAACCGTGCTCTGATGGAGAACGGAGAAAGGATATGGAAAAATCCAAGAGGCGTGAAGAAGGTGATTCTCGCGCGTCTTCCTCTAACAACAAGAAGCGCCGTGTCTGGATCCCTTACAGTGATGTACCTCGTCCTCCCTATGCACCAAGGTCTTCTGGCAATAACTCAAAGCCACCATCTGGTGGTTCAAGCTATTGTTCTGCCATGGGTACTGTGCCTAGTGGTGCCTGCTACTCTTGCGGTCAGCCTGACCACTACTCAAAGGAGTGCCCAGTCTGCTGGTCGTGGATATTCTCAGCCCAAGAAGGATGACTAATATCCCTCTGGTCGTGCTCGTCGACCCATGTCTCTGCGATGAGGCTGAAGAGGATCCAAGCGTCCTAATGGGTATGCTCTATATAAACTCAATCCTAGCTACAGTTCTGTTTGATTCCGGAGCATCGCATACATTCATATCTCAAGAGTTTGCAAGCATGATATACCCTTCGAGACAATGCCCTCCCCTCTAGAGATCACAACTGGGTCTCGTTGGCAAACTATCTGGATTACCCGTGAGGTCATAATCAGTATAGGGCATCTGTTGTTCCCCACCTCTCTCATTGCCCTCAAGTCAACTGACATCGATGTCATCTTGGGCATGGATTGGCTAGTAAAGCATAAGGCTGTCATTGATTGCGCAGCTAGGTCTATTGTTCCGACCGATCTTTCGGCAAAAGCATTCTGTATTGGGCTCCATCCGCAATACCTCCATCGGCAAGGTTTACCCCTGAAGCCAAGTTGTATGCCATTGAAGCCTACCTAAACCAGAAATCTCCGATGTCTGGGTGGTCCGTGACTTTCCATATGTCTTCCCAGTTACTGCATGCCACCTGATCGAAGTGTGGATGTTGTCATTGAGTTGGTTCCCGGAACTGCTCCTGTTTCCCGGAGACCATATCGTAAGCCTCCAGAAGAGTTGATGTCTTCCCTCAAGAAGACAGCATGCCACCTTAAGTTGGATTTTGTCCTGAGTTGGTTCGGAACTGCTCCTGTTTCCCAGAGACCATATCGTATGCCTCCGGAAGAGTTGGTTGAACTGAAGAAGCAGTTAGAGGAGTTAGAAGAGAAGAACTTCATCCAACCTAGTACTTCTTCCTGGGGATGCCCTGCCCTCTTTGTCAAGAAGAGAGATACCAACATTCCGCGGCTGGTTGTTGATTACCGTCCGCTCAACGCAGTGACCATCAAGAACAAATACCCTCTTCCTATAATCAATGATCTTTTTGATCAGTTGTCCGGTGCCACAGTCTTCTCCAAGATGGATTTGAGATCAGGGTACCATCAAATCAAAATCCGAAAAGAGGACATTCCAAAGACAGCGTTCACAACTCGTTATGGTCTTTACGAGTACACTGTCATGTCCTTTGGCCTTACAAATGCTCCTGCCACTTTTATGCGGCTCATGAACTCTGTTTTCATGGAGTATCTTGACAAGTTCGTCGTGGTCTACATCGACGATATTCTGATCTACTCCAAAACCGAAGATGAACATGATGAACATCTTCGTCTGGTGCTAACCAAACTTCGTGAGCACCGTCTCTACGCCAAGTTTTCCAAATGTGAGTTCGGTTAAAAGAGCTCATATTCCTGGGTCATGTTATCTCTGAAAAAGGTGTTGCAGTCATTCCAGATAAAGTTCAAGCCGTTCTTGACTGGAAGACACCTAAGTCAGCTAAGGAGAGAGTTTTCTCGGTCTGGCGGGTTATTACCGCCGATTCATTGAAAATTTCTCCAAGATTGCCAAGCCAATGACCGATCTTCTCAAGAAAGACAAGAAGTTCGAATGGTCAGAAAAGGCTGAAGAAAGTTTCCAGGTTTTGAAAACCAAGCTGACTACTGCTCCTGTGCTCGTCCTTCCGGACACAAGCAAAGACTTCGTTGTCTATTGCGATGCCTCTCTCCAAGGGCTCGGATGTGTGTTGATGCAAGATGGCCATGTGGTGGCCTATGCCTCTCGACAGTTGAAACCACATGAGCTCAATTATCCTACTCATGATCTCGAGCTTGCAGCTGTGATCCATGCTCTTAAGCAATGGCGACCTTACCTTTATGGTAATCGTTGCGAGTTGTACTCGGATCATCAAAGTCTGAAGTATCTTTTCACCCAGCCGGATCTGAATAACAGACAGAGAAGATGGTTGGAAGTCATAAAAGATTATGACTTGGGTCTCAACTATAAACCCGGCAAAGCCAATGTCGTTGCTGACGCGCTAAGTCGGAAGTCCTATTGCAACAATCTGATGGTTAAGCAAGCGCAACCTTCTCTCTATGAGGAACTTGCAAAACTCAACCTTGAGATTGTTCCTAGTGGATTCCTTGCTAATCTAGAGGTGAAGCCCTCTCTTGAAGACCAGATCAATAAGGCTCAGAAGCAAGATTCTGGCATTACCGAGATCAAGAAGAACATTGCTAGCGGAGTTGCTAAATGTTTCTCCATTGATGATCAAGGTACCATTTATTTCGGTAAACGTCTAGTCATGCAGGATAAATCGGATCTCAAAGAGCTAATCCTTAAGGAAGCTCATGAATCACCCCTCTCCATCCATCCTGGTAGTACCAAGATGTATCGGGATCTTCGCCAAAGATTCTGGTGGTCCGGGATGAAGCAAGAGATCGCTAAGTTTGTTGCTGAATGCGACGTTTGTCGTCGTGTGAAGGCTGAACATCAAAGACCTGCTGGCACTCTCCAACCTCTATCAATTCCAGAGTGGAAATGGGATGAAATTGGCATGGATTTCATTACTGGTCTCCCCAAGACTAAAAATGGAAAAGATGCTATATGGGTAGTGGTTGACCGTCTATCCAAGGTTGCTCATTTCCTTCCTATTCGGGAACATATTCGTGCTAGTCAACTGGCCGATCTATACATATCCCGGATAGTCGCTCTTCATGGTGTTCCCAAGAAAATCATCTCTGATCGTGGAAGTTTGTTTACCTCCAAATTTTGGGAAAGTTTCAAAAGCTATGGGAACTCGTCTTTCCTTCAGCACAGCCTATCATCCTCAAACCGGTGGTCAAACCGAAAGAGTGAATCAAATTCTTGAAGACATGCTCAGGGCCTGTGTTATATCCTTCGGTAAAGATTGGGAAAAGTGCCTTCCATTTGCCGAGTTCACCTATAACAACAGCTTCCAATCCAGCCTGGGCATGGCACCTTTTGAAGCTTTGTATGGCAGAAGGTGTAGAACTCCTTTGAACTGGTCCGAAACTGGAGAAAGAAAGTTCTTTGGACCAGATATAATCAATGAAGCAGAAGATCAAGTTCGCATCATTCGCGAGCGTCTGAAAACTGCTCAGTCACGTCAAAAGAGCTACTATGATCGCCATCATCAAGAAGTGAAGTATGAAATTGGTGATCAAGCTTATCTTCGGGTCACTCCTCTCAAGGGTGTCCGTCGTTTCGGTATCAAAGGCAAACTAGCTCCTCGCTATGTTGGTCCTTTCCGCGTCCTTGCCAAGCGTGGTAATGTTTCTTACAAGTTGGAGTTACCTTCCAACTTTCCTGAAGTTCATGATGTCTTCCATGTGTCCCAACTCAAGCGTTGCTTCAAAGATCCTATCCGTGGTGTTGATCACGAGACTCTTGACCTTCAAGAGGATCTAACTTATCGAGAACATCCTGTTCGTATCCTTGATGAAGCCGAGCGTAAAACTCGACGTCAGAGCATCAAGTTCCTGAAAGTTCAGTGGTCTAATCATTCTGAGCAAGAAGCAACCTGGGAACGAGAAGATCGTTTACGATCTGAGTACCCTTCCTTCTTTTCTAAAATCTAGGAATCTTGAGGACGAGATTCTTGTAAGGGGTTAGAGTTGTAACATCCCAACCATGTTTATATAAATAAATGAGTGATCATGTTCATCTCATGCATATAGTTTGCATTCGAGAAATTTTTGTACAAAACCAATGTGCAATTTTCCTCTTACTTTTTTCCATTCAAATCTCTCAAGTTTTCAAACTAAGAAACATGGTCTTGTTGTTATTTCAATAAGCCATGTGTGTTCTATTTCTCTTGAAATTTGAGTTCAAACAAAATTTAAAATTGAATTTTGACAAATAAATTTTGAAATTTCACAGGCTCAGCCCACTTCCCTCTCCCTCTCTTTCTTCCAGCCGAGGCCCAAGCGGCCTAGCGACTTTCGACCAGCCCAACTTTTCCCCTGGGGGTTTTGAAAAATGGTCTTCGTCCCCGTCGGCCGGCTGCTACAGCGCACGCCGCCGCTCGATAGCCGGCGGCCGGATGAGCTTTCCGCCGCCCCGGCGGCTACAAGTACCTCCGCCGCCGCGCCGAACCCTAGCCCCCAGTCTCCCCCTTCCCCCATGCTCTCCGCGCCCCCCCGAGCTAACCCTAGCTCATAGTGCAGACCGGACTACGGATCGGTCGCGCGGTGAACCTCCCCGACCTCCGTCGACCCCGCCATCGCGCTCCTAGTGAGGTTCCGCACCTCCCCATGCCTCGGCTCTCTCGCCCTCTAGCTCCGCCCCCACGTGCACCTAACCCTGCATAGACCAAAGATCAAACAAAAATAGCACATTAGGCCAAGCCACTTGGCAGGTCATTAAAAAAACTTGCAAATTTGAAGGATAATATCAATCCTGTCGAGCTGATCCAAAGCAGACAAGTAGCAACATGAGCAGTGCAAGCAGCTCACTAGGTGGTGCATGCTCACCAACACACAACCCAGAGAGGAGTCACCACACACACAACACCTTGTCGACCAAAAAGTAACCGAGAGAGGGTATAAAACCTTTTCAAGCCAAACCCTAGATGCTCATCGACATAAGCTTCTCGGGGTAAGAACAAGAATATATAGAACCGGTAAGAACACCAAGTAGCCCAAAGACACCCAGTATCAGTTTCACCAAAATTGGTTGCTGTTAAGCAAGGAGATGGTGGAATGACACCAGCACCAGCAAGCCAGGAGGAGTGATACGTCTCAAACGTATCTATAATTTCTTATGTTCCATGCTACTTTTATTACAATACTTGAATGTTTTATACATACTTTACAGCATTATTATACATTTTTAAAGCACTAACCTATTAACAAGATGCCGAAGTGTCGGTTCTTGTTTTCTAGCTGTTTTTGGTTTCAGAAATCCTAGTAAGGAAATATTCTCGATTGGACGAAATCAACGCCCGGGGGCCTATTTTTACACGAAGCTTCGAGAACCGAAAGGAGACAGAAGAGAGGCCACGAGGGCCACACCCAGCGACCCAAGCCACGGCGCGCCGTTTGTTGTGGGGCCCTCGCGTCGCCTTGACCTACCCTTCGCCTACAAATAGCCTTCGTCGCGAAACCCCCTGTAGAGGCCACGATACGGAAAACCTTCCGAGAACGCCGTCGCGAATCCCATCTCGGGGGATTCGGGAGATCGCCTCCGGCACCTCTGCTGGAGAGGGGAATCATCACCGGAGGGCTCTACATCATCATGCCCGCCTCGGATTGATGCGTGAGTAGTTCATCCTTGGACTATGGGTCCATAGCAGTAGCTAGATGGTTGTCTTCTCCGCTTGTGCTATCATTGTTTTAGATCTTGTGAGCTGCCTAACATGATCAAGATCATCTATTTGTAATGCTACATGTTGTGTTTGGCGGGATCCGATGAATATAGAATACTATGTTAAGTTGATTATCAATCTATCATATATGTGTTGTTTATGTTCTTGCATGCTCTCCGTTGCTAGTAGAGGCTCTGGCCAAGTTGATACTTGTAACTCAAGAGGGAGTAATTATGCTCGATAGTGGGTTCATGCCTCCATTTAATCTGGGACAGTGACAGAAAGTTCTAAGGTTGTGGATGTGTTGTGCTACTAGGGATAAAACATTGATGCTTTGTCTAAGGATATTTGTGTTGATTACATACGCACCATACTTAATGCAATTATCAGTTGTTTACAACTTAATAAGGGGTTCGGATGATAACCCGAAGGTGGATTATTTAGGCATAGATGCATGCTGGATAGCGGTCTATGTACTTTGTCGTAATGCCCTGATTAAATCACATAGTAATCATCGTTGATATGTATTGAATCTTTATTTGTCAATTGCCCACCTGTAATTTGTTCACCCAGCATGTTAGTTATCTTATTGGAGAGACACCTCTAGTGAACTGTGGACCCGGTCCATTCTTTTACATCTGAATACATTCTACTCTTTTACTGTTCTTTGCAAACAAACACCATCTTCCACTCGATACGCTTAATCCTTTGTTTTCAGCAAGCCGGTGAGATTGACAACCTCCTTGTTACATTGGGGCAAAGTACTTTGATTGTTGTGCGGGTTCCACGTTGCCGGTTTCCCTGGTGTTGCGCCGCACTACATTCCTCCACCAACAACCTTCACGTGCTTCTTGGCTCCTACTGGTTCGATAACCTTGGTTTCTTTCTGAGGGAAACTTGCTACTGTGCGCATCACACCTTCCTCTTGGGGTTCCCAACGGACGTGTACATCTACGCGCATCAAGACCGTTTTCTGGCGCCGTTGCCGGGGAGATCAAGACACGCTGCAAGGGGAGTCTCCACATCCAATCTCTTTACTTTGTTTTTGTGTTGCTTTACTTTATTTTATTTACTGTCTTGTTTGCTTTATATCGAAAACACCAAAAAATTAGTTACCTTCTTATTGTCTTGTTTATTTGCTCTATATCAAAACACAAAAAATTAGTTACTTGCATTTAATTCATCAAGTTTACTTTTGTTTATTTCATCATGCTTCATCCTAAGTTTACTTTGAAAGATATATACCGGTAGGTAGTGGGTCTATCATTGGAAAAGATAATATAGAAGAATTTTTCACTCATGTTAGTAATACTGAAGATTTTGAAGATAGATCCTTGGTAGAACTTGCTCCTGATTATGAAATTGCTACTGCCTCTTTAGTACACATGTTGGAAGCTAGATTTGTTAATCTTAATCCCATAATGCAACATATGTTTCTTACACTCGGTGATATGGAAGAAGGAGAAAAGAAAGATTTTATTCTAGAAACCCTTCTTAGAGAATTTGGTGATGTAGCTAGAGAAGCTAGGAAAGTCTTTATTCGATATAAGATGCTAGGCTTGTGTACCAATTTTGCAAATATCCTTGAAAAAAGGGAAAAAGATAGGCTAAGATACACTAATAAAGTCAATTGTGAGGGGGAGATTAAAATACCAATACCTCATAAACTCATAGGAATGCACGAGGCATTAGAAAAGAATTTTGATTGGATTGTCCCTGAAAATTTATTTGAGGAGGATAGTAAGCCTAAGGGTATTAAAAAGGGAGTTCCATACATAAATAAGATACAATGCATAGTTGAGAAAACTCCCAACTCCCGAGGTAATGATGTTGATGCTTCTTCTCTAGACAATACTTGATTTGCACTTTCTGCGCCTAGCTGAAAGGCGTTAAAGAAAAGCACTTCTTGGGAGATAACCCATGTTTTTATTTTACTACTGTATTGCTGAGTCTTGGAAGTTGTTACTACTGTAGCAACCTCTCCTTATCATGTTTTTGTGCCAAGTAAAGTTTCTATGGTAAAGTTGATGCTAGATTTGGATTGCCGCGCAGAAACAGAATTGTTGTCTGTCACGAATTTGCGCAGAACTCTCTGTAAAAAAATCAAAAAGATCTGCCAATTTACGTGCGTGATCCTCAGATATGTACGCAACTTTCATTAGTTTTGAGTTTTTCCGTTTGAGGAAGTTAAGTGCCTCTGTAAAATTTGTCTTTACGGACTGTTCTGTTTTTGATTCTGCCTTTTATTTCGCATTGCCGCTTTTGCTATGTTGAATGGGTTTCTTTGTTCCATTAACTTTCAGAAGCTTTGTGCAATGTCCAGAAGTGTTAAGAATGATTATGTCACCTCTGAATATGTGAATTTTTGATTATGTACTAACCCTCTAATGAGTTTGCTTGAAGTTTGGTGTGGAGGAAGTTTTCAAGGGTCAAGAGAAGAGGATGATATACTATGATCAAGAAGAGTGAAGGTCTAAGCTTGGGGATGCCACGGTGGTTCATCCTGCATATTTTAAGAAGACTGAAGCATCTAAGCTTGGGGATGCAAGGCATCCCCTTCTTCATCGACAACATTATCAGGTCACTTCTAGTGAAACTATATTTTTATTCCGTCACATTCTTATGTTCTTTACTTGGAGCGTCGGTTTGTTTTTTTTTTGTTTTGAATAAAGTTGGATCCCGCCATTCTTATATTGGAGATATTACGCTCCGCTTTTTCATATGGAACACTTGTGTTCTTAATTGTGCTTTAATGTTCATGGCGAAAGCTAATTGCTTCGTTAGATTGCTATTTGGTTGGAATTGGAAAATGCTGCATATGGTTTGGCAATTTGGCAATTGTTTGAGCTCTCATAGATCATGTTTAAGCTCTTGCATCATGTAGTTTAATCTATTAATGAAGAACTACCGTAGAGCTTGTTTAATTTGGTTTGCATGATTGTTCTCTCTAAGTCTAGATATTTTCGGGTAAAGTGTTTGAACAACAAGGAAGACAGTGTAGAGCCTTATAATGCTTGCAATATGTTCTTGTGTGAGTTTTGCTGTACCTGTTCATACTTGTGTTTGCTTCAAACAACCTTGCTAGCCCAAACCTTGTACTGAGAGGAAATGCTTCTCGTGCATCCAAACACCTTGAGCCAAAACCCATGCCATTTGTGTCCACCATATCTACCTACTATGTGGTATTTTTATGCCATTCCAAAGTAAATTACTTGAGTGCTACCTTTAAAATTTCATTCCTTTATCTTTGCAATATATAGCTCATGGGACAAATAGCTTAAAAACTATTGTGGTGATGAATATGTAGTTATGTGTCTTAGTTCTTATAAGTTGCTTGTTGAGCGGTAACCATGTTTCTGGGGACGCCATCAACTTTTACCTTTGTTGGATATCATGTGAGATGCTATGCATGTTCGTCTTGTCTGAAGTAAGTGTGATTTCATGATCAAATGGTTTGAGTATGCATGTGTTAGAGAAGAACATTGGGCCGCTAACCAAAGCCATGTATCATGGTGGAAGTTTCAGTTTGGACATACAACCTCAATCTCTTATGAGAATATTATCTGTTGTTGAATGCTTAAGCATTAAAAGAGGATTATCTGTTGTCTATGTTGTCCCGGTATGGATGTCCTAAGTTGAGATCTATTAAAAACGAGAAATCAAATGCAATTGATCTCCTAGGACCTTTGTACGGGCGGCATAGAGGTACCCCTTTGTGACACTTGGTTGAAACATATGTCATGCAATGATAATCCGTGTTATCCGAGCTGATTAGGACAAGGTGCGAGCACTATTAGTACTCTATGCATGAGACTTGCAACTTGTAGGAAGTATTATGCATAGCACATATGAATTATTACTACCGTTGACAAAATTGTTTCTATGTTTTCAAAATAAAAGCTCTAGCACAAAAATAGTAATCCATGCTTCCCTCTGCGAAGGGCCATTCTTTTACTTTATGTTGAGTCAGTTTACCCACTTCTTTCTATCTTAGAAGCAAACACTTGTGTTAACTGTGTGCATTGATTCTTACATGTTTACTTATTGCACTTGTTATATTACTCTATGTTGACAAATATCCATGAGATATACATGTTACAAGTTGAAAGCATTCGCTGAAACTTAATCATCCTTTGTGTTGCTTCAATGCATTCTACTTAGAATTTATTGCTTATGAGTTAGCTCTTATGCAAGTCTTATTGATACTTGTCTTGAAAGTACTATTCATGAAAAGTTTTGCTATATGATTCATTTGCTTAGTCATTATCTTTGTTAGCAATCTTTTTTTCAGATCACTCCATTCATCTCATATGCTTTACAATAATGTTGATCAAGATTATGTTGGTAGCATGTCACTTCAGAAATTATTTGTGTTATCGTTTACCTACGGACGAGTAGGAACTAAGCTTGGCGATGCTTGATACGTCTCAAGCGTATCTATGATTTCTTATGTTCCATGCTACTTTTTATTACAATACTTGAATGTTTTATACATACTTTACAAATTATTATACATTTTCCGCACTAACCTATTAACAAGATGCCGAAGTGCCGATTCTTGTTTTTCTGCTGTTTTGGTTTCAGAAATCCTAGTAAGGAAATATTCGGAATTGGGACGAAATCAACGCCCAGGGGCCTATTTTTACGAAGCTTCGGAAGACCGAAAGGGAGACGAAGTGGGGCCACGAGGGCCACACGGGGCGGCGCGGCCCTGCCTGGCCGCGCCGGCCTGTTGTGTGGGGCCCTCGCGTCGCCCCGACCTACCCTTCCGCCTACAAATAGCCTTCGTCACGAAACCCCCTACAGAGAGCCACGATACGGAAAACCTTCCGGAGACGCCGCCGCCGCCGAATCCCATCTCGGGGGATTCGGGAGATCGCCTCCGACCCTGTCGGAGAGGGGATCTCTCGGGAGGACTCTACACCGCCATGGTCGCCTCCGGAGTGATGGTGAGTAGTTCACCCCTGGACCATGGGTCCATAGCAGTAGCTAGATGGTCGTCTTCTCCTAATTGTGCTTCATTGTTGGATCTTGTGAGCTGCCTAACATGATCAAGATCATCTATATGTAATACTATATGTTGTGTTTGTCGGGATCTGATGGATAGAGAATACTATGTTATGGTGATTATCAATCTATTGTTTACGTGTTGTTTATGATCTTGCATGCTCTCCGTTATTAGTAGAGGCTCTGGCCAAGTTTGTACTCTTAACTCCAAGAGGGAGTATTTATGCTCGATAGTGGGTTCATGCCTCCATTGAATCTGGGACAGTGACAGAAAGTTCTAAGGTTGTGGATGTGCTGTTGCCACTAGGGATAAAACATTGATTCTATATCTAAGGATGTAGTTGTCGATTACATTACGCACCATACTTAATGCAATTGTCTGTTGCTCTAGCATCATCATGCCCGCCTCCGGATTGATGCGTGAGTAGTTCATCCTTGGACTATGGGTCCATAGCAGTAGCTAGATGGTTGTCTTCTCCGCTTGTGCTATCATTGTTTAGATCTTGTGAGCTGCCTAACATGATCAAGATCATCTATTTGTAATGCTACATGTTGTGTTTGGCGGGATCCGATGAATATAGAATACTATGTTAAGTTGATTATCAATCTATCATATATGTGTTGTTTATGTTCTTGCATGCTCTCCGTTGCTAGTAGAGGCTCTGGCCAAGTTGATACTTGTAACTCCAAGAGGGAGTATTATGCTCGATAGTGGGTTCATGCCTCCATTTAATCTGGGACAGTGAAAGTTCTAAGGTTGTGGATGTCTTGTTGCTACTAGGGATAAAACATTGATGCTTTGTCTAAGGATATTTGTGTTGATTACATTCGCACCATACTTAATGCAATTATCGTTGTTTACAACTTAATACCGGAAGGGTTCGGATGATAACCCGAAGGTGGATTATTTAGGCATAGATGCATGTTGGATAGCGGTCTATGTACTTTATCGTAATGCCATGATTAAATCACATAGTAATCATCGTTGATATGTATTGAATCTTTATTTGTCAATTGCTCGCCTGTAATTTGTTCACCCTTATGGAGACACCTTAGTGGAGCTGTGGACCCGGTCCATTCTTTTACATGAATACATTCTCCTTCATTGTTCTTTGCAAACAAACACCATCTTCCACTCGATACGCTTAATCCTTTATTTTCAGCAAGCCGGTGGAGATTGACAACCTCACTATTACGTTGGGGCAAAGTACTTTGATTGTTGTGCAGGTTCCACGTTGGCCCCGGAACCCGGTGTGCCGCACTACATTCCTCCACCAACAACCTTCACGTGCTTCTTGGCTCCTATTGGTTCGATAACCTTGGTTTCTTTCTGAGGAAAACTTGTTGCTGTGCGCATCACACCTTCCTCTTGGGGTTCCCAACGGACGTGTACATCTACGCAAGGAGGAGCAGGGCAAGCACCACACATCAGAAGCCAAACCTCTACAACAACATAAATTCTTGGAGCTGGAGTGAGGTATACCCAAATCCATGAGCAATCATCGGTTGCTCATAACGCAACATATGCATACACAAGCCAGAGGGTATGATTACCCTGTGTGCATCATCATTTGGTGTTAAACCATTTGATGCTGGCAAAAAGGGGAATAAGCCAGAAGATTAACCCTATGGAAGAAATGGGCAAGCCAAGTGTATCACCACTACAACAAATCAAAGAATCCGGCAAGGATTGATCCACAACTAGCCTAGCCCAACTCACCTAGCACTAAATGGTTCACTAACCATCAGACATTAGACAAATCATTGTCTATTTGATTTTCAACATCAAAAGCTATTGGCAATCCAAAAAGGGATCACCTAGTAAGCATCTATCAATCCACAATAAGCCACAAAGAGGGGAGCTACCCAAAAACAGCAGATGATTACTGCTAGGGTCACCTCAACCACAAAGCCATCAAGCCAAGCACTTGTATCATCACCCAGATGGGTTCAAAAAAGAGCTAGGTTCCCCAACAATTGTTGGCATCCCTCTAGCTCAATCAAATTAATCATAGAATCCTTACTGCATAAACAGTTCATCTCATTATCCAATAAATCATGACAAGTTATACAGATAAATGAAATATATAAGCAACCAGTAACTAAAGCACTTGAAAATGATCCAAAGGATAACTTCAAGCATCAGTATATGCTTTAACAAGCATTTGCATCTACCAGCACATGGTATGGTGCTATACCAGCACAGGCATAACCATCAGTAAGGCTCAAACAAAAGCATAGCAAGCAACAAGCAACTAATGATCATATGATCACTAGGGATTGCTAGAGCTGCTAAAGCCAAGCATAGTATCAATAATTTAGCCGATTCTTGAAAGAATTACACCAGGACATAACTGAATAAACGAAACTAAATATATAACTTTATAATTGTATCTAGAAGCACATCAAGGAAATGATGTACCGGATCAAATTACAAGAATGACACACAACACACATCATTGGCCCTTGCTCAAGCAAGGATTACTCAAAGTAATCAGCCGAGGACGAGGTATATGGATACACATGATCGGTGTTAGCATAAAGCTTGGAGCAACATGGTAAGCTGAGCATCACAACATGCTCATGAGCAAGAGCATAAACTTCACAGCAACATAACGAACACAGCCCTCCTTGCGAGATACAAGTATTACAAGCAGCGATAAGCGAGAGATGCTTAAACAAATTGCCTACATATATCCAAGCCACAACCACAACTAGAATGATCCGGCAAACAATTGAATAGATAGTAGCATGATCAGAAGCAAGATATGAACATCATAGCAGCAGTAGTGATGCAGTATTAGACAAAGTACTAGAGCACAAGCACAACATCAGCACACGCGCAGTAGCCATGGCATAGCACGGGACATCAGCAGCACGACATGGCTAGCATATCCAAGAGGGGAAGCGAAGCTAGTAGTTAGAGCTAGACAGAAAGGAGGAGGAGAGGAGGATGAAGAGCTGGGGGCACTAACCTAGAGCAGAGCACCACAGCGTCACTATGGCGGCACGGCGGCACAGCCCGACCACGGCAGCGCCAAGCCAGGCGTTCGCCGAGCGCAAGCGCTCCAGAAACACCCCGGCAAGGCGCACGGCGTCACCACAACATCTAGGGACGCCGACGAATGATGTACCACCGCGCAACTCTAGTTGTGGTAGGGTAGGGGGCGAGCGGAAGAGGCCGCCAATCACAGATCTACACGGACCAATGGGTGCGCCGTTGAACAGCGAAGCGATAGCGTCTGATCTCGTCGCGGAGACCGCCGGAGACGGCGGGATAGTCGCGACGGCGCGAGGTGACCACGTTGTCGCGGGAGCACAAAGAGCTAGGGTTTGGCGCGGGGAAGAGGAAGGAGTGGTGGTCGAGCGAGTGGGTCGGACCAGGCCAAGTGGGTCTAGCCCAACCCACTAGGTTCACCCTGACAGGTTGGCCCAGGGGCAAATTTGTCATTTCATAATTCCATTTAAACGAGCTTTGGCCAATCCATAAATAAAATATGACTCTAAAAAAATAGAGAAAAAATATGCAAACCACTTAGAATTTTATTCTCTATCATAAATAAATATGAAATAGAATTTTTGAAATAAATAAATATTAATCACTATTAAATCCCAAGAATAATGAATTAACAAAGTCATTAAAAATAAACTCTATATTTTTAATGATTAAATAAGTCCATAAATTATTTTGGACTTAAAAAAATCTTGGCAATATTCCAAGACATTATTTTCACTCTTAAGGAGTATTCTTAAATTATTATTATTCGCCACCTCCGACATTAAATCATTAAGCATCGGGAAGGGGGAACCAAACCCTAAAAATCGAAAGCATGCATAATTGAATCTTTAACCATTGCCCTTATCGGACAATGATGCTATCTTTCAGAAACAAAGGACCATAGTTAGTCCAAACATTCCAATTGCACTACCTTGCAGTCACCAGGCAAGTTCATCGCTTGCTCATGTCAATTTGAGTATTTTTACCAAATTACTAGCAAAGTATTATGCTTATCACTCTTGCATAAAAAGTAAAATTGATATCTTCATAATAATGAATATGACTATGTGGTGGGCAATGGAAATGGCATGAGTATGGTGGAGGTTCCATTGCAATGGGTTTATATCCATCTAGGATTAAAACAAATGTCATCTAGTGATTCTTGTGTCGTAAGACCCGTGTAAACCATAACATGCAGGTGGGACGGAGTAGTCGGTTGTGTTTCTTCCTCTCGTTCATCGACGGATGCGCTTCCGTAGTCAGTTGAATCCGGGGACAACCGGAGTGGTTGGGAAGCCATAAGTCCCCACGGTAATGCGGTCTATGATGGGTTGCAACGACCGGCGAAGGTATCGGGTCGGGAAACCTGATAGTAGTCGAGGTCGGATGGTATCCTATGGATACGCTGGCCGGCGAGGACCCAAGGTCGGAATTGCAACAAAGGGTGGGTGTTCGGGGTCGCGGAGGAACACAATGATTGGCTAGGACCTTATACCGGGCCTCACACCAAGGAAGTGTGGACGGGAAAGCTGCCCGGTTGGCACCAAGGTTAAGATCTCTTATGGTAAAGCAACACACCTCTGCAGAGTGTAATAAATCGTGACCTGTCACTCCCTGTTCCGGGATATGGAACGTGACGCGGCTGGAAAGGAACTCCATGAAGTTCTAGACACCCGGTGAAGGCTGACAGACATAGCTCTTCTGAATAAAAGCAACCTTTTGAAGAAATGTTTATGAAAACATGCATTGGTATTATACTTTCTGGTCTAATGTCGTAGCTAGTGCATTAAACACCTCTTTCCTATAATGAACTTGTTGAGTACGCTCGTACTCATACCTCTTATAATCCCATGCTTAGATTGTTCGAATCATCTGGAGGAGGCCAATGACGGACCAGACGGAGCGGATGGGATGCGCTACGAAGAGCCGGACCTCTGGAGGTAGGGGGTCGATTGCACGATCGTGTACGGAGTCGGGGAGGTTCCAGAAGAAGACCACGTCTAATAGACAACAGTAGTAGTAGTCGAGCAGCACAAACTCTATAGTATTTAGTTGCTCGAGTAGAATAAATGTTAAGCCTGCTCAGACCTATATTGTATAAGATAAGTTGGGTTCACCTAGAACCTAGGAGTTATCCTCTACGGACCCAGGAGGATCTCCAATGTGATGTATATATTTGGCTTGTAATATTATGTGACTGATATAAAGATCAGCTATGCTTCTGTTCGACTACTATGAGGGATGTAATATTTGCAGATTGGTACTTCGCACATGTTATGTCAACGACTGGCATACTACAACATGCGGTGGTATGCAGGGTCACCACAGTTGGTATCAGAGCAAAAGCTTTGACCTTAGGTTGGAACCTAGTTAATGGGACAAACCTGTAGGAGTCAAATAGGAATAGTAAAGAATTCTCTAAAAATATGGTGTCTATTCACTTGAGAATAATACATTCATATCTTTTAGTGCGATAATTCTTTATTATCACTATTATGATGCATTATTACTAATATTATATTCTTTCTTATCTACAGCCAACTATGGCCAGTTCACGTTCGGACGCAATGTTAAGGTGAAGGAATCCACTTTGGATGACTATGACGGCGGACTTGCAGACATTCTTCGTGCTATGTTACTTGAATTTGGATGCGATCCCCAGATCTGAGTGATGAAGTACATGTACTATGATGTTATTGTACTAGCAAAGTGTATAGTAGGACTAAGACTTCCAGAAGCCCTAGGAATGAGTTAGTTATGCCTGCTGGAGAGGCAAGAACAATCAGGACCGCCTATCACATAGCTATCATGAAAGCTATCACTGACATCCGCGAGCATAAGACTAAAGATATTATTGGCTCTGAATTTTCCCATATTCCACAAATGGAAGAGGATGATGATCCTACCCTAAACCATTTAAATTTGCCCAGAGGAAACCTGCAGAAGCCGCAAAATACATGGACAACTGTAGGAACTTTCTAACTTTGTATTTTCACTTGAATCGCCATCTGGCGGGAGCAATTGATACAATGTTAGATGAGTTCATAGAGCCGAAGGAAGAATCAAAGGGGAAGGAGCCAATGGAGAGTGATCCACCTACACCAGTTTACTCAACTGGTGATTATATAGACATAGATGCTCCTGAACCACAACCAACACCAGCAACACCTAGGTACTTTCCTAGTAGTTCATATGGTGGATATGAGGGCGGAGAGGAATCCGGGAACAATCAATGCTCGGAGACTCCTATAGAGAAGTCCACTGGATGGCGTTGGGGATCATATATGGGAACTTAGTCAGATCAGTGAGATGTTATCCTGAGGTAGATCAATACGCAGTAATCAGTACCAGAACTTCCACTATGGTGTGGGAGATTATGAGGATATCCCATAATGATTGAGTCTGATTATGAAGGAGGGAAGGCCGTATGGAGGGAGTAAAGGGGAGTATCCTGCGTGGACCTTTCGACATGAACACTTCTAAGCACCGAAACGTGTCCATTGGAGGAGAGGAGGAATTCCATGATGACAGATTTCTCCCTGGGATCTTCCTCGGACTCGGACTACAAGCCAACTGGAAGGCCATATGTTCCAGGGTCTATCAGGAGGACGACACGTTCGACCGGATGGATGCCTGGAATGTACCAGGAGTGAAGCTACGAGTAGTTGACCACCAACGGAGGCGAAGCTGCAATACTAATGTACCATATGTATTGTAGTGTGTACTAGTTTGTATAAGTTTGTAATTTTCATACAATAAGTGAGTTTGCATACTCACATTACTATGGGTATTGTAATAAACCACTTATGTATGTATATACATGGTATATGTTTTGTATGATTTGGATTTGCTTCTTGATTTCCATTGCGTGACTAGTTCTGTGCACAAAGTTGAGCACAGAAAACTTGCACATGGAGTAACTATGAGTACCACTTTGTGTTACAGATCTAGGGGTGATGTCGGGACTGACGGGAGAGGAGAGCGAAGCTCAGCGCCTCGAGAGTGAGGCCAAGTAGAAGGAGGAGGAAGATGCAGTCGCAAGAAATCAGTTTCCACCACCACCTCCGATGACGCAATAGAACCTCCTGCAGTACATGCAGATGTTGGAGGAAAGGCAGCGTACAACTTTGTTGCAGCAGAACAAGTTCTTTCAAAAACTGCTTCAGCAGAACAGGATAGAAAGGCCAGAAAACCAAGGAGTTACTCTGTCAGAATTTCAGAACACCAAGCCTATATCCTTTGCCTATGCCCCAGAGCCAATGGACGAGCATTGGCTGATGGACAACGAACGCAAGCTCAAGACCGTTGGATGCACATACGCGAGAAAGTAAGGTACGCAACACATTTGTTGTGTGGACCGCCGCAGCATAGTGGGATAACATAGTAGCAGTTCACCCAGCTGAAAAGGTATTCACCTGGGAGGAGTTCAAGCGGAAGTTCAGGGAATCCAATGTCCCTGAAAGTGTGATGGAATTGAAGCATAGAGAGTTCAAGAACCTAGAATAGAAAGATAAAGCAATCCTGATGTATGTCAGAGAGTTCTTAGGGATATCTAGATACGCCGCTGATGAAGTGAGTACCGAGGACAAGCGAAAGAAGAGATTCATGAAAGGCCTGAACCCTTCTTTCAAGATGCAGCTTAGGATGTTGAGGGTAACTAAATTCCAGGAGTTGGTTGACGCAGCAATCACTCTCGAGGATGATTTCAAGCAAGTACAAGAGGACAAGCAAAAGAAGGCGAAGTTTGAACCGAAGAAGTTTGTGAGCAACAAACCCAACACCAACTTGACCTTCAAGCCAAGATACAACCCCAATAACAACAGGATGACATCAGGATTCCAGAATATGGCAAACATCATCTGCCGTATTTGTGGACTTAAAGGACATTACTCGAAGGATTGTCGGAGGCCAAAAGTGATTTGTTTTGGTTGTCGCCAGGAAGGGCATATGCTTAAGGATTGCCCTAACATAAACACTAGAGGAGGAAAGTCAGGAGGAGGGGAGCAAGAATGGAAACTCTGGAGGGTATTGGAGGAACAAGAAGCCCTTCAGAAAGCTGAATTGTACTAGCCTGGAGGAAGTGATTAACTCAGATAAAGCTGTTATAGGTACGCTTCAGATACTTACTCATCCTGGCAAAGTACTTTTTGATACTGGTGCAACCACATCATTCATTTCTCGACAATTCATCATCAAACATGGGATAAATTGCACTAAGCTAGAAACAACCATTACCATATTATCTGCGGGGGGAACGATATTAGTTACCCACGTTAAGCTAGAACATGTCATTATGATCCGTAGAAGCACATTCTACGCAGACTTGTTTGTTCTACCCATGAAGGACATAGATGTCATTCTTGGTATGAACTGGTTAGAATAGAATGCAGCCTTGATAGATTGTGCAGACAAGACAGTGTCTCTGAAAACTCCCGATGGAGGAAGGATTATCTACCAAGGAGATCAGCACACCCAGATTGAAGTTGAGTTACAGCTGAATAGTATGAAGGAGGTGAAACTAGAAGATATACCCGTAGTCAATGAATTCCAAGATGTTTTCCCAAAGGAGTTACCCGGAATGCCACCAGACAGAGAGATAGAGTTTACCATAGACTTAATTCTAGGAACAACCCCAATTTCCCAAGCACCATATAAGATGGGACCCAAGGAACTTAAGGAACTCAGAGAGCAGCTGTATGATTTGGAACAGAAAGGATTCATACAAGAGAGTGTATCACCTTGGGGAACACCGGTAATATTTGTGGACAAGAGAGATGGAGGCCGTAGGATGTGTGGAGATTATCGGAACCTCAACAATGTTACTATCAAGAATAAGTATCCACTACCCAGAATCCAAGACTTGTTCGACCAAGTTCGAGGAGCGGGAGTATTCTCCAAGATAGATATGAGATCGGGTTATCATCAGATCAAAATCAAGAAAGAAGATGTTCCAAAGACCGCCTTTGTTTCAAGGTATGGACATCATGAGTACCTAGTCGTACCTTTTGGGTTGACCAATGCCCCAACAATATTCATGAACCTCATGAACAAGATATTCATGCCATATCTTGACAAGTTTGTCATCGTTTTCATTGATGATATCTTGATATATTCCAAGGATAAGGGTGAACATGCAGAGCATCTTAAGATAGTATTACAAATACTAAGAGAACATCATCTATATGCCAAGTTCAGTAAGTGTGAGTTTTGGCTAGATCAAGTAGAGTTTCTTGGTCATGTGATTAGCAAAGATGGAATAGCCGTAAACCCAAGCAAAGTAGCAGCAGTTTTGGAGTGGGAAGCACCTAAGAATGACAAGGAAATAAGATGATTCTTAGGAATGGCAGGATACTACTGGAGATTCATAGAAGGATTCTCCAAGATAGCTGGACCAATGACCAAATTGTAAAGGAAAAATACATCTTTTGTGTGGACAGAAGAGTGTGAACATAGTTTTCATACTCTAAAGGAGAAGTTAACCACAACACCGGTATTAGCAGTACCAGAAACTGGTAAGGATTATGCAGTGTATTGTGATGCATCCAAGCATGGATTGGGATGTGTACTCATGCAAGACCGAAAAGTGATATCTTATGGATCAAGGCAACTAAGACCTCATGAAGTCAATTATCCTACACATGACTTAGAGTTAGCAGCCGTAGTGTTTGTACTGAAAAGTTGGAGGCATTTCCTTTATGGTGCCAAGTGTGAACTTTATACGGATCACAAGAGTCTCAAATACTTCTTCACTCAGAAGGAATTGAACATGAGACAGAAAAGATGGCTAGAATTAATCAAGGATTATGACTTGACCATCAATTATACACCAGGAAAGGCTAATGTGGTAGCCGATGCCTTAAGTCGGAAGAGTACCAGAGGAGTTGAAAAAGAATTACCAATGGAGTTGAGGAAGGAAATAAGTCAAACCCAGATACAACTCTGGGAAAAAAGAGGCACATGAGGGACTGTCAGCGTTACAAGCTGCGGAAGAATTGAACATGAACCTGAAGAATGAGATCATAATGGGTCAGTTGGATGATCCATTCATCGTGGATGAAATAAGAAGGATCGATGAGGGAAGACCATCAGAGTTCAACCTGGGCGAGTCTGGATCCTTATGGTTTCAAAAGAGGATTTGTGTCCCAGATATCGCTGAAATCAAGGAAGTGATACTAAGAGAAGTGCATCAAACACCATATTCAATCCATCCTGGAAGTACCAAGATGTACATGGATTTAAAGGATTTTTTTTGGTGGAATAACATGAAGAGGGAGATTGCCAAGTATGTGGCAGAGTGTCATACTTGTCAAAGGGTGTAAGCAGAACACCAAAGTCCCGCAGGACCATTACAACCTCTACCAATCCCGGAATGGAAGTGGGAAGAGAGAGGAATGGATTTTATCACCGGACTACCCATGACCAATAAAAAGAAGGACGTGATATGGGTAATCATGGACCGGTTGACTAAAAGTGCACATTTCTTAGCGGTAAACCAGAAGGATACAGGTGAGAAGCTTATAGTTATCTATATCAAGGAGATTGTGAGCAAACACGGAGTTCCAAAGAAGATAGTATCAGATCGAGGATCTGTGTTCACATTTGCCTTTTGGAAGCAGTTACACCAAGTTTTAGGATCCAAGCTAGATTATAGCACCGCTTATCATCCATAGACGGGAGGACAGACCGAAAGGACAAACCAGATACTAGAGGACATGCTCAGAGCTTGTGCCTTAGATTTCGGAGGATCATGGGAAGAGCATTTACCTTTACAAAGTTTTCATACAACAATAGCTATCAAAGCAGTATCAAGATGGCACCATTTGAGGCTTTGTATGGAAGAAAGCTTAGATCGCCCATATGTTGGTATGAGGCAGGATCAAGCAAGGAGTTTGACCCAGATTATGTGAAGGAAAAAACAACAGATCATCGATGTGATTCGGGATAGACTCAAGATAGCTCAAAGCCGACAGAAAAGTTACGTAGATCAGAAGAGGAGGACATGGGAACCAAAAGTTGGAGACATGGTACACCTAAAGGTTGGTCCTATGAAAGGTCTTCAGAGATTCGGAGTTAAGGGGAAACTTAGTCCAAGATACATCAGACCTTTCAAGATATTGAGTCAGAACCGAGGATTAGCTTTTGAATTGGAACTACCAGGGAAGCTAGCTCTAGTACACAATGTATTTCATGTATCACAACTTCGGAGATGTTTAAAGACACCGGATGAGCCAGTATCTCATGAGGACCTAGATCTTCAGCCAGACTTAACTTATATCGAGAAAACCAGCCAAGATTTTGGAAGAGAACTAGAAGAAATTCCGAAACAGAGCTATCAAGTATTGCAAAATACAATGGAAGCATCATCCTGAAAGGGAAGCCATCTGGGAGAAAGAGGAGGATCTAAGGAAAACATATCCAGAACTGTTCAGGTATTACAACCACAACTTCGGGATGAAGTTTTCTTTAAGGGGGAAAGGCTGTAATATCCCAGGATTCGAGACGATTGCGGGGTAGAATTAGAAAAGGGATGTGCATTGCATCACAAAACTAGGGAAAATTTCGCGCTTAATTACATAAAACCTAAGAGGGAACAAGTTTCTCTCTCGACACCGGCTAGGGTTAGGGTTTCGAGAGTGCGACAAACTTGGGCATGAACTCTTTTGAACTAGGGTTTTGTGAGGAGGGGAGAACCATAGCATTTCATATATTAAGTTGCATGATTGAGTTGAGTTGAAACTGAAACTCCAACAAAATCAATATAATTCATAATTCAAACAATTGTTTATTCAAACAATTAATATTTCAAATAAGAATATTATAATATGATAATACAAATAAGAAAAGGATACAAATTCATCATAAATAGCTCATTAGAGAAAACTTGAGCTTTATTGATCATCACACACAATTACATTGTCTTTACAATATTCAAATGAATTAATTATTACATAACACATTTCAGAAATGATAAATGAAAAAGGAAAAGGAAATTGCAATGTATAGAACTATCTAAACTAGACTATCTTCATCTTCTTGATCTTCTTGATCAACAAGTTGAAGAGTTCATCCATGATCATCTTGTTAAACCCTGCATAGACCAAAGGTCAAACAAAAATAGCACATTAGGCCAAGTGGCGGCAGGTCAGTAAAGAAACTTGCAAATTTGAAGGATAATATCTATCCTGCCGAGCTGATCCAAAGCACACAAGTACCAACATGAGCAGTGCAAGCAGCTCTCTATGTGAGGTGCATGCTCACCAGCACACACAACCAGAGAGGAGTCACCACACACACAGCACCTTGCTGTCGACCAAACAAGTAACCAGAGAGGGGTATAAAACCTTTTCAAGCCAAACCCTAGATGCTCATTGACATAAGCTTCTCAGGGTAAGAACAGCAAGAACAGATAGAACATGAAGAACACCAAGTAGCCCAAAGCCACCCAGTATCAGTTTCACCAAGAATTGGTTGCTGTTAAGCAAGGAGAAGGTGGAGTAACACCAGCACCAGCAAGTCAGGAGGAGCAGGCAAGCACCATCACATCATAGAAGCCAAACCTCTACAACAACATAAATTCTAGGAGCTGGAGTGAGGTATACCCAAATCCATGAGCAAGCATCAGTTTTGCTCACAACACAAGCATATGCATAACACACACACACAAGCCAGAGGGTATAATTACCCAGTTTGCATCATCATTTGGTGTTAAACCATTTGATGCTGGCAAAATAGGGAATAAGCCAGTAGAGATTAACCCTAGGGAAGAATTGGCCAAGCCAAGTGTATCACCACTACATCAAACTAAAGAATCCAGCAAGGATTTGATCCACACCTAGCCTAGCCCAACTCACCTAGCACTAAATGGTTCACTTAACCATCAGACATAAAGACAAATTATTGTCTATTTGAATTTCAACATCAAAAGCTACTGGCAATCCAAAAAGGGATCACCTAGTAAGCATCTATCAATCCACAGTAAGCCACAGAGAGGGGAGCTACCCAAAAACAACAGATGATTACTGCTAGGGTCCCCAACAATTGTTGGCATCCCTCTAGCTCAATCAAATTAATCATAGAATCCTTACTGCATAAGCAGTTCATCTCATTTATCCAATAAATCATGACAAGTTATACAGATAAATGAAATATATAAGCAACCAGCAACTAAAGCACTTCAAATGATCCAGAGGATCACTAAAAGCATCAGTATATGCTTTAACAAGCATTAGCATCTACCAGCACATGGTATGGTGCTATACCAGCACAGGCATAACCATCAGTAAGGCTCAAACAAAAGCATAGCAAGCAAACAACAAGCAACTAATGATCATATGATCAGCAGGGCTTGCTAGAGCCTGCTAAAGCCAAGCATAGTACCAATAATTTAGCCAGTTACTGAAGAATTACACACACGACATAACTGAATAAACAGAAACAAAATATATAACTTCATAATTATATCCAGAAGCACATCAAGGAAATGATGTACCACTGGATCAAATTACACAAGAATGACACACAACACACATCACTGGCCCTTGCTCAAGCAAGGATTACTCAAAGTAATCAAGCCAGGGGCGAGGTATATGAATACGAATGATCAGACAGTAGCATAGCAACAGCTGGGGCAACATGGCAATGCTATGAGCATCACAACATGCTCATGAGCAAGAGCATAAGCTTCACAACAACATAACATGCACAGCTATCACTTGCAGATGCAAGTATTACAAGCAGCAGTAAGCCAGAGATGCTTAAAAAATGGCCTACACATATATCCAAGCCACAACCACAACTAGAATGATACACCAAGCAATTGAATAGACAGTAGCATGACCAGAAGCAACATATGAACAACATAGCAGCAGCAGCGATGCAGTATTAGGCAAAGCACTAGAGAACAAGCACAACATCAACACACGCACAGTAGCCATGGCACAGCACGGCACAGCAGTAGCACGACATGGCTAGCATCTCCAAGAGGGGAAGCGAAGCCAGTAGCTAGAGCTATACAGAAAGGAGGAGGAGAGGAGGATGAAGAGGTGGGGGCACTAACCTGGAGCAGAGCACCACGGCATCACCGTGGCGGCACGGTGGCACAGCCCGGCCACGGCAGCGCCAAGCCAGGCGTTCGCCGAGCGCAAGCGCTCCAGCAACACCCCGGCGAGGCGCACGGCGTCACCACAACGTCCAGGGACGCCGGCGAACGACGAACCGCCGCGAACACCACACAACCCTTGTTGTAGTAGGGTTGGGGGCAAGAGGAAGAGGCCGCAAGCACAGATCGACGTGGACCAATGGGTGCACCATCGAACGGCGAAGCGATAGCGTCCGATCTCATCACTGGAGACCGCCGGAGACGGCCAGGATAATTCGGCGACAGCGTAGGCGACCACGGCGTCGCGGGAGCACAGAGAGCTAGGGTCAGGCGTGGGGAAGAGGAAGGAGTGGTGGTCGACCGAGTGGGTCAGACCAGGCCGAGTGGGGCTAGCCCAACCCACTGGGTTCACCCTGACAGGTGGGCCGAGGGGCAAATTTGTTTTCAAAATTGTCCATTTAATTAAATCTCTCCAGGAATTTTAGAAAATAAATATGACCCTAAAAAATAGAGAAAAATATGCAAACCACTTAGAATTTTATTCTCTATCATAAAGAAATATGAAATAGAATTTTTGAAACAAATAAATATTAATCATTATTAAATCCAAAGAATAATGAATTAATAAAAGTAATTAAAAATAAACTCTATATTTTTAATGATTAAATAAGTCCATAAATTATTTTGGACTTAAACAAATCTTGACAATATTCCAAGACATTATTTTCACTCTTAAGGAGTATTCTTAAATTATTCTTATTCGCCACCTCCGACATTAAATCATTAAGCATCGGGAAGGGGGGAACCAAACCCTAAAAATCGAAAGCATGCATAATTGAATCTTTAACCATTGACCTTATCGGACAATGATGCTATCTTTCAGAAACAGAGGACCGGGGCTAGTCCAAACAATCCAACTGCACTACCTTGCAGTCACCAGGCAAGTTTATCGCTTGCTCATATCAATTTGAGTATTTTTACCAAATTACTCGCAAAGTATTATGCTTATCACTCTTGCATAAAAAGTAAAATTGATATCTTCACAATTATGAATATGACTATGTGGTGGGCAATGGAACCATGGCATGAGTATGGTGGAGGTTCTATTGCAATGGGTTTATATCCATCTAGGATTAACAACAAATGTCGTCCAGTGATTCTTGTGTCGTAAGACCCGTGTTAACCATAAGATCTGGAGTGGGACGGAGTAGTCAGTTGTGTTTCTTCCTCTCGTTCATCAACGGATGCGCTTACCTTAGTTAGTTGAATCCCGAGGGACAACCGGAGTGGTTGGGGAGCCCTAAGTCCCCACGGTAATGCGGTCTATGATGGGTTGCAACGACCGGCGAAGGTATCGGGTCAGGGAACCTGATAGTAGTCGAGATCGGATGGTATCCTATGGATACGCTGGCCGGCGAGGACCCAAGGTCGGAATTGCAACAAAGGGTGGGTGTTCGGGGTCGCGGAGGAACACAATGATTGGCTAGACCTTCGGCCCCACACCAAGGAAGTGTGAATGGGAAAGCTGCCCGGTTGGCAGCAAGGTTAAGATCTCTTATGGGTAAAGCAACACACCTCTGCAGAGTGTAATAAATCCTGACATGTCACTCCCTATTCCAGGTTATGGAACTGCGAACGCGGCCAGAAAAGAACTCCATGAAGTTCTAGACACCTGGTGAAGGCTGGCGGACATAGCTCTTTTGAATAAAAGCAACCTTTTGAAGAAATGTTTATGAAAAAATGCATTGGTATTAGACTTTCTGGTCTAATGTCGTAGCTAGTGCATTAAACACCTCTTTCCTACGATGAACTTGTTGAGTACGATCGTACTCATACCTCTTATAATCTCATGCTTAGATTGTTTGAATCATCTGGAGGAGGCCAATGACGGACCAGATGGAGCAGATGGGATCTGCTATGAAGAGCCAGACCTCTCTGGAGGAGTGGAGGGGGTCGATTACCTGATCGTGTACGGAGCCGGGGAGGTTCCAGAAGAAGACCACGTCTTAAGGACAAAAGTAGTAGTAGTAGTAGTCGAGCAGCACGAACTCTATAGTATTTAGCTGCCCGAGTAGAATAATGTTAAGCCTGCTCATACCTATATTGTATAAGATAAGTAGGGTTCACCTAGAACCTAGGAGTTATCCTCTACGGACCCAGGAGGAGCTCCAATGTGATGTATATATTTGGCTTGTAATATTATGTGACTGAAATAAAGACCAGCTATGCTTCTGTTGTACTACTCTGAGGGATGTAATATTTGCAGATTGGTACTTCGCACATGTTATGTCAACGACTGGCATACTACAACATGCAGTGGTATGCAGGGTGTCAACACCCGGATTTTTAGATCCAGATGCCTATTATGACATACATCGCAATCACAGCAAGATTGTTTTTGCGAGACATAACAGTTGATATCACAGAACATCATTCATTACAAACCATAGTCGTCTTACAACAATAGATCACATGATCCAAACTTACAACAATAGTTGATCTAATGATCAACACACAACACATAGCGGAAGCGAAGTAGTAGCGGTCCATCTATTCCACGGGCAACGCTTGACGTCAGGAGACAGTCCTAGTTATCGTAGACGTCCTGCTGTCCATCCTCCTGATACTGTTGCTCTTCTTCATAGTCTGGCCATTTGAATAGCCAGGGACACAGCCATGAGTACTTTAAAGTACTCGCAAACTAATACTAGTGTAAGCACTATCAACTTTAGTAAGGGGTTCTAAGCTCTAGGTTTATTTGCATAAATCCAGTTTTATTTCATCAACACTTAATAGTAGAAGACTCTTTAATTGCCTAACTAACTCAAGTGGGAACATTAGTGTCATTCCCACAACTCTGTTGTGATCAAGTCATATTCACCTTTCAAGTTATTATTCATTTTTAGAAAACATCTCACAACGGAACAGTATGGCCATCCAACCGTCCATAACCACAGACACGGCTATTCGACTAGGTTTACACTCTGCAGAGGTTGTACACTTGTGCCACAACTTTTGATTACATCCGTCGGGGATAACCCTGAATAATCATACTCAGTATGCGGATCATCAACCATTAACCTTTCACTTACATACCCTAGTATAGGCACCTCCCCCATGAGTTTGGCCTCCCAGTGATAGCAATCTGCTATCCTGGGAACTGCACAGGGCTTGGGTAAGACATTCACCTCATATTCACGTCATTTCACATTTCACGGAGGCAGCCTCGGCATAACCCCTATGACGCTTGTTTAGAGGGAGCCCATACTAAAATACATAAACTTACAGTTAAGCCCTACCCATAATCAGGTATTGTGGGGGTACTCTAAAATTGGAATGGTATCGCATCCGAACCCAATCATCAGTTTTTGTCAAATTCACCATATCATTCAAGTCATATTCACCTTCAAAATCTTTCAATAGAATGACTCATCATTCCAAGGTTTTAAAAGTCATTTGATTCACATGTTCCCATCTAGAGTGGTCAATTTTAGTTTTAGCACTAGCAACTAGTCATGAGGGGTGCTAACTAGCTTGTAACTTTCTAGGCTAAATTTGATGCTTTAGTAATACTCCATATCTAGACCAAAGTTAACTGTGAATAATTAAACTTTGATAACCAAAATAAAAGCTTGCAAGAATAAAACTTGGGATTGGATACTTAAACACAATAGAAGATTGTAATGTTGCCTTGCTCTAGTAGAGCTTTGCATTAGGGTAGCTTGCAAGAGTATAGCTTGCCTTGAGTGGTACAGTGATCAAAGTTTCCTTCTTCTTCCTCATAGAAGACCTCCTCCTCTTCGAAGCCTTCGGTACTAGAGTCTATAAACGGATAGGAGGTATACCATCACCAAACAAATCTTAAGCACTAGACTTAACACACAAAGGGATCACACAAGCAATCCTATCATCACAACATTATTAACATGGTGATTGGTTTTGTTTTCTTTTTAAGGAAAATAATTTCCTCTCATTGAAATATTTATTAGAGTTTCTATTTATTTCCTTTGAGAAATAATTTCCTCTCATTGAATATTACTAAGGTTTAATATCCTCAAATAATAAAGCATGAACATAGGTTTACCAAGGTCAACACTTCATATTTATCCATTTGAGAAATTGATTTAAATGAGATACTATATCTCATACAATTTAAATACTACTTGGAACAATTTAATATCACAAAGTAATTAAATATGAGATTCTATACTAAAGATATTATCTCATATTGAATTACTTGAGACAATGATTTAAATGAGAGAAATACCTCTCATAGTATTTAATTAATAATTTGGGATAATTTAAATGGACTAGAAATGGCCACATAGCCATTATTTTGCTCTAGCCCATGATCATGGTAAACACCACTGTCACATTTTTACATATTCATGCAGAGCATTTGAAATGTGAATTATGAGAGTTGGAATCAACTCAAAATGAATTATGGTTGATTTTTAATAAATGTTTGAAGTTTGAAAAGGTACTGCCTTGTTATTTTTACTACATGAATTCTACAATAAATCTAGAGTTGAGACCAGTGTAGCTGGCTAGAGAATTTCCTAAGCTTTCCAACAATATTAAATTCATAAATTTTGGCTCAGTAGATTTTGTTCTATTAAATTTTGAACATGGCACCAGTATAGAATTCAAACTGAATTAATTCGAATTTGAATTTGTGGGCTGCGGGGGAAAACTAGACGGGCCAGAGATATAAAGAAAAGAAGGCCGGCCCAGTAACGCGTCTCGCACGCCCGTGCCGCCTGACAATGGGTCCCGCCTGTCAGCGTGTTATAAACGCCGAAACGGTATGGATCAAAGGGGGTCGTAGGATTAGACGACGATCGAACGGCTCACGCTCGTCGTCGTCGACGGCGAGCGCAACCTCACTGGCGGCGAGCAGTAGGGTGTCGGAGGGCTAACCAGTGGCCGGCGATGATCGGCGACGATGCACGGCGAGGTTGTCGACGATGGCGGTTCTCCTGGTACCGGCACCCGTCTCCTGGGGTGGCTCCTAGCTTCGTCTCCGTCTGTGGCAGCTCCGCGGCACTCCAGCGACGAATTGGTGGGCTACGGTGTAAATTGGGAGGTGGTGCTGCTCGAGGAGGGGTTATGAGATGAGAGAAGAAGATTGGCGTGGAGAATGAGCACGGGGGAGTGCTCCTTTTATAGCTGCGACGAGGTGCCGAGGCGCGCGGGGTAGGTCGACCATGGCGACGGCGATACAGTGGCGGAGCGGCGTGGGCGATGACGCAGCGGCGTTCCCTACGTCATGGCGAGCATGGAGATCTTGATGGCACAGAAAATGGTGGTCCGTAGCGAGCAGGAGAGTGACGCGAGCATGTAGTACCGTGGCGGAAGTCCTCGACGGTGACAACGGCGACCGTCCTCTCCGGTGCGATTGAGCGTGTCTGGGAGTGAGCTGGTGTACTGGCGCGTGTGTGTGCGAGAGGAGAGAGCGAGGCGAGGTCAGCAGCGATGGGACGAGGCGGTGCTCTGGCGCGCTCTGCGTCGCCACCATGCGCGCGCTGGCGTCACTGCGTGACCTAGGCACGTCCTGGCTAGGGCGTTGCATTGCTCTCCTTGGTCAAGGGCGGTGTCCAACGTGTGCAGCAAAGTGTGGAGAGGCTCAAGGACATGATGAGGTACGCTGGAGAGGAGTGGAGAGGGAGATGGCATGATGTGTGCCATGGTGCACACGGCATGGTTTGGTACATGATGAAATCATGCATGATCATGGTCTCTGAGACTTGGCATTGCTCACTGGGTGCAAGAGGGTGTTGAAGTTGACCATAGGGGTTAGGGTTTAGGCTAAAATCCTCTCGTTAAAGGCATGTGTGGAGTTGGCAGATTAGTGCACTAAAGGTGTTTGATGAAATGGCCGCATGAACACAATATTTGAATTTTACCAAACTCTTTTATGCAGATGATAAAAATATGTTTGGCACATTTTGGTGGTCTTGGTTTGCAAAGTAGAGTTGATTTGATAAAATCCAAATGTGACATGATCTTGAATCTGATTTGATGTTGCATCTTTGCTTGATTATATTAAGCAAATGAGAAAGAATTTGGAAGGTTGGTCAACACCAAAAGTATTCACCTTGATGAGGTGCAAAGAGTTGAGAGGGTTTAGTTTAAAAATTTCTTAATACAGGGGCTCAAAGTAGGTACCCTAATATAAAGTGTCAAAATGACCATTATCATATGTGAGTGGGTTTTGCTTTGTCTTTTGATTTGTTTGGTATTTCTTTGATTCAAAAGTGATTATTATGAGTTTAGACATGTTTCCAAACCATTGGCACAAGGTAAGATGGCCTAGGTTAATGTTTTGCAAAAATAGCCATAGGCTCATATGTGAAGCAAATTTTATTTTCCTTTCTTTTTCTTTGCTTCTATTTGATCCAATTGATCATGGGTTAGGGTTTAGAAACCTTGTCAAGCACTTCAAACACATATCATGGCAATGTCACACAAACATGCATTAATACTATGCAACATACTTAAAGCTTTTGTTAGCTCCAAAATTTGAATAATGGAAAATGTCTCTTTATTGATTTGAAATTTTTGAGATGTTACAAACCCTTCCCCCTTACAAAAGATCTCGTCCCGAGACCTTAAATAAAACTAGGAACTAAAGATATCTGGGAATTCAGTCCTCATATAATCTTCTTGCTCCCAAGTGGCTTCTTCTTCGGTATGGTTGCTCCATTGAATTTTCAGGAACTTGATACTCCTGGTGCGGGTGGTTCGGAATGCTTCCTCCAGGATACGAATGGGTACTTCACGATAGGTCAAGTCCTTGTTGATATCCACATATCTGTGATCGATGTTTTTGAAAACCTCGGTCTTCTCAGGTACTTCCAAACATTTCCGAAGTAACTAGATGTGAAACACATCATGCACAGCTGACATTTCTTCCAGCAATTCCAGCTGATATGATACTTCTCCTCGGCAACTCGAAACTTTGAAGGGTCCAACATATCTAGGTGCAAGCTTTCCTCTAAGTTGGAATCTCTGCATTCCTTTGAGGGGTGATACTTTGAGATACACAAAGTCTCTGATATTGAAGGTCATTTCTCGGTGTCTCTTGTCAGCATAACTCTTCTGTCTCGATTGGGCAGTCTTGAGGTATTCACGGATCTTGTGAACCTTCTCTTCAGCTTCTTGAAGAATATCTGGTCCAAAGATTTGACTATCTCCGACTTCTGACCAGTTTAGAGGGGTACGACACTTCCTTCCATACAATGCTTCAAAGGGGGCCATTTGCAAACTGGCTTGATAACTGTTGTTGTATGAAAATTCGCGTAAGGCAGATAGTCTTCCCATTTAGATCCATATTCAAGCACACAGGCTCTCAACATATCTTCAAGTATCTGGTTGACTCTTTCTGTCCATCAGTCTGCGGGTGATAAGCTGTGCTGAAATTTAGTCGGGTTCCTAATCCTTCGTGTACCTTCTGTCAGAATCTTGAGGTGAATTGGGATCCTCTATCTGACACAATTGACTTTGGGGTTCCATGCAGGCTGACTATTCTTGAGATGTACAACTCAGCTAGCTTAGGGCCTTGGTAGGTGGTCTTGACCGGTATGAAATGGGCTACCTTGGTTAATCTATCGAACACTACCCAAATAGAATCATTTCCTCTACTTGATTTGGGCAATCCAATTATGAAGTCCATTCCTACAGAATCCCACTTCCATTCAGGGATCTGTAATGGCTGCAGTAATCCTGTGGGTCGCTGATGTTCTGCTTTGACTCTCTGACAGATATCACACTTGGCTATGTAGCTTCCAATCTCTCTCTTCATTCCATGCCACCAAAATTGTTCCTTCAAATCTTGGTACATCTTGGTTCCACCGGGATGAATGGAGTAAAGGGTGTCATGGGCTTCCTTCAAAATGACTTGTTTCAACTCTGAATCTGCTGGCACACATAGGCGTCCGTTGTACCAAAGAACTCCTTCTTCATCTTCGGCAAATCCAGGTGCTTTTCCTTCAGCTATTTGGCTCTTGATTCCATCAATGCTGGCATTTCCTTTTTGTGCTTCCTTTATCTAACTAATCAAGGTAGGCTGGAGCTCTATGCTTGCTAGGAATCCCTCACTAACTAGCTCTAGTCTAAACTGCTCAAATTCCTGATACAAACTAGGTTGCTCTTCTGCGATCATGCAGTTTAGTTGACACGGCTGTCTACTCAAAGCATCCGCAACCACATTGGCCTTGCCGGGGTGGTAGTGAATTTCTAGGTCATAATCCTTAATCAACTCTATCCATCTTCGTTGCCTCATATTCAGCTCCTTCTGAGTGAAAATGTACTTCAGGCTCTTGTGATCCGAATAGATCTCGCATCGATTACCCATGAGGTAATGACGCCATACTTTCAAGGCTAAAACTACTACTGCTAGCTCTAGATCAAGGGTTGGGTAATTCTGCTCATGTTGTTTCAGTTGCCTAGACAGATATGATATCACTTTGCCTTCTTACATCAAAACACATCCAGGACCAATCTTGGAGGCATCACAATAGACGTCAAATGGCTTGGTGATGTCCGGCATGATCAAAATTGGGGCTGAGGTTAATCTGTTCTTGAGTTTCTGGAAACTTTCTTCACATTTATCAGTCCATTCAAACTTCTTATCTTTCTTCAACAGTTGACTCATGGGTCTGGCTATGCTTGAGAATCCTTCAACAAACCTGCGGTAATATCCGGCTAATCCAAGAAATGCACGGACTTCAGTTTGAGTGGTTGGGGCTTTCCATTCTTCAACGGTCTTGATCTTTGCGGGATCTGCGGCAATTCCTCCTGCAGACAAAATATGTCCCAGGAATCCTACTTCTTTTAACCAAAACTCACATTTGCTGAACTTGGCATACAACTTGTGCTGTCTAAGGGTTTCCAGGATAATTTCCAGATGTTGCTCATGTTCTTCTTCTGACTTGGAGTAGATTAGAATGTCGTCGATGAAGACAACGACAAACTTATCCAAAAAGTTCATAAAGATCTTATTCATGAGATTCATGAAATAAGCTGGGGCATTGGTTAATCCAAATGACATGACATTGTACTCATGCAATCCATATCTGGTGGTGAAGGCAGTTTTTGGGATATCCGTTGCACGAATCTTCAACTGATGATAACCAGTCCTAAGATCAATCTTAGAGAACACTCTGGCACCGGTCAGTTGGTCAAACATGTCTTCTATCTTTGGCAAGGGATACTTGTTCTTGATGGTGACATCGTTAAGCTTACGGTAATCCGTACATAAACGAGTGGCACCGTCCTTCTTATCCACAAACAAAAATGGGGATCTCCATGGCGAGGCACTTGGTTGAATCAAACCTTTGCTTAGCATATCATCCAGTTGCTTCTTCAATTCCACTAGCTCTGTCGGGTTCATACTATAGGGTCTGTGAGCTATGGGTCCTGTTCCAGGGATTAACTCAATGATAAACTCGATACCCCGATCTGGGGGCATACCGGGTAGATCATCAGGAAACACATCGGGGTATCTACAGACGACCCTGATTTGATCCAAAGTTGGCTTGGCTAAACTCTGGTTGCAGGTGAATTTTCTGGGCAGCCTTTCAGACACGTGTTCTACTAACACACCGGTGCTACTAGTCATGGTGATGGCCTTCTTGGCACAATCAATCAATCCATGATGTTTTGACATCCAATCCATACCCAGTACTACTTCCAAACCTTTTGTTCCCAGAACAATCAAATTTGCATAAAAATCTATTTCATGTATTCTGATGGGCACATCTTTGCAAATTTTTCTAGCTTTTGTAGTTGAACCGGGTATTTGAACTATCATAACATGCTTCAAACTGATTGGTTGAATCTTACTAGTGCATGCAAAATCTTCAGTAACAAATGAATGTGATGCTCCCGAATCAAACAACACTCTTGCAGTACTGAATTAACAGAAAATATACCCAGCACGACATCTGGCGCTTCCTGGGCTTCTTCGGCATTCATGTGAAGGAGGCGGCCACTGCGGTTGTTAGGGTTGCCTGGAGCAAACTTTCTTCCGGTAGAGACACGGCGTTGCTGCTGAGCAGGTGCACCAATATTGGGGGCAGTCTTGGCTAACTTCTTGGGGCACTCATTGGAGTAGTGACCCACAAATCCACATTCATAACAAGTCACAGTTGACTTGTCCTTTGGGGTGATGGGGACAGCATTGCTCCTAGTCCTTGGAGCAGTGTTGGTGTTGTTGTGGTTGCCGGGGGCTCTCATCGGGGCACGGTTGAAGTGATTGTTGTTGGCATGGTTGTTGTTGTGGCCTCCTGGCCTTTGGTGTCCTCCACTCCGATTGGGGAAACTCGGATGTGACAGCGGCACATGTGGCTTTTTGTTTCTTGGGGAAAATCCTCCACTTGAGTTGGGGCGATACCTTGGGGTATTGTTGGGCCCACTCTGGTTCATCATTCTGCGCTTGCGGTTCTCATTGGCTTGATGGAGCTTTCCTTCCATCTGGATGGCAGAGTTCACAAGGGCTTCCAGATCAGCGAACGGAATGTTCACAAGTACAGTCTGCATCTCATCATGCAATCCGTTCAGGAATCTCTCCTTCCTTTTCTCGTTGGTGTCGGTATCATCCGGGGCATACCTAGACAGAGTGAGGAATCTGTCACAGTATTCCACCACAGACATCCTTCCTTGTTTGAGTTCCATGAACTCATCCCTCATCTTCTTGATCAGACCCGGGGGCACATGGTACTTGCTGAACTTGAGCTTGAAGTCTTCCCAAGTCATCATTTGTCCTGCATTCATTGCACGGGCACTAGTCCACCAAGCTCTGGCAGGTCCTGACAGGTAGTGGGTGGCAAATAGTACTTTCTCAGCGGCTTCTACTCCCGCAACTTCCAGATTGTTCTCCATGGTTTGGAGCCAATCATCTGCATCTAGGGGCTCTTCAGTTTTGCTGAACATGGGAGGATTAGTGTTCTGGAAGTTCTTCAGCTTGGATCCAGGATGATCATGGTTTCCATGGCCTTGGTTGTTGTGGGCTATTTGCTGTAGTGCGGCAATATTGGCTTGTCGCTCAGCTCTTTCGGCCTCTCTATCAGCCACCATCATTTGCAGAATCTGCATCATTGCATCTTGATTGCTGTTGCGAGTTGGAGGGGCCATCTGAACCTTGAGATAGACCATGAGATAAGAGGAAATTTTCTATGGCTTGTTTGGGGTAAGTTTAAAAGTTTAAAACTTGAGTTCTTGTCATGTTGAAATCAAACAAATCTTTCATTCATTCAAACAGCACACATTACAAGCTAACACATCAATGGTTTTAAGAACCATTTTACTCGTGCTACGATACAAGGGGATCCTGATACAAACTCACACCTACACAAGTGCTCAAGTGATACTACTACTCATCATCCACATCTATCGGGATGAAGTCATCCTCTCCGGCGTCCATGAACTCATAGCCTTCCACATCAGTGTCTTCGTCTTCCTCAAAGTCATCATCATCACTCAGGTATGCTGCTCCTCCCTGAATGTCTTCACCTTCTTCTTCCAGATCCCGCAACTAACCATCTTGTGCCTTGAAAGTTGCCTCCAGGGATACTATCTTCGCGCGAAGGCGAGCGATGGTGGAGTCCTTCTTGGCACGCTGCTGGCGGAGTGACTCGCAATCCTTCGCAAGCATCTTGATGGTCTCGGTCTGCTGTGACATGTGGAGGTGAGTCTGGTTAGCGTATACGCGGGAGTTGTCCAGCTCCTTGCGGGCCGGTCTCGTGCGGCATAAAGTCCAGGTGCTCCACACGATACTTCAGCTCGGGGTGCGGTGATAGGTCCATGGGTCCTCCAATGGAGTCATGCCTTGCAAAGTGAGCAAAGCAAGTTCCCTGGATCTGGGTCACATTCTGCCCACACAAACGGGCAAGTGCTTCCTGCAGGGCTCTAGCTAGTCCATCTAGCCAGTTGTTCTCCCTGATGGAAAACTGGATCCTCTCTGACATAGGAGGCTCCATCTTGCCTCTCAGATCTGCAACTACAACCCACTGTAGTTCTCCTCCGGGCTGGTCGTTGACTTGAGTTCCAAAGAACTCCGGGTGCGGGCGCTCGAGATACTCGGATAAGGCTTCCAAGTCCCTCTCGAAGATCAGGCTTCCTCCATTGCCCAACTGGTAAAACTTGGTGTGGTTGAGCTGCTCCATCTGTAAGCGAATAGAATGAGTAAGTTAGAGAAGTGAGAAAGTGTGTCAAAATTTTATGTAGCATTACAATGAAGAGTAGAGCATGTCTTCCTCATTTTCAAAAGATCTCAAAGGTAAGAGTGTGAATAAGTTTTCATAAATATTAACTTCATTTGTTTTTGAAACTAAGTTTTTCACTCGTCCATTCTAACTAGGGTCTCCTAAGGTCAAACAATGGCTCTGATACCAACTTGTCAACACCCGGATTTTTAGGTCCAGATGCCTATTATGCCATACATCGCAATCCCAGGAAGATTGTTTTTGCGAGACATAACAGTTGATATCACAGAACATCATTCATTACAAACCATAGTCGTCTTACAACAATAGATCACATGATCCAAACTTACAACAATAGTTGATCTAATGATCAACACAACACATAGCGGAAGCGAAGTAGTAGCCGTCCATCTATTCCACGGGCAACGCTTGACGTCAGGAGACAGTCCTAGTTATCGTAGACGTCCTGCTGTCCATCCTCCTGATACTGTTGCTCTTCTTCATAGTCTGGCCATTTGAATAGCCAGGGACAAAGCCATGAGTACTTTAAAGTACTCGCAAACTAATACTAGTGTAAGCACTATCAACTTTAATAAGGGGTTCTAAGCTCTAGGTTTATTTGCATAAACCAGTTTTATTTCATCAACACTTAATAGTAGAAGACTCTTAGATTGCCTAACTAACTCAAGTGGGAACATTAGTGTCATTCCCACAACTCTGTTGTGATCAAGTCATATTCACCTTTCAAGTTATTATTCATTTTTAGAAAACATCTGACAATGGAACAGTATGGCCATCCAACCGTCCATAACCGCGGACACGGCTATTCGAATAGGTTTACACTCTGCAGAGGTTGTACACTTGTGCCACAACTTTTGATTACATCCGTCGGGATAACCTGAATAATCATACTCAGTATGCAGATAGTCAACCATTAACCTTTCACTTACATACCCTAGTATAGGCACCTCCCCCATGAGTTTGGCCTCCCAGTGATAGCAATCAGCCCTGGGAACTGCACAGGGCTTGGGTAAGACATTCACCTCATATTCACATCATTTTGCATTTCACGGAGGCAGCCTCGGTTAAGCCCTACCCATAATCAGGTATTGTGGGGGTACTCTAAAATTGGAATAGTATCGCATCCGAACCCAATCATCAGTTTTTGTGAAATTCACCATATCATTCAAGTCATATTCACCTTCAAAATATTTCAATAGAATGACTCATCATTCCAAGGTTTTCAAAGTCATTTGATTCACATGTTCCCATCTAGAGTAGTCAATTTTAGTTTTAGCACTAGCAACTAGTCATGAGGGGTGCTAACTAGCTTGTAGCTTTCTAGGCTAAATTTGATGCTCTAGTAATACTCCATATCTAGACCAAAGTTAACTATGAACAATTAAACTTTGATAACCAAAATAAAAGCTTGCAAGAATAAAACTTGGGATTGGATACTTAAACACAAAATAAGATTGTAATGGTGCCTTGCTCTAGTATAGCTTTGCATTAGGGTATCTTGCAAGATTATAGCTTGTCTTGAGTGGTACACCGATCAAAGTTTTCTTATTCTTCTTCGTAGAAGACCTCCTCCTCTTCGAAGCCTTCGGTACTAGCGTCTATAAACGGATACGAGGTATACTATCACCAAACAAATCTTAAGCACTAGACTTAACACACAAAGGGATCACACAAGCAATCCTATCATCACAACATTATTAACATGGTGATTGGTTTTGTTTTCTTTTTAAGAAAAATAATTTCCTCTCATTGAAATATTTATTAGAGTTTCTATTTATTTCTTTGAGAAATAATTTCCTCTCATTGAATATTACTAAGGTTTAATATCCTCAAATAATAAAGCATGAACATAGGTTGACCAAGGTCAACACTTCATATTTATCCATTTGAGAAATTGATTTAAATGAGATACTATATCTCATACAATTTAAATACTACTTGGAACAATTTAATATCACAAAGTAATTAAATATGAGATTCTATACTAAAGATATTATCTCATATTGAATTACTTGAGACAATGATTTAAATGAGAGAAATACCTCTCATAGTATTTAATTAATAATTTGGGATAATTTAAATGGACTAGAAATGGCCCCATAGCCATTATTTTGCTCTAGCCCATGATCATGGTAAACACCACTGTCATATTTTCACATATTCATGCAGAGCATTTGAAATGTGAATTATGAGAGTTGGAATCAACTCAAAATGAATTATGGTTGATTTTTAATAAATATTTGGAGTTTGAAAAGGTACTGCCTTGTTATTTTTACTACATGAATTCTACAACAAATCTAGAGTTGAGACCAGTGTAGCTGGCTAGAGAATTTCCTAAGCTTTCCAACAATATTAAATTCATAAATTTTGGCTCAGTAGATTTTGTTATATTAAATTTTGAACATGGCACCAGTATTGAATTCAAACTAAATGAATTAATTCGAATTTGAATTCGTGGGCTGCGCGGGAAAACTAGACGTGCCAGAGAGAAAAAGAAAAGAAGGCCGGCCCAGTAACGCGTCTCGCACGCCCGGGCCGCCTGACAATGGGTCTCGCCTGTCAGCGTGTTATAAACACCGAAACGGTATGGATCAAAGGGGGCCGTAGGATTAGACGACGATCGAACGGCTCACGCTCGTCGTCGTTGACGGCGAGCACAACCTCACTGGCGGCGAGCACTAGGGGGTCGGAGGGCTAACCAGTGGCCAGCGATGATCGGTGACGATGCACAGCGAGGTTGTCGACGACAGCGGTTCTCCTGGTACCGACGGCGTCTCCTGGGGTGGCTCCTAGCTTCGTCTCCGTCTGCGGCGGCTTCGAGGCACTCCGGCGACGAATTGCTGGGCTACGGTGTAAATTGGGAGGTGTCCCTGCTCGAGGAGGGGTTATGAGATGAGAGAAGAAGATTGGCGTGGAGAATGAGCACGGGGGAGTGCTCCTTTTATAGATGCGACGAGGTGCCGAGGCGCGCGGGGTAGGTCGACCATGGCGACGGCGATACAATGGCGGAGCGGCGTGGGCGATGATGCAGCGGCGTTCCCTACGTCATGGCGAGCACGGAGAGCTTGATGGCACAGAAAATGGTGGTCCGTAGCGAGCAGGAGAGTGACGCGAGCCTGCAGTACCGTGGCGGAAGTCGTCGATGGTGATGACGGCAACCGTCCTCTCCAGTGCGATTGAGCATGTCTGGGAGTGAGCTGGTGTACTGGCGCGTGTGTGTGCGAGAGGAGAGAGCGAGGCGAGGTCAGCAGCGATGGGACGAGGCGGTGCTCTGGCGCGCTCTGCGACGCCACCATGCGCGCGCTGGCGTCACTGCGTGACCTAGGCACGTCCTAGCTAGGGCGTTGCATTGCTCCCCTTGGCCAAGGGCGGTGTCCAACGTGTGCAGCAAAGTGTGGAGAGGTTCAAGGACATGATGAGGTACGCTGCAGAGGAGTGGAGAGGGAGATGGCATGATGTGTGCCATGGTGCACACGGCATGGTTTGGTACATGATGAAATCATGCATGATCATGGTCTCTGAGACTTGGCATTGCTCACTGGGTGCAAGAGGGTGTTGAAGTTGACCATAGGGGTTAGGGTTTAGGCTAAAATCCTCTCGTTAAAGGCATGTGTGGAGTTGGCAGATTAGTGCACTTAAGGTGTTTGATGAAATGGCCGCATGAACACAATATTTGAATTTTGCCAAACTCTTTTATGCAGATGATAAAAATATGTTTGGCACATTTTGGTGGTCTTGGTTTGCAAAGTAGAGTTGATTTGAGAAAATCCAAATGTGACATGATCTTGAATCAGATTTGATGTTGCATCTTTGCTTGATTATATTAAGCAAATGAGAAAGAATTTGGAAGGTTGGTCAACACAAAAATTATTGACCTTGATGAGGTCTTGGATGAGATGCAAAGAGTTGAGAGGGTTTAGTTTAAAAATTTCTTAATACAGGGGCTCAAAGTAGGTACCCTGATATAAAGTGTCAAAATGATCATTATCATATGTGAGTGGGTTTTGCTTTGTCTTTTGATTTGTTTGGTATTTCTTTGATTCAAAAGTGATTATTATGAGTTTAGTTCTGTTTCCAAACCATTGGCACAAGGTAAGATGGCCTAGGTTAAAGTTTTGCAAAAATAGCCATAGGCTCATATGTGATGCAAATTTTATTTTCCTTTATTTTTCTTTGCTTCTATTTGATCCAACTGATCATGGTTTAGGGTTTAGAAACCTTGTCAAGCACTTCAAACACATATCATGGCAATGTCACACAAACATGCATTAATACTATGCAACATACTTAAAGTTTTTGTTAGCTCCAAAATTTGAATAATGGGAAATGTCTCTTTATTGATTTGAAATTTTTGAGATGTTACACAGGGTCACAACATTTGGTATCAGAGCGAAAGCTTTGACCTTAGGTTGGAACCTAGTTAATGGGACAAACCTGTAGGAGTCAAATAGGAGTAGTAAAGAATTCTCTAAAAATATGGTGTCTATTCACTTGAGAATAATACATTCATATCTTTTAGTGCGATAATTCTTTATGATCACTATTATGATGCATTATTACTAATATTATATTCTTTCTTATCTACAGCCAACTATGGACAATTCACGTTCCGGACGCAACGTTAAGGTGAAGGAATCCACTTTGGATGACTATGACGGAGGACTTGCGGACATACTTCGTGCTATGTTACTCGAATTTGGGTGCGATCCCCAGATCCAAGTGATGAAGTACATGTACTATGATGGTACTGTACTAGCAAAGTGTAGAGTAGGACTCCAGTTACCTGAAGCCTTAGGTATGAGCTCATTTATGCCTGCAGGAGAGGCAAGAACAATCAGGACCGCCTATCACATAGCTATCATGAAAGCTATCACTGACATCCGCGAGCATAACACTAAAGATCTTATTGGCTCTAAATTTTCCCACATTCCACATATGGTAGAGGATGATGATCCTACCCTAAACCATTTTAAGTTTGCCAAGAGGAAACCTGCAGAAGCCGCAAAATACATGGACAACTGTAGGAACCTTCTAACTTTGTATTTTCAGTTGAATCGCCATCTGGCGGGAGCAATTGATACAATGTTAGATGAGTTCACAGAGCCGAAGGAATAATCAAAGGGGAAGGAGCCAATGGAGAGTGAGCCACCTACACCAGTTTACTCAACTGGTGATTGAAAGATCGAGATGTCGCCTAGAGGGGGGGGTGAATAGGCAATTACAAACTCTTGCGGATTTGTCTTGTAAGAATGCGGAATTAAACTAATGTTTACTTTACAAGCACAAACCCTAAATATGCTAAGCTCAACTAAGTGTAACAATGGCAACTAGAGCTAAGCAAGATAGGCACAATATATATGTAACACAAGTGATAGCAAGATATATGTACTTCAAGCACGATGGCTATCACAAGGAAAGAGAGCTCGGGTATAGAAATAACCGAGGCACGCGGAGACGAGGATGTATTCCCGTGTTCCCTTGCTTTGCAACAAGGTACGTCACGTTTGGAGGAGTGGAGGTCCCACGAAGGATTCCCCGCGCCACGAAGGCTCACCCTATTCTCCGAACCACACCCACGAAGGATAATGGCCCTTTCCTTATGGTTAGCTTTTCCTCCGCTCCGGAGATGGCAAGCTCCACAACCACTTCACAAGCTCCACGAAGGAGAAGCCCGGGCCTCTTCACAATCTTCTTGAAGAGAACACCGGAGAACCAACCGCCAAGCCAACTAGGAGGTTTCCCTCCAAGAGTAACAAGCTCACAGTCTCTCACTCGAACTAATCGTGGTGGAGAGCTCAACACTATGCAATGATGCAAAGCAAGAACACTAGAGGTGTTCAAGTCCTTCACTCTCAAATCCCACCCAAACAACAAATTCTAGGATGAGATTGGAGAGGAAGAACAAAGGGGAAAGTCAACAAAAGATTCCAAGATCTAGATCCAAAGAGTTCCCCTCACTTAGACAAGAAATGGTTTGGTGGAAGTGTAGATCTAGATCTCCTCTCTTAGATCCCTCAAGAATGAGCAAGAATCATGGGGGGAACAAGAGAGAGAGCAACTTCTTCAAATGCAACAATGGAGGTGAGAGAAAGAGAAGAAGTTGTTTGCTCAAGGTGGAAGAAGAGCTATTTATAGTATGGGAGCAAATATAACTGTTGGGGGAAAAAGACAGAAAAAACGGGCAGAAAAACATGCCAGAAAAACGACCCAGCCGGCTGCCAAGCCGGCCGACCGGAGGGGCCGAGGAGGCCGGTCAGGCACGGCCCAGCCGGGCCACAGACCGGTGGGAGCAGACCGCGCAGGAGGCGGCGGGCCACAGGCGCGCGGGCGCGCTGGCTGTGAGGCCGCGTGGGCCGAGCGGGGCGGAGGCGGCCCAGGGAGGCGTCCGGCCAGGCCGGGGGCATCGCCGGGCAGGCCGGTCACGGACCGGGCCTGCGACCGGACTTGGGCCAAAAGCGGCCGGTTGGCGGCCCGGTCGCGGACCGGGTGGGCCGGTGGCTGGGCCGGTCGGCCGGCCGGCTCCCTCCCCTTTTTTTTCTTTTTCTCTTTTTATCTTTTCTTTAATAACAAATGCTCCCGAACTCCGATTTGAATGAAACCAATTTTGTTTGAGAGATAAGAACAAATGCTATCCTATGGAAAGTGCAAACACAAGAATCTGTAGGAGGGGATTTTATCATGAATATAAAAGGTAGAACCTTATATCATGAATAATCGGTAAAATCACCCAACCTCGAAAACGCAATAGATGGATTCCGTTTTCGATGAACTTGGGCTTGTTGTAAAGCTAGCAACAAGCTCAAGAACCTCACACGAGAAACACCAAGAAGCAATAGGGATATGCAAAGTATGCAAAGGATTGAGCTCCCTAAGACGATGCGATCAAGTTACCCAACCGAAAGCCCCTCTTGATAGTGCGGCTATCTATCCTATAATCCGGTCTCCCAACAACCACCTTGAGACCGGTAAAAGGAAAACCTATCAAGGTCATACCTTTGCCTTGCGCATCCCGCTTGATCTTGATGATAACTCTTCAAGCTCTACACTAGCCGGAATGCCTTACTTGATCATCGTTGCTTCGTGAAGACTCGCAAATGCTCCCCCATACACCATGATGGGAAAGCTCCATTGATGCACATCTTCACATGTCCAATGTTACCAAATGGACGACAAGCTTCAAGCATGTGATCCACTTGAGATGCTCATCTTGAACTTGCACGACTCAACCTTGTATCTTCTCATACTCACTTAAGATAGAGCATGGCTAATATTGAGTTCCACATAAGAACTCCATCTTCATTTCTTCTTGTTGATCATATCACATATTTATCTTCAAACCGATGATCTTGATGCCAATACACAAGGTATATCTTTATCTTCATGGCATCCATACTTGAATCCAACACATGGAGTACAAGTAGTACCTATGGAATATTCCTTCATATAAACTTAATGAAAACATTAGTCCATAGGGGTTGTCATTAATTACCAAAACCACACATAGGGGCAATATACCCTTACAATCTCCCCCATTTTGGTAATTGATGACAACCACAATAAGAGGGTTTATATAATGAATATTAGAGACAAGTACTCAACTTATCCGAGAATAAGTTGTATACAAGAGGTTGTATTTGATATGGTCAAGTGACACAAATCTACTATCCCATATCAAAACCAACTCTACTCACACAACTACAACTAATGGAAGAGATGTGAGTAGAGCCAATATATATAGAGCAAACTCCCCCACAATGTATGCACGTGTGATGAACATGAATTCATTGCATACATTGTCAAGATTAACCTTTGGGGAAATTTCCACTATATATATACAACCATGCAAGACATATAAATATGGAATGCATGAGAGGCAAAACACTTAAGCACAAACCAAACTTAAGTATAAAACCATTCCCTTAAACCCTCTAAACTTATCCCCCATTGGCATCGATTGTCAAAATGGGTGAAAAATTTAGAAAGCCAATATAATGTGAGTTCCTCCCCAAGGTGTGCACTTCTCATAATTTGAGTGGAATCAAATGCACATATCCAATGATGAATATTTGAAGGAAGTCAAACTATATTGAGGATCAAAGATTGCACAAGGATAACATGGTGAAGAAGCTTTAACAAATAAAGCAAGCAATCAAAGAACCAATTGGACAAACAAAGATGTCATGATAAGAGAGATATAGTGCTCTAAATAAAAATAAGGAAGCTCCCCAAGGTTCGTGCATAATTTATAATGTTTGCATTTGAATACAATATGCATAAACATGGAATCCTCACTCCCTCTATATCATTTAGAACACAACCAAGATAAAGATAATATGCTTATCAAGAATAACTTGAGTCCAACAATTACGAGATATGAGTGCATGAAGAAAAACAAGTAAACCAAGCACTCATAAATCTTCTTTACCAACACTACTAAAAGCAAAAGGGTAAAAGATGGTTGGCAAGGAACAAGGATATCAAGTTGATGGATTAACGCTCTCATGTATATAAGTTTCTAAAGTGGACATAGTGATCCATAAAGAAACATGCACACACAAGAGGTTAACAAACTAAATAAGACAGGATATCCAAGATGAAGTCATAAAATATACCAAGGATGTTTGCTTAAAAAGCATATATAGCCTATGGCTCCAATTTACACACTTGTGGTATATGAATGAGCTTCAACCAAGAAAATCTCAAAAACATCACAACTAACAATAAGGGAAGTAAAGCTAGTTGGAATGTTTTGAGAAAGGCAACAAGTATCATCAATATGGATTTATTTCGCAATTTCATCAATACTGCACATAAGAGCTCTTTGAGGAATTGATATGCAATAAATTGCTAGAGGGCATATTTGAGATAGGTGAATCATACACATGATATATATATATATATATATTCCTATCATATGCATCTTCTCAAATTACACAAATGTACAATAAGAAGTTTTCTTTTAAAAGGATTTTTCAAGAATCGTAATATTTTCGAAATAAAGAATTTCATGCCAAGATGCAACCTACAAGAGGTTGGATGCTATATGAGTATGCATGAAAAATATACTTGTTACCGAGATAGCAATGGCATGATGTAGTAGATAAGAGTTCATCGATCATCCTAGCTTGATTCCAATTTTCATATAGTGACAACACCTTCCTTATAGATGAGACAAGCATCCATTGCATCTCCAATGTACCTAAGACAACATTCAAGTACATCTTGGTCCCCAAACTTATTGGGTCCAAAATGGTTAGACTAACCACAATACATAGGATACACTCCATATCAATATGTGCATATTTATAGATGAAATTTGAATTTCATGCACATCTTAGCCGTTTAGGATTTGATGGAGTATACCCTATATAATGGATCGAAGAAAGAAAGCATGCTATAAATATAAATAAATTACATATAAGCACGCACAAAGACTTTTAAAGATCCAAGAAAGATATACTTTGGACAAAACACCAAATGAATTGAATAAGGCATAAAGGTGTGACCAAACAAATTTGTTGTCCAAATTATATCAAAGACGCAAATCACAAAAGATTGTTCAACAAAGTTCAACAAATGAACTAAGAAGAAATCATTGGAAATCAATATTCAAACAAGAGATTCATTTGCTCTCCTTCAGAATGAAAAAGAAATGGGCTGATCAATTCAAAACTTGGGTTCAACTTTTCAGATAATGAGTTTGGATTAGATTCCTTAGATTAGATTAGATTTCTTCTTCTTTCTTTCTTTCTTTCTTTCTTTCTTTCTCTTTTTTTGTACACCTTGTACACCTGTAACATCCTTTATATTTATAAATAAAAAAATTGCAGTGGGGATTTTTCCCACTGTTTCACCTTCAAAAAAAGAAGAAACCATTGAGCATAAAGGATGAAATAAAACAAACATGCTCAAGGATTTATCTCATTCAAGCAAATAAATCATGTAAGAAGGAATGAGATAGCAAACTCCCAAAAAGAGCAAGGTTCGAACAAATAAACCAAACCCTCTACACTTTTCACAATGGCACAATGTACCGTAAAGAAAATGTTTGTCTTCCAAAACAAATACTTGATATGAATCAAGAGAATTTATCAAAAGATTTTTCAAAGGGACAAGGAAGACACATGGGAGCAACAAAGATTTCTTGGAAATAAAATAAGTAAATAGGAAGCAATCCAAGGTGAAGATGATCCATGAATTCAACCACATACAAGGTTATCAATTGTCAAAGACAATGAGTATATTGGAAATAATTTCCGGTGGTGAATTGACAATGATAGTAAGGATCAACTTCACAATAAAAGGCATAGGATAAGTATATAGAATTAAGCACTATGCACGGATGAAGATTCTTGATAGCTTCAATTAGTCAAACAATCACGCACGGCAATGATTAGAATAACATGAAGCAAACGGTGTCCCAAATAAGATATAGAGATATGTATTTGAGGAAAAACCGTACCAAGAATTTCTTACTCAAACAAGAATCCATAAGATGAGCTAATAAAAGTTTTTCAATAGAAATGGAGCTTGTTTGAGCAAATATGCCACCTAGGAACAAGATAATTAAGAGCATCAACTCTAAGTGGCATAACCTCATATGTTCACATTTTCTAGGCTTGTGATATGTAAAAAACATATTACTCCCCCATAATGTGATAAAACATTTCTTCTAAACAAGAGGCAACTAAAATTCAACTAGAGATGATTAATGGACATTTAGAATCTGAATTTCTCATGAGTATGGCATACCACATAGTGACTAGATAATCTTGCAATATCAATACTAAGTGGTGATACCCATGTACACACATTTTAGAGAAAGAGAGATGCATAATGCATATCACTCCCCCAAAATGGGATGTTCCATTAATCACTCAAAGAGAGCCAAATAAGATATCATCAAGATGCATTAGGCTCAAAACAATACACAAGTATATGATGAGTCAAACAAACATACTTGAATACACAAGATAGGCAAGTAAGACTCAACACATACAAACACATATTTGATACAAAACCAAACATGCAAAGGGGCAAGTAACTTACAATGAATATGAAGAGTTGAAGTATAAGTTACCGCAAGGAGGGACATTGGATATAAGATATAGATGATGATCCATACGACTTGGCTTGGTCAAAATATAATATATGAAGATCCCTTAATTCTTCATGAATTAGCCAAGTCTCCAATGACCTCCACATGCACCTATTGATCACGTTTGAGCTTGTTGGTCCCCAACCAAGTTGGGTCCTAAGAGGTTAGTCACAATAGGCTTGGCAACCCAAATGGTCCTTTTCTTGAGACCACTTTGAGTTCCAACAAACTTGGCAAACACATTGCCATCCTTATCCTTCCCTAGAGAATAATCATCATCAACAATTATAGGGTTAGATAAGGTACTACCTAAACATGAAGAAGCAAAGTGCCCCTTCTCACGGCATAAGTAGCAAGTGTTCCCCTTTCTCTTCTTTATTGATTTCTTCTCTTGGGGAACAATGTCTTGATTCTTCTTGGGAAGTGGCCTATCTTCAACTTGAGGTCGAGCATGAGCTTGACCTTGACCTTGTGGCCGTTTCCCTTGTTGTTTCTCACTCAAGTGCTTCTTTTTCTTCAATGGGCATGATCTAACATGATGCCCTTCAACCTTGCACTTGAAGCAAACCAACTTGGCCGAATCATTGACTTTGTCTTGGCCCTTCTTCTTGTTGTTCTTGCTCTTGGACTTGTTCTTGTTATTGGAGTTGAATCCAAGTCCACTCTTGTCATTGGGGGATTGTTGCACACTTAGCATCTTGTCAAGTGTGGATTTCCCTTCATGACGCTTTTCCAAGTCTTTCTTCAAAGAAAGGACTTGGGCCTCGAGCTCTTTTATTTCATCTACATGGTTAGTAGAAATACAAGTACTAGAGGAAGTAGAAGCTTCATTGTTAGAGCAACGAGGCAAAGCAAGTAATCCAACACAAGGTGTGTCACTAGTTTGACTAGATGGATTACAAGGACTAGCACATGGCAATATAGCATTTGTAGTAGAGATTGTGCTAATGTCCATATGAGGCTCACAAGATGTTACCTTAGTGATACTTGCCTCATGAGCTAACTTTAGCCCATCATAGGAAATTAGAAGATCATCATGAGAGCTTGAGAGCTTTTTATGACTTTCTTCCAATTCCCTATAATTGCTAGTTAGCAACTCTAGTTGAGCCCTTAGCTCAACATTCTCCTCTAAGGTAGATGCTTCACAAGAATTAGAGTTAGTAGCACAAGCATCAACAATAGTTTTCTCATTTTCATGCATATAGGATTCAAATTTTTGTGTGAGCATAAAATTAGTATGCTTCTCATCTTTTAGCTCATGCTTGAGGAGAGTGAATCTCATTTCCCCATTTTCAACATGGGACTCCAACTCCACTATGGTTTCCCTATATTTACTCAAGGTATCCATAGAGTGTTCGAGATTAGCACGAGCTTCTTTATTACCATGAAGAGAAGCATATACCATTGCCATATTATGCACCAAGATATTATATTCTTCATCATTATCATCATCATCACTCTCATCATTAGAGGAAGTGTTAGGAGTCAAAGTAGGAGATACCTTTGATCCATTTGCCATAAGGCACATGTGCATACCGGAGGATGAAGATGAAGAAATTCTTGAATCCTCATTTGAAAACATGTCTTGATCCATAGAGTGTTCGGTTTCCTCTACATTGTTAGTCAAACAACTAGAGGAGATAGAAGCATTTTGATTATGGGAGCAAGACAAGGCAAGCATATCATCATGGGATTTATGTGAGCAATTTACACATGATATGCGAGGACTATCAACACAAGCATGTAGATTATTTTCAATGCTAGATGTGTTTAAGTCCAAAGAGGAAGCATTGCAATGGGATAGAGATGAAGAATCATCACTATTGAGCACAATATCAACATTGCAATTTTCCTCACCACTCACCATATCATTACCTCGTGTCTTGCTACACGTTGGTGAAGTGGAAGAAGATGAGAACTCATCACGGCCGGAGGTGGAAGCAACTTGGAGCTCTTCATGATGTGAAGGGGAAGAGAGCTCCTCGGAGTCACCACCAACCAAATGAGAAGTGGATCCACCAAACATTTCCTTAAGCTTGATCCACATCTCATGAGACGATTTTCGCTTTATATATATCAAGAACCTATGAAAATCTGGTCTCAAAGAGAATACAAGCTCATTAGATACTTGAGCTTCAAGATGTAAGTTTTTCTCATCCTCTAAAGATAGATTTTGAGGGTCCATCGGAGGAGAAAAACCTACATCTAGAAATTGCTCAATGTTTGGACACAAGGTCCGAAGTTTGCAAAGCAAGAAATTTCGCCACAAAAGATAATTTGTGCCAACAAAGATAATTGTGTCATTGTGCACTAAGTTACTAGCCGACATCTTTACTCTCAAGACGGTGAAGCCTTAAACAAGGAGAGACCTTGCTCTGATACCAATTGAAAGATCGATATGTCGCCTAGAGGGGGGGTGAATAGGCAATTACAAACTCTTGCGGATTTGTCTTGTAAGAATGCGGAATTAAACTAATGTTTAGTTTACAAGCACAAACACTAAATATGCTAAGCTCAACTAAGTGTAACAATGGCAACTAGAGCTAAGCAAGATAGGCACAAGATATATGTAACACAAGTGATAGCAAGATATATGTACTTCAAGCACGATGGCTATCACAAGGAAAGAGAGCTCGGGTATAGAAATAACCGAGGCACGCGGAGACGAGGATGTATTCCCGTGTTCCCTTGCTTTGCAACAAGGTACGTCACGTTTGGAGGAGTGGAGGTCCCACGAAGGATTCCCGCGCCACGAAGGCTCACCCTATTCTCCGAACCACACCCACGAAGGATAATGGCCCTTTCCTTATGGTTAGCTTTTCCTCCGCTCCGGAGATGGCAAGCTCCACAACCACTTCACAAGCTCTACAACCACTTCACAATCTTCTTGAAGAGATCACCGGAGCACCAACCGCCAAGCCAACTAGGAGGTTTCCCTCCAAGAGTAACAAGCTCACGGTCTCTCACTCGAACTAATCTTGGTGGAGAGCTCAACACTATGCAATGATGCAAAGCAAGAACACTAGAGGTGTTCAAGTCCTTCACTCTCAAATCCCACCCAAACAACAAATGCTAGGATGAGATTGGAGAGGAAGAACAAAGGAGAAAGTCAACAAAAGACTCCAAGATCTAGATCCAAAGAGTTCCCCTCACTTAGAGAAGAAATGGTTTGGTGGAAGTGTAGATCTAGATCTCCTCTCTTAGATCCCTCAAGAATGAGCAAGAATCATGGGGGGAACAAGAGAGAGAGAGCAACTTCTTCAAATGCAACAATGGAGGTGAGAGAAAGGGAAGAAGTTGTTTGCTCAAGGTGCAAGAAGAGCTATTTATAGTATGGGAGCAAATATAACTGTTGGGGGAAAAAGGCAGAAAAAACGGGCAGAAAAACATGCCAGAAAAACGGCCCACCCTGCAGCCGGCCGGCCGGACCGACGAGGCGGTCCGCCCGGTCGACCGGCCCAACAGCCGGCCAAGCAGCCGCACGCACACGAGCGGCGGATAGGCTTGGGCGCACGCGCGTGGGCTGCGCGGGGCTGTGAGGCGCGCGGGGCGAGCGGGCTGGGAGGTGAGTGGGCCGCGCGGGGCGAGCGGCCCAGGGAGGCGTCCGGCCATGCCGGGGGCAGCGCCGGGCAGGCCGGTCACGGACCGGGCCTGCGACCGGACTTGGGCCAAAACCGGCCCGGATGGACCCGGTCGCGGACCGGGTGGGCCGGTGGCTGGGCCGGTCGGCCGGCCGGCTCCCTCCCCTTTTTTTTTTTTTTCTTTTTTTATCTTTTTCTTTAATAACAAATGCTCCCGAACTCCGATTTGAATGAAACCAATTTTGTTTGAGAGATAAGAACAAATGCTATCCTATGGAGAGTGCAAACACAAGAATCTGTAGGAGGGGATTTTATCATGAATATAAAAGGTAGAACCTTATATCATGAATAATCGGTAAAATCACCCAACCTCGAAAACGCAATAGAAGATGCATCCGGATTCCGTTTTCGATGAACTTGGGCTTGTTGTAAAGCTAGCAACAAGCTCAAGAACCTCACACAGAGAAACACCAAGAAGCAATAGGGACATGCAAAGTATGCAAAGGATTGAGCTCCCTAAGACGATGCGATCAAGTTACTCAACCGAAAGCCCCTCTTGATAGTGCGGCTATCTATCCTATAATCCGGTCTCCCAACAACCACCTTGAGACCGGTAAAAGGAAAACCTATCAAGGTCATACCTTTGCCTTGCGCATCCCGCTTGATCTTGATGATAACTCTTCAAGCTCTATACTAGCCGGAATGCCTTACTTGATCATTGTTGCTTCGTGAAGACTCGCAAATGCTCCCCCATACACCATGATGGGAAAGCTCCATTGATGCACATCTTCACATGTCCAATGTCACCAAATGGACGGCAAGCTTCAAGCATGTGATCCACTTGAGATGCTCATCTTGAACTTGCACGACTCAACCTTGTATCTTCTCATACTCACTTAAGATAGAGCATGGCTAATATTGAGTTCCACATAAGAACTCCATCTTCATTTCTTCTTGTTGATCATATCACATATTTATCTTCAAACCGATGATCTTGATGCCAATACACAAGGTATATCTTTATCTTCATGGCATCCATACTTGAATCCAACACATGGAGTACAAGTAGTACCTATGGAATATTCCTTCATATAAACTTAATGAAAACATTAGTCCACCCCACTTTTGCCTTGTTTATTTGTCCATAATGCAAAAATTAGGGGGAACAAAAACTTTTTCTTTAGACTAATTAAGATGAATTGCCTTGATCTGTTTGTTATGATGAATTGCCTTGATCTGTTGGTAGATGAATTGTCTTGATTTGCTTGTTGAGTATTGTCTTGAGCTACCTCATAGAACAACACCCCTAATGGTTAAACAAGCAACTCACCAAATAAAACACAGGTGTGGCTTAGGAAGAATTGTTTTCCTACATCAAACCTCTCTCCTGATGGCAACATGAGTGTGCCATCTTGTTATTCTCTTTGTGTTAATCTAGCTCAAAATCATCCTTAATTCAAAACTTGGGATCATCTACCCCTTTTGCTACATCTTTCTCTTATACCCAATCATCCTGGTTGTTTTTGAAGCCAAGTCAACCATCTGTTTTGGTAGTCTTAAGAGTTCCAGACTTTGGCAGTGGATATCTAAGCCCCCACCACTGTTATTGCTAACCTCAATGCATGGATCTCATCTTTGCAATACCCTCTTCAACCTCCATGTCTTGCATGTCTCAGACTATCCTTGCAGCACATATATCCAACTCAATCTTATATCCTATCCAATGATTCAACACTAGATCACCTCCTTCACTTTTACCTCTTGTTTTTGTTTCATCCAAGTTTTCTTCACAAAACCAAGAGTGGGAATGATGGATACATTTTGTAGCCATCATCTACCCTTGAGAACACTTCTCCCTAAATTAGTTTTCTCTCTCAAAAATCCTATTGATTTTCCTTCTCTAGTTTTGATCACAAAACTACTTCTAGTTTTACTAAAACTTTTCAAGATATTTCTTCAAGGAAAACAAGGAACTAAAATGGGTTTTGTTTTCATCCCATTTCTAACAAGTACTGATTTCTGAAACATTACTTTCTATTTTGTCTTCTTTTTAACAAAAGGCTTGTTTATGGTACTTATACCATTTGTTGTTTTCCTCTTGCTTATTTTTACATTTGAGAAAAACTCTACTTTACTTGAGAAAGTAAGTAGAATATTTTGAACCCCTATGTTCCAACTAGTTTCCTCTCAATATTTTCCAATTCCATTCCACTTGAGTTCATTCTCAATTGTCCCTAGACAATTGAGGTGTTTCAAATACTTTTCCAATAAGTTCTATGTCAAATGGCAATTCTTGCACATCTTATGCACAACCCTGATCTACCACATAGTATCCCCTCATCCTCCAACTCTTGATCAAATGAATGATCATTTGATTCCTTCAAATGGACTCCCCTCAACTGAACCCTAGACTCTGGGAGTATTTCAAACCACTCCAAATTGACCTCTCATTTGTAGAGCAATTTATATTCTTTTCCATCATCACCTTGACCTCATGAATTGATGAGTTATGTCAATATATTCATCCTTGTGAGTATATGGTTATTTCACTCACCATCTCTCTTAGACTTGCTCTGCAATTGTCTAAACCCACCATCACCTCCATCATCTTTTGGTCAGATTGATATATTGATCTTGTGGATTCATTCTTCAAACTTGGCACCAATGTTTATTCTCATATCTCTTCCTATTTTAAAAGACATCATCAAGCCACTCTCAGCTAACCATCCCAACCCTCAACCTTGGTCGACATACATAAAGTGGTATTTGCACCTTGCATGATCACTTGTGTTGGTCAAGAAGAAGTAGCCGGCCATGCCAAGCTCTTGGCATGCATGAGCTGAAATTTCTTCATCCCCACTTTCTTCTCTTACAAGCCTTGCCCTCCCACCTAACCAAATCATTAAATGGGCAGCCACCCACCTTGGCCAATCAAAAAAGGAGGCAGCCACCCCTCTCCCTCTATAAAAGGGCTTGGCCGGCCACCCTCCTCCCCTTTGCTCTCATTTTCTCCACCCTCCACTCCCTCACACTCTCATACTCTCCTTCACCACGAGCTGCTGCTCCTCCTAGCTCCCATGGCCGGCCATGGCCATGGAAAGCCTCCAAGATGGAGCTCCCCTCCTTCCTCAAGCTTCCCCTCACCATGAGAGCATCTCTCTCTCTCTTTTCCCCTAACCCTAGCTGATTTTCCCACCTCTTCTTCTTCCTCTCTTGCTAAGATTGGATCTTGATGCAGGTGCATGTTGAGCTAAGCATGGAGAAGCTTGAGCAATCCTCAGATCTGAAGTTCTTGATCCAAGTTCGTCCAAAACCTTGCAGTAATTTCTGTATCTTGCTGTTTCAGATTCTGGTACGAACTTGTAAAATCCACCAAATCTCGTGTGCAGATCCAAATCGAGTGATTCAAAGTTCCACAGGTAGATATTGAAAAGATCTACAACTTGGCGTTGGTCTCATCCTCAAATTCGTTACGGATCTTGCATGGTAAATAAAGTTCTGGAAACATGCAGAATCACTGTTTGTTAGATTTCTCCCGTTTTACAAAACCTTTTTGAGCAAACTAAACTGTGGGTGAAAGCCCTCTCCAGTACCTTCATTTTGGCGGTGGTTTCACTTCAATTGACCTCCTGAAACTGAAATGGTTCACAGATCAAGATCTGGTCAGATCTGACTTTGTCGAATTAAACCAGGAGCTTGGAGACGAATTTTTGAATGAAACCAACTGGGTAAGAACCACCTATTCAATACCTTTCAGATGCAGCAAGCCTCATATTTGTCTGATGTGTGTATAATTTTTGGTGAATTAAACTTGTTCTGGTGTTCTGCAGACATGACTGTTAGCTTTTAATTCATCAAAAATCCATTTTTGAACCTAATTGAGTAATTCCAACTTTGTAAGACTACTGAATGTTTTCTTAATCACCTCAAACAAGTTTCAAAACTTTATCTGTTCTGTAACTCCAGAGAGAAAGAAAATGGTACAGACATGCAGTAGATTTGTAAATCCATTTGTGAGAGTTTCAGAAATAATTTGAACCCAAATCCAATTGTGTATGCATCTCTGTTTAATTACCTTTCAAATGCAAGTGGCCTCATATTTTTAGGATTTTTCTACGATTTATGGCTTACAGATCTTGTTTTCTGGACAGTCAGATTCAAAGAAATTCCTAAAATTGTAGGTTGAATATTTTTGGGTGATTCCAATTGGGTTGGTCTTGTATTAGTACTAGCTATATAGGAAAAATATTATTAGTCTCTGTTCATACATATTTGTTACTGTTAGTAATGTTTATGTGTGACATGCTTTGTTGAAGCAAAACTTTTCGGTTTATTTAAAACCCTTGACCAACTCTTTTTAGTAGAGATGGGCAACCCTTGTTTTATGCTTGCAAAATAAAACCTCTGCAACCTAACAATAGCTCTTTTGTTTTGCTTAAGTTTTCAAATGATGTGGAATATGGTTTGCTTCCTATTTTGGATGTTGTGTTATGTGAGCAAACTAAGTTAGAAAAACTGTTTTCTACTTTTATAAAAATGTTAGAAAATATTTTGTGAATGTATTTGATGTCAAACTAATGCTCTTGTCCTCTTTATGATGTTATCTACCAGGGGATGTTTGGTTTATACCATGGTGATAACAGAGAGAGGCAATTGCTAAGTAGTGGCACTCTCATACCTTTACTAGGTAAATAAAATGGGTTCTCTTTTAGTTGCTTTGTAGTATCTCTAAGTCTTTAGTATGGTAGCCCTTAATTGAATGGTTAAATCTCTGATTGTTGTATGTTTGTTTTGTTGGTGCAATGTGATTGATTGTGTTCCTTTTATATTTTCCGGCGATAGATGCGAACGATTCCGGAGAAGAAGAAGAAGTGGTTCGGACAAGGATTTTATTTATATTGACGGGATTCTTATATTGATGAAGTTGAAGAAGTCCAGGGACAAATAAGCCAAGGCAAGCCATCTTTTGATCTCTGACTTGGTGTCTAGTTGGATGTCATTTGTTGATGTCCAAAGCACCTTAATTCTATGTGTGTTATTCTCTCTATTTATGTCATCTATGTGTGATTGCAAGTGGGGTACTCCCTAGTGGTGATACTCCACTATTGTCGTTGTGATTATGGGATGCATGGTGTCATTGCCGTGCCATTCCATTTGGTTATCTTGCATGCTCAACTTGAGCATGTTCCATCTCAAGATAGAAACTTACACCACACCCACCACTTTTGTAATTTAGAGGTATCAATGTCAAGGTCTTGGTGTCATTCTCAACTTGAGAGGAGTATGCCGTGTACCTATTGGGGAGTTGGTTGGATAGTGGTTCTCCACTATCCACATTGTATAGTTAGTACCACAAATCTGAGATTATATTCCTCTTTGTGTTGTCATCATACATGCTTGCCTTAAGCGAGTATGATCCACCCATTACTCTTTTTACACCATCTATGGCAAGATGACTCTCATCTCGGCCATAGTGCAATAGTAGTTCCACTCATGAAACTATAGGTTGGGAACCCCTCAAGGCTTACCTTGTTGTAAATGTTTGTGAAAACCTTGGGTAAGTTAACTCTACCCAAGCGTATGTTTTGGAAAGGAAAAGTTCTTGGACAAGGATGTTGGAGGGATATACCTTGGGTAAGTTAACTCTGCCCAAGGGTATGTTGTGGAAAAGCAAATGTTTTGAACAAGGTTGTTCGGAGGAATATGGTTGGTTGTGGACAAACAAAGGAAGTGTGGGTAAAATGTTTTTAAAGGAGCACTGCGTATAAGTGTACGCCAGCCCAACTTTTATCGCGCAACCACTCTACCCCAACGTGGGAACGGGGCTTAGCCCTAGTTTGTTGAAGCTGGCATGAGACACCTTCATAACTCTCTAGGAGGGTCACGATGACCTCTGACGCCGGGTTGCGCTCTGAAGGAGGCAATACACTGTAGTTGTCTATAGCCGGACGATTACTGAGGGTCTTCTGTCGTGGCGCCGGAGATACGCTCAAAAAGGAGGTATGCTGCCGGGGTGCCGGGAAGGGGTAAGCCCGCAGGGAAGGACTCATGTCAGTAAAAATAAGCGAAAGGTTATGTTCGGGTATCCGTCGTGGCATATGTTGTTATGCGGGGATGAAGCCCACACGATAGGTATCCGGATAGTTGTGGGGAAAGTGTGCAAACTCTGCAGAGTCAAATCTATTCGAATAGCCGCGTCCGCGGTCATGGACGGGTTGCAAAGGCCTACCTTAACCTGGGCTTGAGTTTTGTTTTGTTAAATGCTTTACAAAGGAAATGTGTGTTGGATGTACCGGAAGGGTACGGGAAAAGGGTGTGTGTCGACCATATGGAGATGGTCGTGGAAAAACTAAGACCAAGTGGGGAACTCTTTCCTAGTGTTTCATGTAGATGAACTCTTCTTTAATAAAGATATAGAGATGTCATAGGACTTCCATAGCGCCCGCATCAATTGAGATGCCGGAACGCTACCTCTTCTTTAAAGATATAGAGATGTCGTAGTCTATCTTTGAAGTATCTTCTTCAATAAAGATATAGAGATGTCATAGGACCACCATAGTGTCCCCATCACTTGAGATGTCAGGATGCTATATCCACAAGAGAAACTAATTCTCTTTCACATACTATATCCACAAGAGAAACTGATTCTCTTTATATTCACAAGAGAAACTATTCTTCCTCTCTTGTCTCTTTTAGTTAGCATTGTTAGCACCCTTCTTGATGGTTTGCGAGTACAATTCCAATGTACTCACGGCTTTGTCCCTGGCTATTTACTTGGCCAGACTTGGAGAAATCGACAGAAGAAGAAGGAGTTGACGACGTCTATGCGAGCTAGGAACGTCTTCCAGTCAGTTGCCTGTAGGGTTAAGGCAGATGACTTGGGCTCCGCTGCTGAAGTGATTCCGCGACTCTGATGATTAGATTAGGCCCTTCGAGGCTATTATGTAAAGATTGGTCATGTGACCTTGATGTAATTTTCTTATTCCGTTTTGTAATGGATGGTGTAATTTGATATCAGTTCGGTTATGTGTTCACGGCACACTGATCATGGGAACGTGAACTGTATACATAACAGGGTATTTCGGACAGCTAGTCCGGGGTCCCCACAGAGCTGGTATCAGAGCTATCCTGACTGTAGGAGACCTTAGTTAGCATGGACGTTAGTTAGGAAAACAATTACTTGGGAAAAACTATTTATGAAACAAATTGTTTCTTTAATCGGAAGTATAGCTTCTACTCCTCTTATTTATTCAAAGCTTCTAAATTCTTATCTCTCCGCTTTATAAAAAGGTTTTTAAATTCTTGCTCTACTGTCTCAACCCCTTCAAACCTACTTGTTGGACGATGTCCCCAACTCAGGCCGGAGACTCGAAGTGAAGATTGGATGCCGACATAACTGTATGCGGAGGGATAAAAAGAAAATTTTCTTTGGTTGTCACCAAAGTATGTCGAGGAGCTGACCTTGTTCCTCTATGGACTCGCACTTTTGCAGTCGTCAAGGATCAAGTCCTCAGTTCTTGGCTAGTAATTTTTAGGCCAGCTACAAGAAGTTGTCGACTTCGGGAGCACCTCAACAGCTACCTCTTCGAAGACCTCATGTTTCCGGGATGTCGAGACTAGAAGTTCTACACAGTTTTCTCCTCCGCCTCAACATCAACGACTCAACACCCGGCCCCTTCACCAACTGCTACAAGGCTCCAAGAAATCCTTGATATGAAGACGCCAACATATGTGACCAGCCCCAAACCAATAGGATGGATAGGACAAACTCAATCGCTTTGATTGAGATAAACCCGCGCATTTGGAATTTCTGGGTACTTATCTGGTTTGATGATTGCTTGTAGTTCCCTGGTGTGATTCTTTGAGTGTTTGTATCTGTTTGTTGTGTGCATGTGTGTCTTGCTTTTTAGACGTTCCCGCCCTTTTTAAATTGTTTGAAATTTGTAAAACAGAAATTAAAGATGGAAATCTGCCAGTGTACTGTTTTGCTAATAAAAATAGTTTGGTAGCTCGGATTGATGTGATTCCAATTGCACTAGAACCATTATGAAATTATCTTTCAGATGCCGCTGACCTTGTATTTTTAGGATTTTTGTGCGATTTTTAATAAATAAAACTTGATCACTGATTCTGGTTAGTATTTTGAGTCTCAAAAATTGAAAAATAAATATTTTTGAATGATTCCAATTGTGTTGATCTTGTTTTGTTTCTGTGCATCTAGGAAAAATACCAGTAGCCTCTGTTAGTGGTATTTTGCCTCTGGTTATGATTGTATGGGTGTCGCATGCAATGATAGGATTAAAGTTTGCCTCGCCGAAGTATTGCTAACTGCTAGTTAGTTGGGTAGTTAACGAATGGCTCTAACTTTAACCTCGTTAGCAGTTGATTTTTCAACCATGAGAAAAACTAACTCAGACCCCTATCTACGCCCACTACTTTGAAGATCAGCCGAAGCATCTCTACTACGCCAACAAAGCAGAAGCCAATACCTTCAAGATCAACTGAAGCATCTCCGCTTCATCAAGAAAGCAGAAGCCCCTACCTTCAAGAGTGACTGCACCTCTGCAAGAAGACATACTAACTTAGTCTAACCTTTGAGTATAATCGCGCTAACCTCGAGGATATCTTCTTGAAAATTACCCTCTAGCACACCATCTAACAAACCGAGGGAACGATAGCGTCAAAGCCAAGCTGCATCACCTGGTTCATCCTCTCCTCATCAAGTGAAGCTCCTGAAGATACCTCAAGACTCAAGATTAGGTGCAACTTACCCGCTCATTTCCCAACTAATTGAAGTCACCACCGACCCTCAAGCTGAAGATTGTCTTTGACGACCTCTGTCGATGCTTCATATGGATACCAACCAGGCGTTTCATCAACTTACCAACTTACCGCGCGTCCCATATGGTTTAGTTAACATCGTGAGTGCCTCTTGAAGTTGTGGTCTGCATGTCGCCCCCAAAGATTCTTCAACTGAACAAGGAAGATCGACGACTTCTTCAGAAGCCCCAGACAGGACTACAAGGCAGAAGCTCTGAGTTCTTCCAAAAGCCCGATGAAAAATCTTAAGGGTGGAAGACTTCGTCTTCCACTAAAATTTAGAGCTGACCCTAACATTTTCAACGTTTCAAAAAAAAAATACCGTTGGAAACTTGTGATGCACTAACTCCCCTTGAAGCTGTGGACTGCACCTCACTCCCTGAAGATGCTTCAACTCAAGACGCGAGAAAGATGACTTCTTCGAAAGCGCCCGACAAGACCCGTGACAGAAGCTTCAAGCTTTTCAGGAAACCCGCTGAACAATCTTAAGGGTGGAAGACTTTATCTTCCACTAAATTTAAGCTAACTCTAAAAAGTTTTCAAACCTGCTAAAGCACCGTTGGAGTGCACTAACCCTCCCACAATCTTGAACCCCCGCTAGGATCATGAAGAAGCTACAGACCTAACACCTACATGGAGTAGTAAAGCTCTTCATGAAGACTCGCCATCGGCAGGAATCCATCATGTCTCCCAGAAGATGAAGAAATGACCTCCTCGGCAACTCTGTGTCTATCAAAGAATGGAATCTAACTTTAGTCAACTCTGAAACCTCCCTAGTTCTACACTCAGTAATCTCGGGACGAGATTATTTTAAGGGTGGAAGAGTCTGTAACACCCCACTTTTGCAACCTTGTTTATTTGTCCATAATGCAAAAATTAGGGGGAACAAAAACTTTTTCTTTAGACTAATTAAGATGAATTGCCTTGATCTGTTTGTTATGATGAATTGCCTTGATCTGTTGGTAGATGAATTGTCTTGATTTGCTTGTTGAGTATTGTCTTGAGCTACCTCATAGAACAACACCCCTAATGGTTAAACAAGCAACTCACCAAATAAAACACAGGTGTGGCTTAGGAAGAATTGTTTTCCTACATCAAACCTCTCTCCTGATGGCAACATGAGTGTGCCATCTTGTTATTCTCTTTGTGTTAATCTAGCTCAAAATCATCCTTAATTCAAAACTTGGGATCATCTACCCCTTTTGCTACATCTTTCTCTTATACCCAATCATCATGGTTGTTTTTGAAGCCAAGTCAACCATCTGTTTTGGTAGTCTTAAGAGTTCCAGACTTTGGCAGTGGATATCTAAGCCCCCACCACTGTTATTGCTAACCTCAATGCATGGATCTCATCTTTGCAATACCCTCTTCAACCTCCATGTCTTGCATGTCTCAGACTATCCTTGCAGCACATATATCCAACTCAATCTTATATCCTATCCAATGATTCAACACTAGATCACCTCCTTCACTTTTACCTCTTGTTTTTGTTTCATCCAAGTTTTCTTCACAAAACCAAGAGTGGGAATGATGGATACATTTTGTAGCCATCATCTACCCTTGAGAACACTTCTCCCTAAATTAGTTTTCTCTCTCAAAAATCCTATTGATTTTCCTTCTCTAGTTTTGATCACAAAACTACTTCTAGTTTTACTAAAACTTTTCAAGATATTTCTTCAAGGAAAACAAGGAACTAAAATGGGTTTTGTTTTCATCCCATTTCTAACAAGTACTGATTTCTGAAACATTACTTTCTATTTTGTCTTCTTTTTAACAAAAGGCTTGTTTATGGTACTTATACCATTTGTTGTTTTCCTCTTGCTTATTTTTACATTTGAGAAAAACTCTACTTTACTTGAGAAAGTAAGTAGAATATTTTGAACCCCTATGTTCCAACTAGTTTCCTCTCAATATTTTCCAATTCCATTCCACTTGAGTTCATTCTCAATTGTCCCTAGACAATTGAGGTGTTTCAAATACTTTTCCAATAAGTTCTATGTCAAATGGCAATTCTTGCACATCTTATGCACAACTCTGATCTACCACATAGTATCCCCTCATCATCCAATTCTTGATCAAATGAATGATCATTTGATTCTTTCAAATGGACTCCCCTCAACTGAACCCTAGACTCTGGGAGTATTTCAAACCACTCCAAATTGACCTCTCATTTGTAGAGCAATTTATATTCTTTTCCATCATCACCTTGACCTCATGAATTGATGATTTATGTCAATATATTCATCCTTGTGAGTATATGGTTATTTCACTCACCATCTCTCTTAGACTTGCTCTGCAATTGTCTAAACCCACCATCACCTCCATCATCTTTTGGTCAGATTGATATATTGATCTTGTGGATTCATTCTTCAAACTTGGCACCAATGTTTATTCTCATATCTCTTCCTATTTTAAAAGACATCATCAAGCCACTCTCAGCTAACCATCCCAACCCTCAACCTTGGTCGACATACATAAAGTGGTATTTGCACCTTGCATGATCACTTGTGTTGGTCAAGAAGAAGTAGCCGGCCATGCCAAGCTCTTGGCATGCATGAGCTGAAATTTCTTCATCCCCACTTTCTTCTCTTACAAGTCTTGCCCTCCCACCTAACCAAATCATTAAATGGGCAGCCACCCACCTTGGCCAATCAAAAAAGGAGGCAGCCACCCCTCTCCCTCTATAAAAAGGGCTTGGCCGGCCACCCTCCTCCCCTTTGCTCTCATTTTCTCCACCCTCCACTCCCTCACACTCTCATACTCTCCTTCACCACGAGCTGCTGCTCCTCCTAGCTCCCATGGCCGGCCATGGCCATGGAAGGCCACCAAGATGGAGCTCCCCTCCTTCCTCAAGCTTCCCCTCACCATGAGAGCATCTCTCTCTCTCTTTTCCCCTAACCCTAGCTGATTTTCCCACCTCTTCTTCTTCCTCTCTTGCTAAGATTGGATCTTGATGCAGGTGCATGTTGAGCTAAGCATGGAGAAGCTTGAGCAATCCTCAGATCTGAAGTTCTTGATCCAAGTTCGTCCAAAACCTTGCAGTAATTTCTGTATCTTGCTGTTTCAGATTCTGGTACGAACTTGTAAAATCCACCAAATCTCGTGTGCAGATCCAAATCGAGTGATTCAAAGTTCCACAGGTAGATATTGAAAAGATCTACAACTTGGCGTTGGTCTCATCCTCAAATTCGTTACGGATCTTGCATGGTAAATAAAGTTCTGGAAACATGCAGAATCACTGTTTGTTAGATTTCTCCCGTTTTACAAAACCTTTTTGAGCAAACTAAACTGTGGGTGAAAGCCCTCTCCAGTACCTTCATTTTGGCGGTGGTTTCACTTCAATTGACCTCCTGAAACTGAAATGGTTCACAGATCAAGATCTGGTCAGATCTGACTTTGTCGAATTAAACCAGGAGCTTGGAGACGAATTTTTGAATGAAACCAACTGGGTAAGAACCACCTATTCAATACCTTTCAGATGCAGCAAGCCTCATATTTGTCTGATGTGTGTATAATTTTTGGTGAATTAAACTTGTTCTGGTGTTCTGCAGACATGACTGTTAGCTTTTAATTCATCAAAAATCCATTTTTGAACCTAATTGAGTAATTCCAACTTTGTAAGACTACTGAATGTTTTCTTAATCACCTCAAACAAGTTTCAAAACTTTATCTGTTCTGTAACTCCAGAGAGAAAGAAAATGGTACAGACATGCAGTAGATTTGTAAATCCATTTGTGAGAGTTTCAGAAATAATTTGAACCCAAATCCAATTGTGTATGCATCTCTGTTTAATTACCTTTCAAATGCAAGTGGCCTCATATTTTTAGGATTTTTCTACGATTTATGGCTTACAGATCTTGTTTTCTGGACAGTCAGATTCAAAGAAATTCCTAAAATTGTAGGTTTAATATTTTTGGGTGATTCCAATTGGGTTGGTCTTGTATTAGTACTAGCTATATAGGAAAAATATTATTAGTCTCTGTTCATACATATTTGTTACTGTTAGTAATGTTTATGTGTGACATGCTTTGTTGAAGCAAAACTTTTCGGTTTATTTAAAACCCTTGACCAACTCTTTTTAGTAGAGATGGGCAACCCTTGTTTTATGCTTGCAAAATAAAACCTCTGCAACCTAACAATAGCTCTTTTGTTTTGCTTAAGTTTTCAAATGATGTGGAATATGGTTTGCTTCCTATTTTGGATGTTGTGTTATGTGAGCAAACTAAGTTAGAAAAACTGTTTTCTACTTTTATAAAAATGTTAGAAAATATTTTGTGAATGTATTTGATGTCAAACTAATGCTCTTGTCCTCTTTATGATGTTATCTACCAGGGGATGTTTGGTTTATACCATGGTGATAACAGAGAGAGGCAATTGCTAAGTAGTGGCACTCTCATACCTTTACTAGGTAAATAAAATGGGTTCTCTTTTAGTTGCTTTGTAGTATCTCTAAGTCTTTAGTATGGTAGCCCTTAATTGAATGGTTAAATCTCTGATTGTTGTATGTTTGTTTTGTTGGTGCAATGTGATTGATTGTGTTCCTTTTATATTTTCCGGCGATAGATGCGAACGATTCCGGAGAAGAAGAAGAAGTGGTTCGGACAAGGATTTTATTTATATTGACGGGATTCTTATATTGATGAAGTTGAAGAAGTCCAGGGACAAATAAGCCAAGGCAAGCCATCTTTTGATCTCTGACTTGGTGTCTAGTTGGATGTCATTTGTTGATGTCCAAAGCACCTTAATTCTATGTGTGTTATTCTCTCTATTTATGTCATCTATGTGTGATTGCAAGTGGGGTACTCCCTAGTGGTGATACTCCACTATTGTCGTTGTGATTATGGGATGCATGGTGTCATTGCCGTGCCATTCCATTTGGTTATCTTGCATGCTCAACTTGAGCATGTTCCATCTCAAGATAGAAACTTACACCACACCCACCACTTTTGTAATTTAGAGGTATCAATGTCAAGGTCTTGGTGTCATTCTCAACTTGAGAGGAGTATGCCGTGTACCTATTGGGGAGTTGGTTGGATAGTGGTTCTCCACTATCCACATTGTATAGTTAGTACCACAAATCTGAGATTATATTCCTCTTTGTGTTGTCATCATACATGCTTGCCTTAAGCGAGTATGATCCACCCATTACTCTTTTTACACCATCTATGGCAAGATGACTCTCATCTCGGCCATAGTGCAATAGTAGTTCCACTCATGAAACTATAGGTTGGGAACCCCTCAAGGCTTACCTTGTTGTAAATGTTTGTGAAAACCTTGGGTAAGTTAACTCTACCCAAGCGTATGTTTTGGAAAGGAAAAGTTCTTGGACAAGGATGTTGGAGGGATATACCTTGGGTAAGTTAACTCTGCCCAAGGGTATGTTGTGGAAAAGCAAATGTTTTGAACAAGGTTGTTCGGAGGAATATGGTTGGTTGTGGACAAACAAAGGAAGTGTGGGTAAAATGTTTTTAAAGGAGCACTGCGTATAAGTGTACGCCAGCCCAACTTTTATCGCGCAACCACTCTACCCCAACGTGGGAACGGGGCTTAGCCCTAGTTTGTTGAAGCTGGCATGAGACACCTTCATAACTCTCTAGGAGGGTCACGATGACCTCTGACGCCGGGTTGCGCTCTGAAGGAGGCAATACACTGTAGTTGTCTATAGCCGGACGATTACTGAGGGTCTTGTCGTGGCGCCGGAGATACGCTCAAAAGGAGGTATGCTGCCGGGGTGCCGGGAAGGGGTAAGCCCGCAGGGAAGGACTCATGTCAGTAAAAATAAGCGAAAGGTTATGTTCGGGTATCCGTCGTGGCATATGTTGTTATGCGGGGATGAAGCCCACACGATAGGTATCCGGATAGTTGTGGGGAAAGTGTGCAAACTCTGCAGAGTCAAATCTATTCGAATAGCCGCGTCCGCGGTCATGGACGGGTTGCAAAGGCCTACCTTAACCTGGGCTTGAGTTTTGTTTTGTTAAATGCTTTACAAAGGAAATGTGTGTTGGATGTACCGGAAGGGTACGGGAAAAGGGTGTGTGTCGACCATATGGAGATGGTCGTGGAAAAACTAAGACCAAGTGGGGAACTCTTTCCTAGTGTTTCATGTAGATGAACTCTTCTTTAATAAAGATATAGAGATGTCATAGGACTTCCATAGCGCCCGCATCAATTGAGATGCCGGAACGCTACCTCTTCTTTAAAGATATAGAGATGTCGTAGTCTATCTTTGAAGTATCTTCTTCAATAAAGATATAGAGATGTCATAGGACCACCATAGTGTCCCCATCACTTGAGATGTCAGGATGCTATATCCACAAGAGAAACTAATTCTCTTTCACATACTATATCCACAAGAGAAACTGATTCTCTTTCACATGTTATATTCACAAGAGAAACTATTCTTCCTCTCTTGTCTCTTTTAGTTAGCATTGTTAGCACCCTTCTTGATGGTTTGCGAGTACAATTCCAATGTACTCACGGCTTTGTCCCTGGCTATTTACTTGGCCAGACTTGGAGGAAATCGACAGAAGAAGAAGGAGTTGACGACGTCTATGCGAGCTAGGAACGTCTTCCCAGTCAGTTGCCTGTAGGGTTAAGGCAGATGACTTGGGCTCTGCGCTGCTGAAGTGATTCCGCGACTCTGATGATTAGATTAGGCCCTTCGAGGCTATTATGTAAAGATTGGTCATGTGACCTTGATGTAATTTTCTTATTCCGTTTTGTAATGGATGGTGTAATTTGATATCAGTTCGGTTATGTGTTCACGGCACACTGATCACGTGAATAACAGGGTATTTCGGACAGCTAGTCCGGGGTCCCCACAGAGCTGGTATCAGAGCTATCCTGACTGTAGGAGACCTTAGTTAGCATGGACGTTAGTTAGGAAAACAATTACTTGGGAAAAACTATTTATGAAACAAATTGTTTCTTTAATCGGAAGTATAGCTTCTACTCCTCTTATTTATTCAAAGCTTCTAAATTCTTATCTCTCCGCTTTATAAAAAGGTTTTAAATTCTTGCTCTACTGTCTCAACCCCTTCAAACCTACTTGTTGGACGATGTCCCCAACTCAGGCCGGAGACTCGAAGTTGAAGATTGGATGCCGACATAACTGTATGCGGAGGGATAAAAAGAAAATTTTCTTTGGTTGTCACCAAAGTATGTCGAGGAGCTGACCTTGTTCCTCTATGGACTCGCACTTTTGCAGTCGTCAAGGATCAAGTCCTCAGTTCTTGGCTAGTAATTTTTAGGCCAGCTACAAGAAGTTGTCGACTTCGGGAGCACCTCAACAGCTACCTCTTCGAAGACCTCATGTTTCCGGGATGTCGAGACTAGAAGTTCTACACAGTTTTCTCCTCCGCCTCAACATCAACGACTCAACACCCGGCCCCTTCACTACCAACTGCTACAAGGATCCAAGTTGAAGCTGATGCTGACGATATGAAGACGCCAACATATGTGACCAGCCCCAAACCAATAGGATGGATAGGACAAACTCAATCGCTTTGATTGAGATAAACCCGCGCATTAGGAATTTCTGGGTACTTATGTCTGGTTTGATGATTGCTTGTAGTTCCCTAGTGTGATTCTTTGAGTGTTTGTATCTGTTTGTTGTGTGCATGTGTGTCTTGCTTTTTAGACGTTCCCGCCCTTTTTAAATTGTTTGAAATTTGTAAAACAGAAATTAAAGATGGAAATCTGCCAGTGTACTGTTTTGCTAATAAAAATAGTTTGGTAGCTCGGATTGATGTGATTCCAATTGCACTAGAACCATTATGAAATTATCTTTCAGATGCCGCTGACCTTGTATTTTTAGGATTTTTGTGCGATTTTTAATAAATAAAACTTGATCACTGATTCTGGTTAGTATTTTGAGTCTCAAAAATTAAAAAATAAATATTTTTGAATGATTCCAATTGTGTTGATCTTGTTTTGTTTCTGTGCATCTAGGAAAAATACCAGTAGCCTCTGTTAGTGGTATTTTGCCTCTGGTTATGATTGTATGGGTGTCGCATGCAATGATAGGATTAAAGTTTGCCTCGCCGAAGTATTGCTAACTGCTAGTTAGTTGGGTAGTTAACGAATGGCTCTAACTTTAACCTCGTTAGCAGTTGATTTTTCAACCATGAGAAAAACTAACTCAGACCCCTATCTACGCCCACTACTTTGAAGATCAGCCGAAGCATCTCTACTACGCCAACAAAGCAGAAGCCAATACCTTCAAGATCAACTGAAGCATCTCCGCTTCATCAAGAAAGCAGAAGCCCCTACCTTCAAGAGTGACTGCACCTCTGCAAGAAGACATACTAACTTAGTCTAACCTTTGAGTATAATCGCGCTAACCTCGAGGATATCTTCTTGAAAATTACCCTCTAGCACACCATCTAACAAACCGAGGGAACGATAGCGTCAAAGCCAAGCTGCATCACCTGGTTCATCCTCTCCTCATCAAGTGAAGCTCCTGAAGATACCTCAAGACTCAAGATTAGGTGCAACTTACCCGCTCATTTCCCAACTAATTGAAGTCACCACCGACCCTCAAGCTGAAGATTTTCTTTGACGACCTCTGTCGATGCTTCATATGGATACCAACCAGGCGTTTCATCAACTTACCAACTTACCGCGCGTCCCATATGGTTTAGTTAACATCGTGAGTGCCTCTTGAAGTTGTGGTCTGCATGTCGCCCCCAAAGATTCTTCAACTGAACAAGGAAGATCGACGACTTCTTCAGAAGCCCCAGACAGGACTACAAGGCAGAAGCTCTGAGTTTTTCCAAAAGCCCGATGAAAAATCTTAAGGGTGGAAGACTTCGTCTTCCACTAAAATTTAGAGCTAACCCTAACATTTTCAACGTTTCTAAAAAAAATACCGTTGGAAACTTGTGATGCACTAACCCCCCTTGAAGCTGTGGACTGCACCTCACTCCCTGAAGATGCTTCAACTCAAGACGCGAGAAAGATGACTTCTTCGAAAGCGCCCGACAAGACCCGTGCAGAAGCTTCAAGCTTTTCAGGAAACCCGCTGAACAATCTTAAGGGTGGAAGACTTTATCTTCCACTAAATTTAAGCTAACTCTAAAAAGTTTTCAAACCTGCTAAAGCACCGTTGGAGTGCACTAACCCTCCCAAAATCTTAAACCCCCGCTAGGATCATGAAGAAGCTACAGACCTAACACCTACATGGAGTAGTAAAGCTCTTCATGAAGACTCGCCATCGGCAGGAATCCATCATGTCTCCCAGAAGATGAAGAAATGACCTCCTCGGCAACTCTGTGTCTATCAAAGAATGGAATCTAACTTTAGTTAAACTTTAAACCCCTCTAGTTCTACACTCAGTAATCTCGGGACGAGATTATTTTAAGGGTGGAAGAGTCTGTAACACCCCACTTTTGCAACCTTGTTTATTTGTCCATAATGCAAAAATTAGGGGGAACAAAAACTTTTTCTTTAGACTAATTAAGATGAATTGCCTTGATCTGTTTGTTATGATGAATTGCCTTGATCTGTTGGTAGATGAATTGTCTTGATTTGCTTGTTGAGTATTGTCTTGAGCTACCTCATAGAACAACACCCCTAATGGTTAAACAAGCAACTCACCAAATAAAACACAGGTGTGGCTTAGGAAGAATTGTTTTCCTACATCAAACCTCTCTCCTGATGGCAACATGAGTGTGCCATCTTGTTATTCTCTTTGTGTTAATCTAGCTCAAAATCATCCTTAATTCAAAACTTGGGATCATCTACCCCTTTTGCTACATCTTTCTCTTATACCCAATCATCATGGTTGTTTTTGAAGCCAAGTCAACCATCTGTTTTGGTAGTCTTAAGAGTTCCAGACTTTGGCAGTGGATATCTAAGCAACCCACCACTGTTATTGCTAACCTCAATGCATGGATCTCATCTTTGCAATACCCTCTTCAACCTCCATGTCTTGCATGTCTCAGACTATCCTTGCAGCACATATATCCAACTCAATCTTATATCCTATCCAATGATTCAACACTAGATCACCTCCTTCACTTTTACCTCTTGTTTTTGTTTCATCCAAGTTTTCTTCACAAAACCAAGAGTGGGAATGATGGATACATTTTGTAGCCATCATCTACCCTTGAGAACACTTCTCCCTAAATTAGTTTTCTCTCTCAAAAATCCTATTGATTTTCCTTCTCTAGTTTTGATCACAAAACTACTTCTAGTTTTACTAAAACTTTTCAAGATATTTCTTCAAGGAAAACAAGGAACTAAAATGGGTTTTGTTTTCATCCCATTTCTAACAAGTACTGATTTCTGAAACATTACTTTCTATTTTGTCTTCTTTTTAACAAAAGGCTTGTTTATGGTACTTATACCATTTGTTGTTTTCCTCTTGCTTATTTTTACATTTGAGAAAAACTCTACTTTACTTGAGAAAGTAAGTAGAATATTTTGAACCCCTATGTTCCAACTAGTTTCCTCTCAATATTTTCCAATTCCATTCCACTTGAGTTCATTCTCAATTGTCCCTAGACAATTGAGGTGTTTCAAATACTTTTCCAATAAGTTCTATGTCAAATGGCAATTCTTGCACATCTTATGCACAACCCTGATCTACCACATAGTATCCCCTCATCCTCCAATTCTTGATCAAATGAATGATCATTTGATTCTTTCAAATGGACTCCCCTCAACTGAACCCTAGACTCTGGGAGTATTTCAAACCACTCCAAATTGACCTCTCATTTGTAGAGCAATTTATATTCTTTTCCATCATCACCTTGACCTCATGAATTGATGAGTTATGTCAATATATTCATCCTTGTGAGTATATGGTTATTTCACTCACCATCTCTCTTAGACTTGCTCTGCAATTGTCTAAACCCACCATCACCTCCATCATCTTTTGGTCAGATTGATATATTGATCTTGTGGATTCATTCTTCAAACTTGGCACCAATGTTTATTCTCATATCTCTTCCTATTTTAAAAGACATCATCAAGCCACTCTCAGCTAACCATCCCAACCCTCAACCTTGGTCGACATACATAAAGTGGTATTTGCACCTTGCATGATCACTTGTGTTGGTCAAGAAGAAGTAGCCGGCCATGCCAAGCTCTTGGCATGCATGAGCTGAAATTTCTTCATCCCCACTTTCTTCTCTTACAAGTCTTGCCCTCCCACCTAACCAAATCATTAAATGGGCAGCCACCCACCTTGGCCAATCAAAAAAGGAGGCAGCCACCCCTCTCCCTCTATAAAAAGGGCTTGGCCGGCCACCCTCCTCCCCTTTGCTCTCATTTTCTCCACCCTCCACTCCCTCACACTCTCATACTCTCCTTCACCACGAGCTGCTGCTCCTCCTAGCTCCCATGGCCGGCCATGGCCATGGAAGGCCCTCCAAGATGGAGCTCCCCTCCTTCCTCAAGCTTCCCCTCACCATGAGAGCATCTCTCTCTCTCTTTTCCCCTAACCCTAGCTGATTTTCCCACCTCTTCTTCTTCCTCTCTTGCTAAGATTGGATCTTGATGCAGGTGCATGTTGAGCTAAGCATGGAGAAGCTTGAGCAATCCTCAGATCTGAAGTTCTTGATCCAAGTTCGTCCAAAACCTTGCAGTAATTTCTGTATCTTGCTGTTTCAGATTCTGGTACGAACTTGTAAAATCCACCAAATCTCGTGTGCAGATCCAAATCGAGTGATTCAAAGTTCCACAGGTAGATATTGAAAAGATCTACAACTTGGCGTTGGTCTCATCCTCAAATTCGTTACGGATCTTGCATGGTAAATAAAGTTCTGGAAACATGCAGAATCACTGTTTGTTAGATTTCTCCCGTTTTACAAAACCTTTTTGAGCAAACTAAACTGTGGGTGAAAGCCCTCTCCAGTACCTTCATTTTGGCGGTGGTTTCACTTCAATTGACCTCCTGAAACTGAAATGGTTCACAGATCAAGATCTGGTCAGATCTGACTTTGTCGAATTAAACCAGGAGCTTGGAGACGAATTTTTGAATGAAACCAACTGGGTAAGAACCACCTATTCAATACCTTTCAGATGCAGCAAGCCTCATATTTGTCTGATGTGTGTATAATTTTTGGTGAATTAAACTTGTTCTGGTGTTCTGCAGACATGACTGTTAGCTTTTAATTCATCAAAAATCCATTTTTGAACCTAATTGAGTAATTCCAACTTTGTAAGACTACTGAATGTTTTCTTAATCACCTCAAACAAGTTTCAAAACTTTATCTGTTCTGTAACTCCAGAGAGAAAGAAAATGGTACAGACATGCAGTAGATTTGTAAATCCATTTGTGAGAGTTTCAGAAATAATTTGAACCCAAATCCAATTGTGTATGCATCTCTGTTTAATTACCTTTCAAATGCAAGTGGCCTCATATTTTTAGGATTTTTCTACGATTTATGGCTTACAGATCTTGTTTTCTGGACAGTCAGATTCAAAGAAATTCCTAAAATTGTAGGTTGAATATTTTTGGGTGATTCCAATTGGGTTGGTCTTGTATTAGTACTAGCTATATAGGAAAAATATTATTAGTCTCTGTTCATACATATTTGTTACTGTTAGTAATGTTTATGTGTGACATGCTTTGTTGAAGCAAAACTTTTCGGTTTATTTAAAACCCTTGACCAACTCTTTTTAGTAGAGATGGGCAACCCTTGTTTTATGCTTGCAAAATAAAACCTCTGCAACCTAACAATAGCTCTTTTGTTTTGCTTAAGTTTTCAAATGATGTGGAATATGGTTTGCTTCCTATTTTGGATGTTGTGTTATGTGAGCAAACTAAGTTAGAAAAACTGTTTTCTACTTTTATAAAAATGTTAGAAAATATTTTGTGAATGTATTTGATGTCAAACTAATGCTCTTGTCCTCTTTATGATGTTATCTACCAGGGGATGTTTGGTTTATACCATGGTGATAACAGAGAGAGGCAATTGCTAAGTAGTGGCACTCTCATACCTTTACTAGGTAAATAAAATGGGTTCTCTTTTAGTTGCTTTGTAGTATCTCTAAGTCTTTAGTATGGTAGCCCTTAATTGAATGGTTAAATCTCTGATTGTTGTATGTTTGTTTTGTTGGTGCAATGTGATTGATTGTGTTCCTTTTATATTTTCCGGCGATAGATGCGAACGATTCCGGAGAAGAAGAAGAAGTGGTTCGGACAAGGATTTTATTTATATTGACGGGATTCTTATATTAATGAAGTTGAAGAAGTCCAGGGACAAATAAGCCAAGGCAAGCCATCTTTTGATCTCTGACTTGGTGTCTAGTTGGATGTCATTTGTTGATGTCCAAAGCACCTTAATTCTATGTGTGTTATTCTCTCTATTTATGTCATCTATGTGTGATTGCAAGTGGGGTACTCCCTAGTGGTGATACTCCACTATTGTCGTTGTGATTATGGGATGCATGGTGTCATTGCCGTGCCATTCCATTTGGTTATCTTGCATGCTCAACTTGAGCATGTTCCATCTCAAGATAGAAACTTACACCACACCCACCACTTTTGTAATTTAGAGGTATCAATGTCAAGGTCTTGGTGTCATTCTCAACTTGAGAGGAGTATGCCGTGTACCTATTGGGGAGTTGGTTGGATAGTGGTTCTCCACTATCCACATTGTATAGTTAGTACCACAAATCTGAGATTATATTCCTCTTTGTGTTGTCATCATACATGCTTGCCTTAAGCGAGTATGATCCACCCATTACTCTTTTTACACCATCTATGGCAAGATGACTCTCATCTCGGCCATAGTGCAATAGTAGTTCCACTCATGAAACTATAGGTTGGGAACCCCTCAAGGCTTACCTTGTTGTAAATGTTTGTGAAAACCTTGGGTAAGTTAACTCTACCCAAGCGTATGTTTTGGAAAGGAAAAGTTCTTGGACAAGGATGTTGGAGGGATATACCTTGGGTAAGTTAACTCTGCCCAAGGGTATGTTGTGGAAAAGCAAATGTTTTGAACAAGGTTGTTCGGAGGAATATGGTTGGTTGTGGACAAACAAAGGAAGTGTGGGTAAAATGTTTTTAAAGGAGCACTGCGTATAAGTGTACGCCAGCCCAACTTTTATCGCGCAACCACTCTACCCCAACGTGGGAACGGGGCTTAGCCCTAGTTTGTTGAAGCTGGCATGAGACACCTTCATAACTCTCTAGGAGGGTCACGATGACCTCTGACGCCGGGTTGCGCTCTGAAGGAGGCAATACACTGTAGTTGTCTATAGCCGGACGATTACTGAGGGTCTTCGTCGTGGCGCCGGAGATACGCTCAAAAGGAGGTATGCTGCCGGGGTGCCGGGAAGGGGTAAGCCCGCAGGGAAGGACTCATGTCAGTAAAAATAAGCGAAAGGTTATGTTCGGGTATCCGTCGTGGCATATGTTGTTATGCGGGGATGAAGCCCACACGATAGGTATCCGGATAGTTGTGGGGAAAGTGTGCAAACTCTGCAGAGTCAAATCTATTCGAATAGCCGCGTCCGCGGTCATGGACGGGTTGCAAAGGCCTACCTTAACCTGGGCTTGGGTTTTGTTTTGTTAAATGCTTTACAAAGGAAATGTGTGTTGGATGTACCGGAAGGGTACGGGAAAAGGGTGTGTGTCGACCATATGGAGATGGTCGTGGAAAAACTAAGACCAAGTGGGGAACTCTTTCCTAGTGTTTCATGTAGATGAACTCTTCTTTAATAAAGATATAGAGATGTCATAGGACTTCCATAGCGCCCGCATCAATTGAGATGCCGGAACGCTACCTCTTCTTTAAAGATATAGAGATGTCGTAGTCTATCTTTGAAGTATCTTCTTCAATAAAGATATAGAGATGTCATAGGACCACCATAGTGTCCCCATCACTTGAGATGTCAGGATGCTATATCCACAAGAGAAACTAATTCTCTTTCACATACTATATCCACAAGAGAAACTGATTCTCTTTCACATGTTATATTCACAAGAGAAACTATTCTTCCTCTCTTGTCTCTTTTAGTTAGCATTGTTAGCACCCTTCTTGATGGTTTGCGAGTACAATTCCAATGTACTCACGGCTTTGTCCCTGGCTATTTACTTGGCCAGACTTGGAGGAATTCGACAAAAGAAGAAGGAGTTGACGACGTCTATGCGAGCTAGGAACGTCTTCCCAGTCAGTTGCCTGTAGGGTTAAGGCAGATGACTTGGGCTCTGCTGAAGTGATTCCGCTACTCTGATGATTAGATTAGGCCCTTCGAGGCTATTATGTAAAGATTGGTCATGTGACCTTGATGTAATTTTCTTATTCCGTTTTGTAATGGATGGTGTAATTTGATATCAGTTCGGTTATGTGTTCACGGCACACTGATCATGGGAACGTGAACTGTATACATAACAGGGTATTTCGGACAGCTAGTCCGGGGTCCCCACAACATTAGTCCATAGGGGTTGTCATTAATTACCAAAACCACACATAGGGGCAATATACCCTTACAGTGATTATATAGACATAGATGCTCCTGAACCACAACCAACACCACCAACACCTAGGTACTTTCCTAGTAGTTCCTATGGTGGATATGAGGGAGGAGAGGAATCCTGGAACAATCAATGCTCGGAAACTCCTATAGAGAATTCCTTTGGATGGCGTTTGAGCCATACATTGGTACTTACTCAGATCTAGTGAGATGTGATCCGGAGGTAGATCAAGACGCAATAGATCAGTACCAGAACTTCCACTATGGTGTGGGAGATTATCTAGAAAACCCCATAATGATCGAGTCTAATTCCGAAGGAGGGAAGGCACGTAAGGTGGTTAAGGGGGAGTGTTCCGGAAGCAGAAGAAGGCGTGGACCTTTCAACATGAACACTTCTTTATAATGGGCCTCACACCATGGACGTCTGGAAGGGAAAGATCGCTCGGTTGTGTAATAAGGATAAAGACATTCGTGGGAAAAGTAGCACACCCATGCAGAGTGTATGAAAAGGTGACATGTTACTTCATGTTCTGGGAAAGAACTACAATTGTAGCGGGAAAGGGATTCCATGACATCCTCACAATCCGTGAACGATGATGGCCACAGATTTTATGAACTAAAACTTTAACTTTCTAAAATACAGTTTTCAAAAACTAGCATAATCTGAGGATCCATGATCGATGGTATCAAACACCCACATAATTAGAGTTGTTGAGTACGATGTACTCAATCTATCATTTTATCCCTTGCTAGCCTCTAGACATCCAAGATGTCATACAAACCCAACAAGACAACAAAGAGGACCAATACGATATGGGCACGGAGGTCTATGTGGAGCCCCGATTCAGGACTCCACCAGCTTAATTATATTAGTTTATGTAATTGTCATATATGGACAAATTAGGGATTTTTAATAAATCGAGTCAGTCTTGGTTTGGGCCTGTCCAACCAAGTTAGGGAGGCCCATAGTGGGGCGCCCAGCCCAATAGGGGCTGGCCGGCCACCTCTCTCTCATATAAGGAGGTGGGGCGGCTAGGGTTTAGATAGATCAAGTTTAGACTAAAAGTTAGGTTATACCTAGTTGCGTGTGTTCACGTGTATCATCCCTCCGGGGGTACGGCGCTGCCGTTTATCTATTATTATCCGCTGCGAAGGTTCTTGTGTTCATCAAGGATTGTCTAGCTCTTGGTTTGAGGCGGTCGTTCATCGATCCGTTGCTTGCTGGATTCGTTCCCTCTTCTCCAGGCTGCGTTCATCGCGTTGTTGGGAGGATTCTCTACCCCAGGTTCTCGTTGTGAAAGATCGGGCATCAACTTAGGTGGATTGGCTTGGATCCACCGTATCATGTGGTATCAGCTTTCTGGGTTGCTCACGGCGAGGTTTTGTTGATCGATCTCTTTGATCGGTTTGCTGCGGAGAAGATTAGCTCTTAGATCGGAGGAGTTTGGCTCTCGGTCGAAGGAGGTTGGTTGGAGGAAGTTTGGAGTTGTTTGGGGCAGTTTGGAGGTCATCCATGGCTGTTTCGGAGGTCAAAATCGCGACCAGAATCGGGAAGAAGACGAAAATTCGCGACCAGGAAAAATCAAAATCCGGTCAGCCGTGTCTGGCGTAAAATCCGGTCCAACCCGTGACGGAGCAGCGCGTAAAATCCGGTCCAACACAGCTGGCGTAAATCCGGTCAACCGGGCCGTGACCGGGCAACTGGCGTAAATCCGGTCAACGGGCTGCAAACCGGGAAGTTCGCAAAATTTCGTCGGTTTGGTTCGGTACAATGCATCGGTTGCGGCCGTCAGCCAGACCTGACCGGACAGGCCGGTCCACGGCCGGTCAACCGGGCCCGGCAGGCGGCTGCTATCTGTTTCTTCGGCGACGAAAACCGGTGTTGCTGCGGTCTTTTCTCCGACGCTTTCGGCTATTGATGTTGTTGATGTTGGTGAGTTTCCGGGCGATGTTCTGGGCATGAAGTGTACTCTTTCGAAGAAGTCTAGTTATGTGTTCAATGACTATCTGGATTGTTTGAAGGGAGAGCAGCGTCCACCATCCAGTCTTCGTTGGTATCTACACCGTCTTGCGACAGTTCAGGAGTATGAAGATTGGGAAAGGAACATGGAATTGGGTTTTGCTCGATGTCGCACATACAAGAGGAAGTTCAACAGTTCTTATGCATTTTACCTTGCTATACGGCGTGTGGACGAGGCATTAGAACGTTGTTGGGAAGATGCGGTGGACAGAGGTGAATTTGCTGAAACTTGGGAAGATTACAAAACTTTTCTTCGTAGTGGTTTCGTGGTACCATACATGGAGGAGAGTGTGCAGCCATCCCGAGTTGTACATGCAATAGAGAAAGTGGACAAGTGCATAGTTCCTATTAAGGAGATTGTTCCACTACCAACAGTCACTAAGGTCGAGGTGAAATCTTCAGAGGAGAGGAAACCTGGCTCTGATACCAAGAGCGTTACTGTGACTGTTGAGGAGGATGTACCATTGAGCGGGCTGAATATGCAACTCAAGAAGGTACAAGGTGATGCTTGCAAGACAGTTGACAAGGTTCAGCGGTGGAGTTTGTTTCAGACTCAGTGCTTTATCAAGGGCAAGGCTTGCAAATTGATGGTTGATGGTGGTAGCTGTACTAATGGCATTAGCAAGGCGATGGTGGCAGCATTGGGGTTGTCTACATGGCGTCTTCCTGAACCTAAACATCTTGAGTGGTTGAATAGCTGTGGTATGCTGAAGATTACTCACAAGGTGCGTGTGCCATTTACAGTTGGTGATTATGTTGATGAGATCGATTGCGATGTGTTGCCATTGGAGGTGTGTGGATTGCTACTTGGGCGTCCTTGGCAGTATGATCGCAATGTGACACATGCTGGGCGAGCAAATACATATTCTTTTATGCATGGTGGCAAACAGCGGACTTTGAAGCCTATGGGTGATGATCATATCAAGTCCGATGTGGAGTTAGTGGTGCGTAAAGAGAAGTTGCACAAGCCTAAAGTGCAGCAAGAGGTGCATGATGTTCCGAGCATTGATGTTGGTGATGTTTCAGCCAAGCCTGTAGATGACAAGCCAGTTCTTGTTGGTGACACGCCGGATGAAGCTACACTTGTTGTTGATGTGGATGTTGCGGCATGTGCTACGGTTCCGTTTGTGTTGATGTCGGTACACGGTGATGATGGGTGCGCGATGGTGTTTCGGTGCATATGGCGCAGAATGCGCGTGGGAGGAGTGGGAGGCGAGAAGGATAGCGAAGCCGGTGCGTGGTGTTTCAGCCCGGTCACGGGCCGGTCCAACCGGACCGGCGCGGGTGAGCCCGGTGGACCGGCTTATGCGCGATGCGGCCGGAGCATGGTGCGTGAGACGTCGCGACGTCCGGTCGGGATCCGGTCCAGACCCGGTCACAACCGGATCGACCGGTCTTACATCCGGTCAGCCGACGTCTAGACCGGTGGCGCAGCGGCGTCGGTGGAGACAGTGGGCAGCGGCACTACCGTGCTAGGAGTACTGCAGTCCAGTTTTCCGCGACACCGTGGATGCATCGAGGCAGGACGGACGTGTGAGACATCTATGTGGCAGGAATTACACATCTTGTGCAGGGTCATGTGCAGCGACACAAGGGTCCATCAAAACCTCGCAAGAAGAAGGAATTGGCGCCGAAGTCCAAGCTCATGTGGAGAAGAAAGGAGGCGCCAAGTGCTGTATCAAGCAGCCGCGAGGGAGGATGTGGTGTGGAAGGCAAGCAAGACTTGAAGACGGCGAGGACGTGTCATGTTCATATCACGTCACCTTTTCCAGAAGACCCTCACGCGTTGGGGACAACGCTTCTTGAAGGGGGAGGATGATATGGGCACGGAGGTCTATGTGGAGCCCGATTCAGGACTCCACCAGCTTAATTATATTAGTTTATGTAATTGTCATATATGGACAAATTAGGGATTTTTAATAAATCGAGTCAGTCTTGGTTTGGGCCTGTCCAACCAAGTTAGGGAGGCCCATAGTGGGGCGCCCAGCCCAATAGGGGCTGGCCGGCCACCTCTCTCTCATATAAGGAGGTGGGGCGGCTAGGGTTTAGATAGATCAAGTTTAGACTAAAAGTTAGGTTATACCTAGTTGCGTGTGTTCACGTGTATCATCCCTCCGGGGGTACGGCGCTGCCGTTTATCTATACTATTATCCGCTGCGAAGGTTCTTGTGTTCATCAAGGATTGTCTAGCTCTTGGTTTGAGGCGGTCGTTCATCGATCCGTTGCTTGTTGGATTCGTTCCCTCTTCTCCAGGCTGCGTTCATCGCGTTGTTGGGAGGATTCTCTACCCCAGGTTCTCGTTGTGAAAGATCGGGCATCAACTTAGGTGGATTGGCTTGGATCCACATGTGGTATCAGCTTTCTGGGTTGCTCACGGCGAGGTTTTGTTGATCGATCTCTTTGATCGGTTTGCTGCGGAGAAGATTAGCTCTCGGTCGAAGGAGGTTGGTTGGAGGAAGTTTGGAGTTGTTTGGGGCAGTTTGGAGGTCATCCATGGCTGTTTCGGAGGTCAAAATCGCGAAAAAACGCGGGGATCGGGAAGAAGACGAAAATTCGCGACCAGGAAAAATCGTCGAAATCCGGTCAACCGGGCCGAGGGGCAAAGCGTAAATCCGGTCCAAGCCATTGACGAACAGCTGGCGTAAATCGGTCCAAGACCGGTGACCGGGCAGCCTGGCGTAAATCGGTCAGACGATGGCCGGGCAACTGGCGTAAATCTGGTCCAACCGGGGTGGAGCAACGTAAATCCGGTCCAAAGACCGTGACCGAACCTTGGCGTAAATCCGGTCAAAGATGCAGGAAGTTCGCAAAATTTCGTCCGGTTTGGTTGTACGATGCATCCTGTTGGCGGGTCAGCGGGCCTGAGCCGGACAGCCGGTCCACAGCCGGTCAACCGGCCCTGGGCCGGGCAGCCTTCTGCTATGTCTGTTTCTTCGGCGACGAAAACCGGTGTTGCTGCGGTCTTTTCTCCGTCGGCTATTGATGCTGTTGATGTTGGTGAGTTTCCGGGCGATGTTCTGGGCATGAAGTGTACTCTTTCGAAGAAGTCTAGTTATGTGTTCAATGACTATCTGGATTGTTTGAAGGGAGAGCAGCGTCCACCATCCAGTCTTCGTTGGTATCTACACCGTCTTGCGACAGTTCAGGAGTATGAAGATTGGGAAAGGAACATGGAATTGGGTTTTGCTCGATGTCGCACATACAAGAGGAAGTTCAACAGTTCTTATGCATTTTACCTTGCTATACGGCGTGTGGACGAGGCATTAGAACGTTGTTGGGAAGATGCGGTGGACAGAGGTGAATTTGCTGAAACTTGGGAAGATTACAAAACTTTTCTTCGTAGTGGTTTCGTGGTACCATACATGGAGGAGAGTGTGCAGCCATCCCGAGTTGTACATGCAATAGAGAAAGTGGACAAGTGCATAGTTCCTATTAAGGAGATTGTTCCACTACCAACAGTCACTAAGGTCGAGGTGAAATCTTCAGAGGAGAGGAAACCTGGCTCTGATACCAGAGCGTTTGTGACTGTTGAGGAGGATGTACCATTGAGCGGGCTGAATATGCAACTCAAGAAGGTACGGGTGATGCTTGCAAGACAGTTGACAAGGTTCAGCGGTGGAGTTTGTTTCAGACTCAGTGCTTTATCAAGGGCAAGGCTTGCAAATTGATGGTTGATGGTGGTAGCTGTACTAATGGCATTAGCAAGGCGATGGTGGCAGCATTGGGGTTGTCTACATGGCGTCTTCCTGAACCTAAACATCTTGAGTGGTTGAATAGCTGTGGTATGCTGAAGATTACTCACAAGGTGCGTGTGCCATTTACAGTTGGTGATTATGTTGATGAGATCGATTGCGATGTGTTGCCATTGGAGGTGTGTGGATTGCTACTTGGGCGTCCTTGGCAGTATGATCGCAATGTGACACATGCTGGGCGAGCAAATACATATTCTTTTATGCATGGTGGCAAACAGCGGACTTTGAAGCCTATGGGTGATGATCATATCAAGTCCGATGTGGAGTTAGTGGTGCGTAAAGAGAAGTTGCACAAGCCTAAAGTGCAGCAAGAGGTGCATGATGTTCCGAGCATTGATGTTGGTGATGTTTCAGCCAAGCCTGTAGATGACAAGCAGTTCTTGTTGGTGACACGCCGGATGACGCTACACTTGTTGTTGATGTGGATGTTGCGCATGTGCTACGATTCCGATTTGTGTTGATGTGGTACAGACCGATGATGGGTGTGCTGTCTTGTTTCGGTGCATATGGCGCGGATGCGCGTGGGAGGAGTGGGAGCGAGAAGGATAGCGAAGCCAGTGCTGATGGTGTTTTAGCCCGGTCACGGGGCCGGTCCAACCGGACCAGGCGCCGGGTGAGCCCGGTTCAGACCGGCTTATGCGTTGATGCCGACCGGAGCATGGTCTGTGAGACGTCGCGACGTCCCGGTCAGGATCCGGTCCCGGACCGGTCACCGGATCGACCGGTCTTACATCCGGTCCGGCGTCTAGACCGGCTGTGGCGCAGCGCGTCAGTGGAGACAGTGGGCAGCGGCACTACCGTGCTAGGAAGTGCAGTCCAGTTTTCCGCGACACCGTGGATGCATCGAGGCAAGGATGGACGTGTGAGACATCTATGTGGCCCAGGAATTACACATCTTGTGCAGGGTCATGTGCAGCGACACAAGGGTCCATCAAAACCTCGCAGAAGAAGGAATTGGCGCCGAAGTCCAAGCTCATGTGGAGAAGAAAGGAGGCGCCAAGTGCTGTATCAAGTCAAGCAGGCCGCGAGGGAGGATGTGGTGTGGAAGGCAAGCAAGACTTGAAGACGGCGAGGACGTGTCATGTTCATATCACGTCACCTTTTCCAGAAGACCCTCACGCGTTGGGGACAACGCTTCTTGAAGGGGGAGGATGATATGGGCACGGAGGCCTATGTGGAGCCCCGATTCAGGACTCCACCAGCTTAATTATATTAGTTTATGTAATTGTCATATATGGACAAATTAGGGATTTTTAATAAATCGAGTCAGTCTTGGTTTGGGCCAATTAGGGATTTTTAATAAATCGAGTCGGTCTTGGTTTGGGGTCCAACCAAGTTAGGCCCATAGTGGGGCGCCCAGCCCAATAGGGGCTGGCCGGCCACCTCTCTCTCATATAAGGAGGTGGGGCGGCTAGGGTTTAGATAGATCAAGTTTAGACTAAAAGTTAGGTTATACCTAGTTGCGTGTGTTCACGTGTATCATCCCTCCGGGGGTACGGCGCTGCCGTTTATCTATACTATTATCCGCTGCGAAGGTTCTTGTGTTCATCAAGGATTGTCTAGCTCTTGGTTTGAGGCGGTCGTTCATCGATCCGTTGCTTGCTGGATTCGTTCCCTCTTCTCCAGGCTGCGTTCATCGCGTTGTTGGGAGGATTCTCTACCCCAGGTTCTCGCTGTCAAAGATCGGGCATCAACTTAGGTGGATCGGCTTGGATCGACCGTATCATGATACCTCCCAACAACGCGATGACGCGCAGGAAGAGGGCGAATCCGGCAAGCAACGGATCGATGGCCGCCTCAAACCAGGCTAGACAATCCTTGATGAACACAGAACACTACGCAGCCGGATAATGTAGATAACGCCCAGCCCCCTAAATGATCTAAGCCCCCCCACCTCCATATATGAGAGAGCCGGCCAGCCCCCATGGGCGCCCCACTATGGGCCTCCCTAACTTAGTTGGACAGCCCAAACCAAGACTGACTCGATTTATTAAAAATCCCTAATTTGTCCATATATGACAATTACATAAACTAATATAATTAAGCTGGTGAGTCTCAGTCCGACCTCCGTGCCCATATCAATACGAGGAGGTGAAGTCAGAACAACATGAGCAAAGTAGTAAATAACTGACATTAGATATAGTGAAAACTAACATGAAGCATAGGAGGGGACCAATCCCTATACCATAGAAACTATATTCGTCGAGTATTGTTGTAGCAACAATTATAAGCCAAGTAGTACTTGGAATAGGTCTCGTCGTGGAGTATTCAACGAGTTGATCTTTCTTGATGTAGTTTTGATTGGGAACTTACCTGACGAACCTCACTGTGTAAGGATTTGTATTGAAATACTATAGCAAGACACCTTTGGAGATGCGATGTTTCTATTGTCCCACTTTGTTGGGTATATTATTTGTGGAATGGTGTGCAGTGAGTCTTATGCTAACAATTTGTGCACTACAACATGAAGTGGTGTGTTGGGGCATCACACTTCTACATAATAGATATCTAAAAGATAAAACATTATCACATGTGTACAAGCCAAATCCACATATTCTCCTTTTGTGTAAAGGGCTTATGGGAGCAAAAAAAAAGATTTCTTTGATCTAGGATTCTTCATCATTGGTTATGGAGAGGGAACTCGATTTTGGGAAGAAATGGATAGGGACTACATCTCTATCAACTCAATACCGGTCCCTTTATAATTTTTTGCGACACAAAATGTTACTATCGCACATGTTCCATCTCAAACTCCATTGAAGATAGAGTTTAGGCGTGTTTTGATAGAGGATAAGTGGACAGTGTGGTCAAAATGTGTCCAAATGTTCATGTGGTTATATCTAAAGATGAACCTGATAGTTTTAAGTGGTATTTTACTACAACGAGTTATTTTCTTTCAAATAAATGTATGTTGATTATAGATTCATGGGAAAAAGCATGTGGGACATAAGAGTACCACTAAAAATAAAGACTTTTACATGGTTCCTTCATAAGAAAGTGCTATTAACTAAGAACAACCTTGCTATAAGATGATGGAATGGATGTAAAAAAATTGTATTTTCTGATTCAGAGGAGTCCATTGAATACCTATTCTTCGCATGTCCTATTACACTTATAGTTTGGAAAGTGGTGCATTCTACTATAACATTTCTCCTCCAGCTAATGTCACCAATATGTTTGGGAACTGGCTAAAGGGATAGATAAGCAGACGAAGGCTTGGATTCGTGTGAGTGTTTGTGCGTTACTCTGAGTAATTTAGAATTGCTGAAATAATGTTATTTTTAATAAAAGTTCAACATCATTTTTTTGCAAGTTATATGTAGAGCTTCATATTGGATACACGTGTGATCCTACCTCATTCATGTGGAACAACGGAAATCTATGGTTATTGGGTGCATTTGATTGTTGGCAGTTGTACATGATATCTTCAACAATGGTGGCTCGCTACAGCCTAAAAGAATACAAGATGCATAGAGAATTTTGTTTTCTTTCTTTAGATGATCGATTCATGTTGCCACTTTAGTTGATCCTTGAGTTGTAAGCTATGATATTTGATAAAAGTTGCAATAAAATCAAGGTTACGTGCATCGCTTTGATGCAGATGTCCCATTTCAAGAAACACTTAGTTACTTGTGAGGATTAATTAAGAACAATAAATAAGAGATGCTTTGTAATCTTTGATAAATCTATAAATGGGGAGATGTCTTATAAAGCCAGTGGAGAGAGTACAAAACAAAGCACATATAAGTTTTTGTTTTGACTATTTTTCACTGGTTGTAGGATTGTCATTTTCTCGGATGTGAGGGCCGGCTCCGAAATGACATTACCTTTCTCACTATGGCACCTTTTCTCGTTCGTAGGGGAATCTCTCTCTTGAATTGTACTCTTTTCACTTTGTCTCCCATCAGTCACTAGCCCTTTTAATACCGATACCTAACCAAGACAAGGCAACACACCAAATTCCATTCCATCCGCCTTGGATATCTCTGTTGAGAGAGAGAGGAAGAAAGAGCGGATAGAGAGAAGAGAAAGCAGCACAAGGTTAGTGGCTCTCGTGGTACAAACTTTGTACACACGCACCTATACGCGAAAAAAAAGAGGCACCACATATATACCAGAAAACACAAGCAGATCAAACAAACAAGACACCCCCCAAGAACACCAAGAACCTTCCATCCTGATACTACCACTGCACACGCGCGCGCGAGCGAGAAAGCCGATTGTTCCGGCGGGTTTCGATCGGTCGATGGAGGCGGCGCCGTCCCCGGACCTGTCGCTGCACATCAGCCTCCCGAGCAGCGGGGCGCCGACGCTCGCAGCACCGGGGCTGGGCGCTGGAGGGGACCCGTGGCGACGGCTGAACGGCTCCACGGCGTCCACCGAGCTATCCCTGTCGCCGCCGCCGACGCAGGAAGAGGTCGACGTCCTGCCATGGAGGCTTCGGCAGATTGTGGCTTCGTCCGCCACCGCGGGGGCGTCTACGTCCGTGCCTGTGACAGTTCCGACGCTTCCGCCGGATGCCGCGGCGCCGGCGGAATCGGCGAGGCCGATCCGGGGGATACCCCTCTACAGCAGGCCGACCCCCGGCCACCAGCCGTTCCACCACCCAAAAGCGGGGCTCTACAGCCCCTACCAGTCCACGGCGTGGCCGTCGTCCACGTCGCCTGCGGCAGCCCCTCCTCCGTCGGTGGATCCCGCGACGGCGTTCCTATCTCAGTCCCCGTACCACCGGATGCTGTCGAGCACCGGGCGGCTCCACGGCGTGCTGGCCGACACCCTCCGCGGCTATGGCGCCCTCGGCCTCGGAGGGCAGCCCTTCGGTCTGGCCTCCTCCCGCTACATGCCCAGGCTCCCGGGCTCCCGGCGCAGCATGCGAGCGCCCCGGATGAGGTGGACGAGCAGCCTCCACGCCCGCTTCGTCCACGCCGTCGAGCTCCTTGGTGGCCACGAACGTGAGTCGTCGCCTCATCGTCCTCAATTCCGGTGGACATTTCGGGTCATTTCATGCCCGGTAATTTCTATACATGGATTGAACGCAGGTGCGACGCCCAAGTCGGTGCTTGAGCTGATGGACGTGAAGGATCTGACCCTAGCTCATGTGAAGAGCCATCTGCAGGTGAGTTCCAATTTAAGGGCTGCCAAATTAATTTGTGGTGTTATTGCCACTGTTCCTCTTCTTGCTGGGGTGCCTGCACTAGGAGGTCCAATCTGGGCACGGATTCCTACGGACACTGAATGAAAGAGAAAGATGTTCTTCCCCTAGTCAAGAAACTGCCATGCATCATATCCCTAGAGAGAGAAAGAGAGGTGAAACGTGTGGGTGTGTGTGCGAGAAAAAGTTGCCATCATTACCCAATAATGCAATGTGTGTGTGCTCTGCCCCAAGCACTGAAACAGGAGCCGAGCCAGCCAAGAGAGAGAGAGAGAGAGTGCTAGTAGCTAGGACCAGAGACATGGCGCCAATGCCCCCATAGTATTTTTGTTTGTCCATTTCTTGGTGTTTGCTTTGCTTTGCTACGGGTCCAGATTTGCTGACTTTTAACCACATCACCTCCTTTTTTCTCCATACCCCAAAACAGATATATCTGCACCTTTGCTTTCTTGGTCATTCTTTTCTTGCTGCTCCTTTTCCAGATGTACAGGACCGTCAAGAGCACTGACAAGCCTGCATCCTCATCCGGTAATTACATTATTTCACCATTCCTCTTCCATTGCCGAACTCGATCCATAATAAGTCTGGCAATGTTGTTTGTTGTGAAAAGTTACTAGTTAACCTAATTAACTAGTTACTCCAGGGCCAATGGATGGCATCAGCTCCGGCGACGACGACCTCCCGGGCGGCATAGACGCGCAGGCCACGTCGGGAGGCGACATGAATCCGCGGCTGTTCAGCGAGCACCCGTCTTCTTCCCAGGGGCCGGCGAGCCCTGCAGCTGCCGCTGCCACCGGCGACGTCGACTCCTCCTCATCAGCCGACACCAGGGCGCGCGGCGATTCAAGGTATATCTATCTACTGCCACAGTGCAGTAGCAGTAAAGAAAATTATTGCATATGTTGTGTGCTAGTAGCTCGATCCGTTTTGTCTGGCTTGTCACGCATGCCGCACATTTCTGTTCGCTCGATCTGGACGGTAGCTTGTCATGGGATAACGTGACATAGTAGCCCTGCTTACCAGATACTAGCTTAGGAGCAAAGATAACCAAACATAAAGTTGCCAACAGGAGTGTGATACGTAATGTAATGCATGGTAACATGATAAATTGATAATGGCCAGAGCTTCAGAAGATGTTTAGCCATACACTAACAAGAGAGAGAGCGCGCAGTAGTTTCATGGGCCGTGCGACTTTGTCCTCTTTATCGACTTTCTCTCTCTAGCAGTAGACTGCTTTTTACCTTTTATTATCAATGCAATGCATGGTTGTGTCTCCCAGTCTTTGTGGTGTTGTGCTTTGACCTCAGATCTGACATGCATCCTAGAAATGTGTCACCAAGGACTTCCACCCTTCAAGTCATAGTATGGTACTCTTTTATTTTTCGTCAGTACCGTCACTGTTTGTGCTCCTTTCTTAATTTATTTAGGTACAATGATGCTGTAAGTTTATGTTATTTTTCTTTGATGGTCACTGTTCAAAAAACGGAGGTACCTGTCTGCAGATGTATGTGCACTGGTCGGTCTGGCATGGATCTTGGCATGTTAAAACTAGCTCCTGCAAACTTTGTTTAGCCAATACTGAGAAAAGAAAAACTAATGCTAAGATTTGACTGATTGGAAGACAAACGTTAGCGTGTGCCTCATATGAAGACATGCATAGAGATTGTCTCGAACTGGTTCTACCTGCATATAACAACTATACTTGTATGTAGTCCAAAAATATAATTTTTGTGGTCAGTTTGCTCAAGAATGGAAATGTCGTATGTATGCGAAACTATCGAGTCCGTTCAGAAACATGTTATTTCAAACGAGTGGTGCTACTTGCTTGCTTTGACTTGTAATATGCGCAAAACTATTTAGAACAAAATAACCAAAGCCCGTTACGTTAGTTTTGAGAAAGAAGTACTTCCAAGGCAGTATCTTACCCAGGGGTATCCCCTCCACCCACCGCACTACAAACTGTCGATTCGAGCCGTATAAGGTCATTTAAGGTGTACTCAAATCCAAGCTTGCTATACAAACCATCTTTAGAACTTTTGGTTGCCATTTTTACATTTTGCATTGACTTTCAAATCAATGTCATTGCTCTTTTATGTGCTATAAGAATGATACCCGATCCCTCCTTTCCAAAGAGTAATATCCTTTGATCGGTGTATGTATGCGTCATTTTACATGAGGTGCTCGTCGAGGGTCTGTTGGGCCGTATGTGTGCTCCAGTTTTTCCATATGGCACTCGGTGATAGGTAATTGTGGTGGGGCATCGTCAGGGATTTCGGCGAAAACCGGTTTACCGGTTATACCGAGAGAAAACAAAATACCGAACAAAATTATCCGGTATTTAAATAATTTGGTCAAATTTATTTTTTATATAAATTTTGAACAAAATAGTGAGTTGGTTTGACAAATCTGGGCCAGTATTTGGCCAGTATTTCCGAGATTTCCGAAATACCGGAATACCGCTACCCACAGATATTTTTTGCCTACCAAGAAAAAAAAACTTGGGCATTGTTTGTTTCTTAGGGCATAAGGCCCTAGCGGCATTTTCTTCACCCAATCTCGGGTTTTTAGGTGTTGAGTGGTGGCTTCGGGTTTTGTGTTGTATGCTCTTGATAGGCCTCTGTTGAATAAAATCTAAATAAAAGTTGTATGCATCTCTTCGATGCAGAGGCCGAAAATCTCGCCCTCCGTTTCGACAGAAAATGTATGTACCATTTTACATGGTGTGTTTAGCTACCTCGGGGTATCAAGTTGTTTTTGCAAATATAATCTATCTAATATTCTATGAAAATTGTTTGTGTCATATTCTCTTTGCTTTGAACAAAACTCATGAGAGTCTAATAATGTGTACATTATTGATACTAAGTAGATTCAGATCGTCACAAATTATCACGTGTGTAATGTGTACATTAGTTTTTTTTTTTTGAGAATGATCTGTGCATTAGTTCATCCTTCGCTTTTTTAAACTACTTAAGAACATTTTCTTTCACTGTAATTATTCTAATAAATACAAAAAACAAGGAATGTTGCATAATTTTCAGAAAAAAGTTTCTTGCTGGTATATATTGTGCTAACTAAAGAGTGCGGGATTACTTTGAACGAAGAACTAGTCGAAGATCCCAAGAGGTCTATACGAAGTATGTACTACATCAGTATACTTGTATACTAGTGTTAGTGTGATCCAAGAGACACAGCCAGACTCTTGTAAGACCGGTTTTATTTAAATAAAGGAAGCTATATGCATCAATTGAGGATGGGTACCCCATTTTGAAGAAAAAAAAAGAGACAGTCATTGTCCCGGATAACTATATGCTAGCATGACATCCCTCGAGCATATGTTGTGCGTTTGCTTTAACTCTTACCGTCAGATCACATCATGCATAGTTCTTAGTAATTTATCAGTTAGAGTAACTCACACTGGCAAAACGGTGGTTAATTTGTACTGTGCATGTGTACTGTGCACACATTTAACCAACACAATGAGCTTTCTTATTTAATGACTTGTTGCCCGGAGAGCTACAATACGTGACCCTATGGCTAGGCAATTTGTGATGATTGCTGCAACTACGTACTGTCACTATTCCGGGTTAAATGCATTGCAAACAGTAGTACTAGCTGCAATTTGTGGTGATTGCTGCAACCACGTACTTTCACTATTCCGGAGTATACTAGTAGGGAGTACATTGCATTGTATTTTACCTCAAGTTTTGCACTGCTGTAGTAACAAACTTTCCGAACCAAACATTATATTCAGAGACCAAGGGCTTTCATCAAACGGGTCCGGCATAGGCGCTCATCGGTCGGATGGAGCTTCGCGCAACATAGAGGTACACATGTACCATATCATTTTATCATTTACTTCTCTTTCTATCTTCAACTGAAATGCTAACACAATGTTCATCTGGATCAGGGTGTAGAACTTTGTAGATCAAGTAGCTTACAGTTGCAAGTACCCAACCGTGAACTGAGCTGCCCAAGCCTCGATTTTACGCTAGGGCGACCGAGTTGGCACAGTGCAGATCATGACTAGCTAGCTAGACACGTGTCTTGCATATTATTACAGCCACAGTATTATGATTGTGACCATAGTTGGTCATTGTGTTACCTACAGGAATTCATCAATCCCGTGAAACAAGAAAAATGCGAAAAGAGAAGCATGTAATTACCTCTTTTGCCGACAAATTGAAGAACACATGCAGTAGTGCTTGTGTACTCTTTGCTTAGTTTCTTTTTTTTCCGTAGTTCCTTATAGGCATGAAAGTACTGTAGTTTGTTCGTGAGGGAATTGCCTAGATTAGGAATCTCAAAGCTATTTATATTTAGCTGCATGTAACCAGTGTGATATATCACTGCATGTGAAAAATGGGGGAGAAAAGGCGAAATCCAACCTCAGAGGATCACTTCTATCTGTGCTACATTTTTATTTTTTCCCCTTTGTTTTCCTCATCCTATCATATTATTATCTATATAAAAATTCATTGAGCTCTTTTTCGAAATGGAGGAGGGTTGATTGTCTGGATGACATGACTATGTGCATATGATAAGCATATATCTACCTCAATGATTTGGTCACTTTTGGTTTCATTATCTCATATCGATGTTGTGTATGTGCATACAATGGGTGCACAAATTTGCTTTGATGTATATGATCTTCATGAATGAAACTAGGGAGGTGATCTTTGCATCCTGTAGATGTTTGTTCAACGTTTGAAAGCCCTTGAAGTGGAGATTAGTGCAGCCATGGAGCGTATTGTGCTCTCCTTGTGTGGTGGACAGATATGACAATCATCATTCAAACAGACTTCTCCACATTGACCAATACCATATCAAGTACTACTAGCATAGATTGAAGTTCTGCCAAGACAGCTTATGCATGGGTGTTTGAGAGATCGTTTATCAAACATAGATATAGAGCAAAAGAGGATTACAAATTTTCTAGGTAGGAAAAGTTGTCAGGTGAGCACATTGGCCTCTACGCCCTCACTAACTTTTATTTTTTATATACTAAATCACAAAAAAATATGTACAAAAAAGGATGAGTGTAGTACAAGATTATATTTTGTCGCACAAAAATATTCAGAGGAAAAATTTATAGTTTGTGGTTTAGAGTAGTATATGGCCTGCACAAGAGTGGTAGCAAATATATGTGAATATAAAATTTCATCATGTTTTAATTTTTTGTTTCTCTCAGATAGCACAGCTTATTAGTCTCAAACTACACATATCAATATAACTTTTGTATTTTTCGGCAAAAAAAAGGTTTTTAAGAGTATAACTATTGTACTACAACATGTAATATATATTTTCCACATTTATAGTTCAGCAAAAATGTCTAAAACAAGTGATGGTGTAGGTGTATTCCTGCTTAGTAAAACCTTGTCTCAGCTAACTAATCAACCATGGTAAGTTCGGAGGTTGCACCGCTTGTCGGCTGAGCAAAGTGTACTCTCATCGGTTTGTGGCGTACCTGGAAATATTTACAAGTTTACAAGTGATGAGTTGACATTGTTGCCTATCGGGGTTGGCAAATACGCAGGACAACTGGACAAGAGCACTGGCCGATCGAGCAAAGAAAAAGACAGAATCAGTTATATAGTACGATCTGAAGCCCCACTATAGATCAACAGTTTGGACGAGCAACGTCGTGATCGATCATGAGCGAGAACGTATGCCTCTATTATTTTGTTCTTTCCCTTTGTTCTGAAAATATGCACATGATTAATCTGATGTGTGTCCATGGATTAATTATACAGCTTCAGCTATACGAAGTTATGAACACAGCCATATACAGCATGGAGCCGGTCGGGAACAGAAGATGGGGGGGACCTAATTTGGCTGAAGGCGAGAAACACACGTTATTGTAGTTATGACTCGAAAGCGACATGGCCATCAGGCCAGTATTGATAGCCGGGGAGAGAGGATGCATCTTCCCCTCGGTCTATGTATACAAGGTCATTTCATATTTCTGATGATGCTCAATTGATCATCAAAATACGAGTTTTCCTGTCACCAAAACAATAGTACTCATATCAGAAACATCTCTCAAATGTGAATCCAATGATACTTTATATGGTAATGACTAAAGCTAGGGAAACGGACTTTTGGCTCTCGGGATCAAAATATTTTATTTTTATTTGTTTAAGTATGGGGGTACGTGGCACCCGAGAGCCACTCTGTATTTCTCCTAGAGCTAAAATGCAAAGTAGCGTTATACAGATATCGGATGGTGAACCTGGTGCACCTTTCCAACAGATGCATGCGTGCAATGGTCAATACAAATTTAACTCGGCGATCATTTGTGCGTGTGCATGACTCACTCCTTCAAACATACTCCCTCGTTCTATTTTAGTGTACATTCTAGAAAAAAACCAGATAAATTAGTATTGCATTTATTAGTACTACTTAAATAGGTAAACAACCAATCTAAGCTGCATTGAAAATAATGATATCCAGTAGATAAAGGAGGACTGCTTCGTTTTCTGTGTTCTTTTTTACTAAAGCTAAAATGTAGGGTATTTTAGAACAAATTTTGATCCTATAATATAGAGTATTTCAGAACGGATGAAGTATATAGGAAGTAATTACTAGTTCAAAGAGAAATTTACCAAGAAAAATGTGTGTTGTGGCAGGGAGCATGAGCAAAACACTATACAAAACTAAGATCCCCTTATTTTAGGCTTATGCTTATGGAGAAGCAGGCTCATGAAAACCGGTGGGGATAGGTTGTCGTGTATTAGCTCGGGGTGGGCAGGCAGAACGGTGGCGGCACGACCTGCAACTCCAGGAACCGCAGCTTGTCAGGGAGCGACCTCGTGGCGTCTGGTCGAGTGGAGGGAGCCTAAGGGCCTTGTCGGGTCATCTCCTGGCTGTTGGATTCGAGGGGGCGGGGCAGAAGGAGACGGAGAACGGGCCAGGGGGAGTGAACGTTGAAGCGCGACGTCAGCATCCTTTGCAAGGAAAAGAAAGAGAGAAAAGGTGGGGGCGGACGAGTGGTCGGGTCGGGCCAAACAGAAGTGAAAAATTGAGGAAAATGCGTCAGCCAGGGGGATGGGAAAAAATCAGCACCCTCCAAACCATCCGATCTAACTACGACTCGCAACCTAAAACGCATGATCCTTATAGCATACCCTCCATTCACGTAACATTTTTCTTGTATGTTTCCAACCGCGCCACGGCATTTATTCCTGCAGTGTTAAAATTCATAAATAAATGTATCACTTAAAATATAAATGAGTAAATAAATCACCACATGTAGGCAGCATGGAGGACAAACACTTGCAGCACCCAAAAAATTCAATTGCAGCGCATGATCACAACATTAGTTACATATGCCCAAAATCATCACATAATCTTGCTCGTGCGTTCGTAGCAAAACACTCATGAGTTTCCTCCATGCGAAAAAAGACGCCTGCAGCATCAATGAACGCATTGATGTTGGCCTAGATGTACCGACCACGCCGGATCGGGCTCACATCCAATGAATCAAGCCCGCCCTAGAGTTCATTTAACAACGTATGTCCCTGGGGCCGTGGGCTACATGGGTCTGTCAGTCGAAGGACGGCGTCAAGCAAACCCCTCTCCTTTACAACTTCCACACAAGCTTTCTTCAAAAGCCTGAATTTAAAGGAAATCATGTGGATATGAATCGACATATCCACCAGAGGGTGTCACTGATATCGTAAATTGATGTTGTTGCATATCACGTGAAATTATAGAGGCTCGTCGTGAAGCCTTTAAGATTTGTAGTTGTGTGATCTGGCTGGACGAATACTCATTATAAGACGGATTTCGTGATGAGAAACTTCTCAGTGCTAGAATAGTTATGTAAAAACTACAAGGAAAGAAGGGGTGCAATAAGGATTCGGTTAATTTATGGAGAGATGAGATATTGCGTCGCGTTTCAGTTCCAAACTGTTGGATACGTGTGGGCATGAGAGGCACCTGGGATTTCTAGTGTTTCTCTTCTAGTATGATGATGATGGTTGTTTCCAAGTGCCTGCCTAGTTTCTCCAATGTGGCTTCCATATGGTATGATGCATTGTGCGATGTTAGGAGTTGCAGTTGCATTGCGATCGGAATGCACACTTCGATTTGTTCATCATCAGTGCACCTGATGTCCACGATGTTAGAGGATTGTGGATCGGCCAAGGCTGTCGGTGTGGGTGGAGGTGTGAGGTGCTGAGGTTGTAGCCTAAGAAGTCATCGCGGTAAGAGAACTACAAGCATGAACTGGATGAGGGAAATCTGAACTATTATCTCGTTTTCTGTCTACTTCCCAGTCCCCAGTTCTCGCTGCACGTCGAACCCTCGTTGGATTCAATATCGAGTCACTGGTGATCACCAGCGACAACGGGGTGTTACACCTCAGTATTACAGTCTCGGTCGCCGTCACTGAATGACCAGCTCATTAGCATTAAGCAGTTTCAGGTGCAAGTCTAGTCTCCCACCGTGAACTGGTCAGGTTTACAAAGACAGTTAACATACTGGATAGCATACCTCTTGATACAATGAGCAATGAGCAATGAATTGTACACGCGAATTATTGAATCACTTCTATGTGAAAAAACGAAGCACTGGAAAAAATGCAACTTATATATAGTCAAGGTACAAATTAAGGATAAACTCTATGGACCCGAAGTCAAAGTAGAATGATGTTGCTATGTGCCGACTAACGAAACACTGATAGTTGAAATGGTAGTAGAGCTGCACAACTCTCTTTTTCATCAGGGCAACCAATGTGAAGGGATCTTGCTACGTAGAGTAGATGTTACAGTACAAACTGGGTGATTGTCTATCTTGAGAAGAGGCACTCTAGCTGCCGAGTCTTGGTAGGAGAATATAATGTTTTCCCGCTACCGATAGCAATCTCCTTTGAAATCTTGACCCTACCGAATGTGGAAACAGTGATGTTCACGAGGAATGGAGAATGATGCAGATCGTCCATAATGTCAGTCTCGTAGTTTGGAATGCACAATCATGAAATGTCCGTTCTATTTCGGGGAAAAATGAATCATGTCCTTATATCACAAAACACATTTACATATCTCTAGGTACAGTAGGTTTTTCGAAATCGGGAACATGCCCTAGCATCTGCATCAATTGATGCATACGAGCCTGTTTCTTAAAGTTATTACCTTGGCCAGCTAATGAATAAACATTTGTCCACATAGCTGGATATTTGGAAGTTAACTACATATAGTAATTAAGTTTTCGGTGAAATCATTGTATCTAGATTACACGAGTAACCATACTAATTTCATTTGCAAATACTTTTGGAGGACAAAAGTACTACTTAAAAAATAGAATTCATGTGGTCCTTGAATCGAAAATTTTTGCTCATAAAAGATAACTGAGCGGATGTGAAGGGATCAGAGCAGGTAGTCGGAGCAGGACATCAGAGCAGGTAGTCAGCAATGGCGGATCAAGGCGTCGGAGGTGGTCGCTGCTGTCAGAGAGGATGTGGTCGCCATCGCCAGGGAGGAGGTGTACTTGTCGCCGGAGGTGGTGGTCATATTTGGAGAAAGGTGGAGAAGTGAAAGAGGAGGAGGGGAAGAAGGTGGAGAATGAGAAGAGGAGAAGGTGGAAAAGTGCAAGAGAATGAGGGGGGGGGAGAGGGATAAGGGGAAGAGGAGGAGGGAGAAGGAGGAGAAGAGAGGAGGAAAATTTTTTTTTTCAGATTTGGAATCTTTTTGCATCAAAATCTAAAACGCCAGAAAAATCTAATTTCCTTTTCGATTTTTCGGATTCTAAAAAATCGGTAAAGGACCTATTTAAATCGGATGTAAATTTTTTTGTAGCTACATTTTCATATAAAAACTTTTTCATCAGAGGTTGTATGAAAAATCTATAGCCATTTTACTAAAAGATGCCGCCATTTTGCAAAATAGGTCGGAATTCATGTTTGTTAATTCTCTTAACAACTAGAACACATAACACATGTCCATCTCGAATGATTTTGAAATTTCTATCATTTCCTATTATTATTTTTTCAAAAGTGAAAAGGTGACACCAATCCAGGGGGTGCAAATTTCTTTTATTAGTAGTAGGGTGCTGAAATGAGGCACGCTACCAATAAGGATTAGTAGTAGGGTCCCGAAATGACACACACTACCAATATTTTGGCTCACCCACGCACCGTGAGCCAAATATATTACAAGCGGGTTAGCAAAGGAGCACGCGGCCGATATGGACATAGCAGTTGCGTGCCTCCATTAGCGCTCACTGCGGATACTTTCTGGACCCGAGTGCAGCTAGGGCCCACCTAGTAGTTGTGTGCTCTACTCTCCCTCATACTACCAGTACGAGCACACCCAGTCGCGTGCGCGTTTCTGGCGCGCGACAAATAAAAGCAGTCACTTGCGTTCATATGGATGGGCTGCCACTGAGCGTACCGCTATAGCGTTTTCCTTACTAGTGATCCCATTTTGTGCCTCCGTAGCTCCGCCTCTGTTCCCCTCAAATCAGCCTTTGTTCCGCTCGCTGATAGAGATTGAGCTGCCACTGAGAAGCAGCAGGCAGCAACAATTCAGTATGGGCAGCAAGTTTGCAACCTGCAAGTAGTGCAAAGTATGATATTTGTGCCCTGGCCTCTACAAAACATCAAATTGCTCTTTTATTTGTGTAATGTGAAAATGTTAATGGTATTGAATTAATTTCTACTAGATCTAGTGTATATAATTGATGGTTTTTGTTTACAAATGGCAACCAGTTGTTCATATATATGTTCTTTATATGTTTCTATTGTACTTGTAGAGTTGATTATGAAGAGGCATGGTGATAGCATGGGGGATAGCCACATTGCAATAATTTTCTGGCAAACTTGAAGCATAGAAGTTGGTTCCTTCATCACCGTTGGTGGTAGATGATGAACATAATGATGGCATTGGGCATATATTGGCGTGCATTGATCCGCACCTCCGGTCCATACCATCCAATCCGATGCCGATAGTGAGATTGAAACTGAAGATGCAACACCACATCTACCATCACCCCAACAGCCATATGCAAGGTCATATGATCTCACTTCCTTCCATATGATCCAGAATAAGGGATTCCTATTTCGAGATATAATGCTAATGATCAAGTTGATGTTCGGAGAGGATATATATTAAAAGTTCCATGCCAACCATGTGAACATGGTTTCCCAACCAAAAAAGTACAGGGTAAAAATAGACACTTCACCCCTACTTGGTTTTATAAGTACAATTGGCTCAAATATAGTATTGCAAAGGATGTATCTCAAGCGAGATCCAATGGGGGCCTATGGGTGATCCCTTTATTACAGATTGTTTTAGAGATTGGAAAAGACCTGAAGCGTTTAAGAAACATGTGGGTGGTGTTAGTAGAATTCATGACAAAGTTCAAGAGAAGTACAACTTACTTGTTGCACTCAAAAAAAATTGATAATGTTATTGTGAAGGTGTCTAACAAGGTTCTACTTCTCTACAACACTACGGTAACTCATTCTATTTGGTGCTTGATATTTCTTTTGTACAAATGATTGGCATTCACTGGGCATGATGAGAGTGAAGAATCAAACAATAGGGGGAATTTTATTGAACTTCTAAAATTTCTTGCGGACGGTATTGAAGAAGTCAGTAATCTTGTCGTGCAATATGCTCCTGGAAATAGCATCTTTAATAGTCCAAGGATAAAACATGACATTATTGAATGTTGTGAAACCAAAACTACTAGACTAATCATTGAAGATCTTGAACGTAACCACTATGCAATTCAAGCTGACGAGTATAGTGATATGTCTCACAAAGAACAACTTCATCTTTGCTTGCCTTATGTTGATAAATGGGGAAGAACATGTGAGATTTTCCTTGGAGTAGTTCATGTTTCTGATATTACTTCATTGTCTCTTAAGATTGCAATTATATCCTTGCGAGAAGATCATCATTTGTCTCCCACTCATATTCATGGACAAGGATATGATGGGGCTAGCAACATGAAAGGTGAGATTAAGGGGTTGAGAACATTGATCATAAAAGATTCCCCATCTTATTATTATATCCATTTCTTTGCACATCAACTTCAATTGGTTCTTATTGCAGTGGCAAAGGAAAATGAAGCATGTGTGTGTGCTTTTTTATCATGTTTCTTACTTGTCCAATATTATTGGAGTTTCTTACAAGCGTCATGACATGCTTCAAGATGTTATAGCTCAAAAGGTTTTAGAAGCACTTGAGATGGGTGAAATAGAGAGTGAAAGTGGATTACATCAAGAAATGGGTTTATCAAGACTTGGTGATACTCGATGGGGTTCTCATTTCAAAACCAGTCTACACATTGTTGATATGTACCCCACAATCCTTGAGGTGCTTGTAAGGATTGGAAAAGATCCTTCACAAAAGAGTGAGTGGACAAGAATCTGAGGAGTTGTCGCGGCCTTTGAATCACTTGACTTTGTTTTCAATCTTCACTTGATGTGTGTTGTTCTTGGCTACACGAATGAAATTTCATGTTTGCAAAAGAGGGATCAAGATATTGTCAATGCAATGGGGCTTGTTGTATTGTCAAATAATAAAATGAAAGAATTGAGGTCTCATGGATGGCAAGGATTTCTTGCAAAGGTTACATTATTTTGCAACAAATATGGCATTCAAGTTCCTTCACCATATGAAAATTATGTGGCTCATGGAAGATCACAACGGTATCATGAAATACAAACAAAGATGATCGTTATATAAATAAGTGTATCTTGGTGTTTTTATCACATTATTCAAGAGTGTAACAATCGGTTTTATGAGGTTAACATGGAGTTTCTTATTTGCATGGCCGCTTAAAATCCCATGAAATCATTTGCTTCTTATGATGCACAAAAGGTAATGTGGCTTGCCCAATACGGCCCCAATGACATATCAAGCTCGGATTTTATAAGACTTGAACTCCAACTTAAAATCTTTATTGATGATATGAGAAAATATGATAGGTTCAAATGTGTCAATTATATTGATGAGTTCTCTATTATGCTTGTTGAAACAAAAAAATCATGTTGTTTATGATTTAGTTTACATGCTTCGCAAATTGACATTGCTCTTACCGGTGGCGATGACGAATGTTGAATGAGTATTTTCCGCAATGAGTCTAGTGAAAAACAAGTTGAGAAATAGTATGGGTGATGAACTCTTGACCATTGCTTAGTGAAATTTATTGAGCGGCAGGTGTTCATGAAAGTGAGTGAAGATGACATTGTTGAAACTTTCATGGCAATGCAACATCGTGAAGTGAAGTAATGATGTAATTTTCTATTTATATTATATTCCATCATGTAACGCTTTTTCATGTTTTGAACTACTTGTATTGTAATCGTGCACATTTCGTATTATCTATTGAACTTCACTATTGACAATCGATTGGTCTTATATATTTTTTATTTGGCAAACTTTTAAAGGTATGCCCACCTTCCAATTTTTTATCCATCCGCCAGTGTCTATAGGTTTCGTGTACCCGAAAGTCCTGACTTTAAAGAAAATGGTGTGGATATGAATCTACATATCCACCAGCCGGTGTCCTTCGTCGTCGTATATTGATGTTGTTGCAGATCATGTGAAATAAAGGCTATCATGGCCTTGCAGAGTTGCCTCGGTTGAATGATCTGGCTGAAGATGTATTCATTATAAGACAGCTTTCGAGGTGAGAAACTTCTCACGGCCGGCTAAAATGGTTGTTTAAAGGCTACAACAAAAAAAACTAATTTATCGAGAGATTTTTTTTCGAAATGGGGGAAATATCACCCCACTGCATCCAAAGGATGCTTTTTTATTAGATTATTCACAAAACCTTAGAAGAGCAATACAAAAGATCAAAACTCGAGAAGCCTAAACCTACAGAGTGATGAAGGGGTGAATTTCACCAACTCATATCATCAAAAAACTAAATGCCTTCACAGACCACCCAATAGCAGATGAGAAGCACATTCGGTCAAGCAGACTCTCAGCATACGCCAACGCACACGCCATAGAAGTTGCTACCGTCGTCTTCCTCGACTCCATCTTCAAGAGAGATCATCGCATTGACCATGTCAGGCCTGCCATCGATGCCGCCACAGCACCAAACGACTCCACCATCATGCACGTGTCCATCACCTGCATCCGTCGAGACACCACTGCACCATGCCGTGGCGACTCGACGACGCCGACACACAAAAGCACATTGTTCCACCTCAGCACCACCGCCATCCGTTGTCTGCTCCAAAAACGATACCCCCAACAGGGAGAACGGTGTTGCGCGCCGCCATCGTTCGATCCGGAAACCCGAGTGCAGGGTTTCCCGGAGCAGCCCAGACGAATGTAGCTGCATGAACAATGCCTTCAACAAGAATGCGACGAACAGGCGCCGCCATCGTCCGACATGACTACAGTCTAGGCCGGTTTCCGGCAGCTACCCACGCCGTCTGGGACTAACGCAGTTGCAGGAACAATGCCTTCAACAAGGATGCGACGAACGGCGCCGCCATCGTCCGCCATGACTACAGTCAAGGCTGGTTTTCACTGGCAGCCACACCTAGCCGTCGGGGACTAGATGACGGATCGCGAGACCCGCCAAAATAGCCACGAAACTGGTCGATCCCCTCCGACGAAAGAGGAGACCGCCACCGCCCAAGCTTCCTCATGTTGCAGACAGACCCAGGAGCACCGCAGACAACCATCAGGGACGCCAGAGATGCAGGTGTATACAGCCCGACCAAGCCCAAATGGGCTCAGACCTGGCCCGCCTACCCGCAGCCATGGCCGTCCGCCGCTGGAGATCACCGAGGAGCCCTGGCCGCCACCGCCGCCTGCAGCAGTGCCGTAGATGGCCGGAGTGGGCGCCGCCGCTGCGAACCATGCCGGCGACCGAGGAGATCCGCCGCTGCCACCCGCCAAACGGGCTTTGCCCGGCGGAGCCTCCGGCAGCGGCGACGGGCGGGGATGAGCACGGGGGAGGGAGGGAGGACGGCCGCCGGGCTGGGCACCCCGGTGCGGCGCGGTGCGCCGCTACACGGGGGTGGGAGAGGTTAGATTCCGGTATACTACGTCTTACTAGTGGAATGCCCGTGCTTCGCCACGGCTCCCTATCTTCTAGTGTCACTTGTTATATGTATAAACAATTCACACAATGAATTATGTGAAGTAAACTAATAAATATTTTAGATATTATGTAGGTTTTTCTATGTACATAAATATTTCTTATATGAATGTACATTATAGTCTGTCTTAAGTGACAGTCGTCAAACCAAAAAAAACTTTCTTAAGTGACACTATATGAATGTAAATTACAGACTGTATTACAATATTATACTTCCGAATCAGTTCACAACAAATAGTTCTGGATATAGTCCATTACAAAACGTGAGGGTCATATGTACTGTGGAAGGAACTCCTTACAATAGAAACAAATACACATCATAAAAGATACAAATATATATGGAGTTATTATTTCCTAAAAGTATACATCCCAAAACTCTGACTAACTCGCCACACAAATAAAAAAATAAAGAATTAAAAAACAGAAAATAAAGTTAAATGTGTGTTCACAGTCACTGGTATGCATAATCTCTCCAAACTACTGACTACATCCCTTTCTCTTCATCACCTAGTGGTCACGCTTATAATTTTGGCAAGCCAAATAGCTGAATTAGGTTCATCTTAAGTATATCCATATGGATCAGAAGAGCATGCTAAATCAAAGAATCATACAACAATATAGATCTTTCTCTTGCTATGGTACTCATAAGAACCTAATTACAATAAATAAATAAAATAGGTCTTTCACAAAAATCTACTACATAAACAAAACTTCCAACAACACAATTGCATATCGTCTCCCACTCATCTCCTCATATCCAACAGTATAATTCATAACACACCACATCCCTACAAATTCTCGAAAGAAAAAACAGAGCTTGATAGACGAGCTGCGCAGCGAGCGTCCTCTCTTCGACAGCTGGGTGGCGACCTTCCAGTCATCTATAAAATGGAAGGACAAGCTATTGGTCGTCTTCAGCGGCACGGCGAGCTCACCCCTGCCAGAACCAGCACGAATGACATTCCCCTCTCCAGTGGATACAGAACTCAGAAAAGGCCTGCTGCCAGGCAACAGTTGATGAGCTGCACCATAATAAAACTAAACCGGTAATGAAAAAATTTAACAGAAATTGCTACTAATGTCATGTAAATAATAGTCAAATGCTTCAAGATACCAGTCTTTGACTACTTTCGAGTATTTAATTGCCAAGCCGCCTGGTCCTTATGGACACGCATAGGGGCTTAGCACTGCAACTTCTTTATCCATGACAGTAACCTCTCCCTTCATCTTTTTAGTCTCCACATAAATTTCAGAGGCTGGGCAGTGCTCCCATTTCGGAAAAAAAACATCCACTTTCTTTGCTAGCATCTGCAGGACAAAAAGTATAATGCCTAGCTACATGCCCCACACAAATTGAGTAAGATTAAGAAATAGTTGCATACCTCAATGGTGTCATCTTTGTACGACTTTGATCTTTCTCGTGGCATGCTTTCCTCAGAGAAACAACATCATTCTGCAACACTCATTTGGACTGTTATTGGCAGTTTTCTTTCCAGCTATCCTTAGAGGTACATAAATCGTAAATTAGCAGCAACAATGTTTGTCTCTGAACTTCACACACTATCTATCTAAACTGAACTTCCATAATTCCATTACACGTAGAGGCCGCACACTGAACTCTGAACTTCTGTCACACCTCTAATGGAGCAGCTCAAGCACATATATAGAAACATGGTGCAGGCTTAGCCTTGCTAGCTACTCCCTCCATTCCCATTTAATCGACGCGAGTGGTGGGCAATCTAGCATGCAATCACGTTGTGCCTTGCGTTGATTAAATAAGAACAGAGGTAGTTGTTGTTTTGATTCGATTGGACTATGTACGTACCAAGGAGCCCAGGCTGGTTAGGCTGATTTCTTTAGATCGGTCGATCTCTGCTCGTACGAACCAAGGAGCCCTGGCTATCTAGGCTATTTTGATTCCATCGGACTCTGCTCGTGTGTATCAAGGTGGGTTGCCCGGAAGGCGGATGATGCACAGGGATGATGCGGAGCCGGTTCCGGCCATGGCAGCAGCAGCTCTGCTAGGAATACCTTGAGCGTAGACTCTGGCCAAACCTGACGACAGCGAGCTCCGGCGACTGCCACCCATCGCGGTAGGAGGAGGAGGCCGGTGCAAGGGATGGGGGATTTTGACCTCGGTGATGTGGTGGATGGTCCGTGACAGCCCTGCCGGCTCATGCGTGATCTTAAAGCCCTCGTCTCACCTTTGACATCGTCGCGTGAACTATGCTTCCATCCATCCTGGAAAGGCACTCAGTGATCAAACTCACAGAAATGCCAGAAACGACCAGATTCCGATCGACCAAGAACGGCTCGCTGGAGGTGGATCTGGCGTGTAGGCTACCGGTGCGGCCGGAGTGGCATGTGGCGATCCGCGGGAAGGCGACATCGCCGTGGCGTAGGAAGCACGCGGCGAGTCGGCGGCACAGCGAAACCTCCTCTCCTTCCATCTGCATGGTACAACCAAAAAAATCAGAGAAAGACAGAGACATGTGGGCAGAAACAAGATGGAAGAAGAGAGGAGAGTCAATGTTGTTCATACACCGCCGACCGGAGACCTCAAACAATGCCCGCCCTCAAAGAGTAGGTGCCCTACGACGGTGAGCACGAGCAGGATGTAGGCCGGGGAGGCATCGGGAGCGACGGAGGCAGAATCAAAATTGGGGGCTGCCACTGCGGAGGGCGTATCCCTTTGAGGGCGAGAAGGAGGCCGACGAGTTGGGAGGTTTGGGCGGCGGTGCGTTAATTTTCTGGGGTCGGCGTACCAATGAGACTCGTGGGTGTCAATGGATGAGTGTGCGATGAGTCGCGATAGTTGTTATCTCCGCTTTTTTTTCTCCTTCTGTTCCGGCATTCTCGCAACGCGGGGAACACTTATCAACAGAATTCCGATTTTTTTTGTTAGTTAAGATCAGGACGCGGGAGGGTATTCTTGTCTTTAAATAAAAATGTGACACCGGACATTCACCAGTTTGCTCTTAATAGTAAAGATTTACCGAGAGATGAGGTGCTGTGTTGGGTTCGAGTTCCGTGTGTTGGATTGGATACGTGTGGGCATGGGAGGCACATGGGATTCCTGGTGTTTATCTTGTAGTATGATGTCGATGGTTGTCCCAAGTGCTCGCTGAGGTCTCGTCTGTTGCTTCCATATAGTGTGATGCATTGTGCGACCCTGGGGTTTGCAGTTGCATTTCGATGACAATGTACAGTTTGGTTGTCTCGAGCAATCACGGCCTCTGTACACCTGCTGTCCACAACGTTGCGGGACTCTGGTTGGAACCGGATTGACAGCGTGGGTGGAGGTGTAAGCTTATATCCCAGAGTAAAAGTCATCGTTGTAAGGGACGCTTGAGCTTGAGGTGAAATAGATTAATTCTGAACTACTATCTCGTTTTCTCTCTACTTCCTGATCCCTAATTCTCTTAGCACGTACTAGAACCCTAGCTGGATTCAATGTCACGTCCCGGTGATCCCCAGCAGCAAGGGAGTGTTGCAGCCTCAGTTAACAGCAGCACCTTAGGCCGTAAGCAGTTCGCGGCGCAACTCATCATAGTCTCCCACCGTGAACTGGTTTACAAACACAGTTAAGAAATACCCCATTGATACAATGAGCAAAGAATTGGATTAGTATAAAAATAAATGTTTTCTTTGTATATATGAAGCTTTTAATCACTTCTATGTGAAAAGAAAATAAAACGGAGCACTGCAATAGATGAAACTTGCATATAGTCACGGTACAACAATTAATGATGAACTCCAAGGAAAGACGATTTCTTTCTTTTATTTATCCACATATGTTCTGTTTGATTCAGTCGACCATGTCCCATCTTTACATACCTGTTCAAATCCCTCCCATGGCGATGCCCCTTCCAAAGAAAGGCTCGATAGAGCTTAAGAAACGCCTCAACCACCTTCAGAGGGATGTCGAGTGACATCATGGAGTGGACCGGAATTGTGGAGAGAGTGGTCTGGACTAGAATCGTCCTACCTCCACGGTTGAGGAGCTTGGCGCACCACAGTTGCAACCTACTTGTCGTACTGTCCACCATGGGCTGCAACTGAGCTACCGTCACCTTTCGAAGCCCAAGGGGGAGACCTAGGTACTTGAAAGGGAAAGAGGCCACTTCGTAGCCGAGGATAGAACTGGCCAAGGCCACCTGCTCCTACGAGCAGCGGATGGGGTGGAGCAACATTGCACAAGCCAGAAGCCACCCCAAAGTCTTCCACGATCTAGGTAGAGGCCTGGAGATCCACCTCGGTGGGCCTGATGAAGATGACCACATCATCGGCATACATCGACGTGCGATGCCGGAAACCACGAGTCGAAAGCTCATAGAGCAAACCCACAGCCGCCGCCCTCTCAAACATGAGGTGTAGCACATTCATCACCGTGTCAAAGAGCGAAGGGAACAGAGGATTACCTGACGCATGCCACGGCGGTTGAAGATGAGATCCCCGGCGTCCCTGTTGACCAACACGCGAGTAGACGCTGAGCTAAGCAGCCCGCCCACCATGGAAGTCCACTTACGGCCAAAGCCCAATTTGGCCATAACCTGATATGAATTGACATATCCACCAGCGGTTGTCCTTCAGACATCCGTGGGTGGTGGCCACTGATATCGTATATTGATGTTTTTTTGCAAATCATGTGGAATAAAGGCTCCTCATGAAGCGTCACAGAGTTGCAGTTGCATGTTCTGGTTGATAGTGCTCATTATAAGATGGCTTTCCAGATGAGAAACTTCTCACTGCTAAAATAGTAGTATGTAAAGGCTACGAGAGAAAAGAAGGGTGAAGGGATGCAATACGCATGTTGTTACTTCACCGAGAGATGAGGTGTTGCATCGTCTGTTCATTTTCGTGTGTTGGATACGTGTGGGCATGGGAGGCACATGGGATTAGTGGTGTTTCACTTCCAGTATGACGTTGATGGTTGTTTCCAAGTGCCCGCCAATATCTCTGAGTGATGCTTCCATAGTGCGACCTTGGGCACTACAATAGCATGCCATCAGAATGTATACTTGTGTTGGCTCGAACAATCACGGCCTCCATAGCACCCGCTCTCCAAGACGCTGAAAGAACAAGAGGATGAAATGTAGAATGGCATTGTGCCATAGGAGGGAGACAGTAATCGATAGGGCAGCGTGAGTGTCTGTGTTAGGTTAGTCGTCAGCGCGGGTAGAATTGTGGTGTGAGCTAGTAGGCCTAGAAGTTATTATCTCGTTCTCTTTCTACTTTCCCATCCCCAATCCTCGTAGCACGTACTCCAATCTCACGACCCGGTGATCCCCGGCAGCCAAGGAGTGTTACAGCCTCGGTTAACCGCCATCATCGAAAGACAAGTTCATTAACATCAAACAGTCCGTGGTGCAACTTACTTACCATAGTCTCACCGTGAACTTGTTTACAAACACACCTAATCAATTCTATGTGAAAAGAATAAAACGGAGCACTGCAAAAGATGCAACTTACACATAGTCACGGTACAAATTAAGGATAAACTACTATCTCGTTTTCTGTCTACTTTTGATTCCTAATTCTCCTAGCACAAGATGGTACCTCGATGTCAATGTCACGTCCCTAGCTGGATTCAATGTCACGTCCCCGTGATCCCAGCGGTAAGGGGGTGTTACAGCCTGAGTTAACCGCAGCACATTAACAGTAAGCAGTTCGCAGTGCAACTCATCATAGTCTCCCACCGTGAACTGGTCTACAAAAAGAAAGAACTGGAATGACCCACAAGTATAGGGGATCGCAACAGTCTTCGAGGGAAGTAAAATCCAATTTATTGATTCGACACAAGGGGAGCCAAAGAATATTTGTAATCCTTAACAGCGGAGTTGTCAATTCAGCTGCACCTGGAAACAGACTTGCTCGCAAGAGTTTATCAGTAGTAACAGTTTTATAGCAGTAGCAGTAATGAAATATCAACAGCAGTGTAACAAAGACAGCAGTAGTGATTATAGTAAACAGCAGGATTAAAATACTGTAGGCACATGGATGGATGAACGGGCGTTGCATGGATGAGAGAAACTCATGTAACAATCAAGATAGGACATTTGCAGATAATAATAAAACGGTATCCAAGTACTAATCAATCAATAAGCATGTGTTCCATATTTAGTCGTACGTGCTCGCAATGAGAAACTTGCACAACATCTTTTGTCCTACCAGCCGGTGGCAGCCGGGCCTCTAGGAATCTACTGGAAATTAAGGTACTCCTTTTAATAGAGCACCGGAGCAAAGCATTAACACTCCGTGAACACATGTGATCCTCACATCACCGCCTTCCCCTCCGGTTGTCCCAATTTCTGTCACTTTGGGGCCTCGGGTTCCGGACAGCAACATGTGTATACAACTTGCAGGTAAGATCATAAAACAATGAATATCATCATGAAACAATAACATGTTCAGATCTGAGATCATGGCACTCGGGCCCTAGTGACAAGCATTAAGCATAACAAGTTGCAACAATATCATAAAAGTACCAATTACGGATACTAGGCACTATGCCCTAACAATCTTATGCTATTACATGACCAATCTCATCCAATCCCTACCATCCCCTTCAGCCTACAGCGGGGGAATTACTCACACATGGATGGGGGAAACATGGCTGGTCGATGGAGGCGTCGGTGGTGATGTCGATGATCTCCTCCAATTCCCGTCCCGGCGAGTGCCAGAACGGAATTTCTGTTCCCGAGATGGAGTTTCGCGATGGCGGCGGTGTTCTGGATGGTTCCAGGCGACTTCGACTTCTCGTCTCGCGTTTTTAGATCGAAACCCTTAAATAGTCCAGAGGGGGGCGTCAGAGGCTGTTCGAGGCGGCCACACGGTAGGGCGGCGCGCCCTCCTCCAGCCGCGCCGGCCTAGTGTGTGGGGGCCTGGGCCTCCCCAGGGCCCTTCTGGCTCCGTGAATCTTCTGGAAAAATAAGCCCTTCGACATAAATTCCGGGGATTTTCCTGAAAGCTGAATTTCTGCACAAAAACGAGACACCAGGGCAATTCTGCTGAAAACAACGTTAGTCTGTGTTAGTTGTATCAAAATACACAAATTAGAGGCAAAACAATAGCAAAAGTGTTCGGGAAAGTAGATACGTTTTGGACGTATCAACTCCCCCAAGCTCAGCTTATTGCTTGTCCTCAAGCAATTCAGTTAACAACTGAGTGCGATAAAAGAACTTTCACGAACACATTTTTTCATATGATGTAAATATTCTCATGATATGGGCAAGTACTTAAGCAATTCATAATAAGATACATGCAAATAAAATCATCTAATAGCTATGTCAATCATGGAAAAAGGTACCAACAAATTAATAATAAGCATCATGAATCATGTCTATCAGCAGGATTGCAATGTTCATAAAAGGATATGATAAAGTGGTATCTCGCTTGCCGTATTTGTACGGCAAAACATAAATGCTCGGGCACCTTTAAAGTTCATGGAAAGACTAGAAGTAGAGATTGTCAAAGATAAAAGCATCAAAGTTATACCACAATTAATCACATTTTGGGACAAGCATATTATACTAAGAATGACATTTGTGCTCTCAAGAAAGTGCTCAAAGAAAGGATGATGACTCAACATAAAAGTAAACGATTTGCCATTCGCAGAGGGAAGCAGGGATTAACATGTGCTAGAGCTTTTCATTTTTCTAAAGACAGAAGTAAAATGGTTTTGAGAGGTGTTTGTTGTTGTCAACGAATAGTGGGTACTCTAACTACCTCATCAACCAGACTTTCAAGAGCGGCTCCCATGAAGGACGTTATCTCTACCGGCAAGGATGAGATCATCCCTCTTCTCTTTTGTTTACAGATATTTTAGTTTCATTATGGACACTCCCCCAACCTTTAACACACAAGCCATGTCTAACTGAATCCTCGGGTGCCTTCCATCATTCTCATACCATGGAGGAGTGTCTATTTGCAAATTAAGTTGCTTACTGATAAATCAGGGCAATTCATGTGAAGAGAATTATTGATGAAAGTTAATTAATTGGGGCTGGTAACCCCGTTGCCAGCTCTTTTTGCTAAAATTATTGGATAAGCGGATGTGCCACTAGTCCATTGGTGAAAGTCTGTCCGGAGTAAATGACAAGGTTGAAAGATAAAACACCACATACTTCCTCATGAGCTATAAAACGTCAACACAAATTGAGAAGTATTTTGAAGGTTTAAAGGTAGCACATGAGAATTTACTTGCACTACAAGAAAAGTTCTGATAGACAACGTCCCAAAATCGTCAACTAAGGGGCATTTTTCGTCGCCTATGGGCCTAACCCGACGATATGGGTTCCGTTGTCGAAACTGCGACAAAGTCCAACGAAGATTTTTTCGGTCCGTCGCGCTTGGCGCCCTTCGCCACGGAAAATCGGACCGTTGCGGAAGTGTTTTCGGGGCCCGTTGACTGCGACGTCATGCAACCGACACGTGCGACGCGTTAGCGCCGATTAACGGCGTTAGCAGCTGAAACCCGTGGTAGATGGTAGGCCCACACGAGGCCTGCCATCTTAAGCGGGCCGGGCCAGATGACATAGTTTGACCGGTCAACTATATAGCTGGGCTGGTCCATTAGTTAAGTGGCCGGGCCTAACCTCTAAGGTTGACTGGTCAAAACTTAAATGGGCCGGCCCATTTAACATGTGGGGTCCACCTTACAAGTGGGCCGGCCCAAAAGCAAGTGGGTCGGGAAGTCCCACTTCACTTAAAAGGCCGGCCCATTTAGTGTGTGGGGTCACCGTATAGCAAGTGGGGCGGCCCAACAAGCTAGTGGGTCGGGCCAAAACGTGGGTCCCACTTTTCAGTTAAAGGGTCGGCCCATTTAGTTAGTGGGGTCCACCATATAGCAAGTGGCGGCCCAACAAAATAGTGGGCGGGCCAAAAACACAGTGGGTCCCACTTTCCGTTAAAGGGCCGGCCCATTTAGTGTGTGGGCCCACCATATGCAAGTGGTGCAGCCCAAATAGTGGGCCGGGCCAAAACACGGTGGGTCCCACATTCCTGTTAATGGGCGGCCCATTTAGTATGTGGGGTCCAAATGAAAGTGGGCCGCCCAACAAGATAGTGGTCGGGCCAAAAACGTGGGTCCACCTTCCTATTAAAGGGCGGCCCATTTGGTGTGTGGGGTCCACCATATAGAAAGTGGGCCGGCCCATTTGGTATGTGGGGTCCACCATATAGAAAGTGGGCCGGCCCAACAAGATAGTGGGCGGGCAAAAACACAGGTGGGTCCCACCTTCCTATTAAAGGGCCGGCCCATTTACTATGTGGGACCACCATAGAGCAAGTGGGTCGGCCCAATAAGCATGTGGAGCCCATTATCGTGTAACCGGGCCGGCCTACTAAAGAAGTGGGCCGCCCAAAATGAAAGTGGGTCCCACACTACTGTAAGTGGGCCGGCCCAATCTGTTGAGGCCCTACTTGTTTGACTAGTCAACTTGCATTAAATTTCATGAGCCTAAAATCTGATTTCAATGATACACACAATTACATACACAAATAAAACAAATAGGAAAATTACAAGGCAATTAATGTGCCCAAATAAAAAATTACATAGAATCATTGAGGACTTCTATTAGCATCATCAATAACACGTTGACATTTGGCAATCGCCTTGATTGAATCTTGTGTACTCTTTGTCAACATATCGCTACAGATCTTAAAGCGGCAATACCATGTCTTTTATAAAAGTACACCCAGATATTTTTTGATGAAAGAAATGGTCTAGGTTGACGGCTATGAGAAGATGCATCAGAAGAAAGATCAGAACTTTTTGTGGGCCTCACCGGTAATGAAGATTGCTTCATCACAACTGCATTCTTATAATAATGCAAAAAGTTAAACGATGAACTATGCAAACATTTATTATGCAATGTAGATATAAGATAATAACAAGTTGCATAAATAAGACATGTATGGAACTTGTACTAAGCACAAACTTACATCATAATGTTGCACAGGGTCGCTACAGATCCTTTTTGGCGACTATCTTCTAATGATGACTGCTTCATTAACTGCATTCTAGTAACATTGTAAACATAGTTACAACAATTAACTATTCAAACATGTATTACGCAATGTAGAGATCGGATAACAGCATGTAGCAGAAATAAGCACAAGATAAGATAAGATGCATGTACTAAGCACATACTGGCTCACTGCAGGTCCTTCTCTTGCGTGCACTAGTCGTGGTCAACATGCCTATCATTTTAGGTTCAGCCATCAAGTGAAATGCTAATCCTCTTGCTCCATTGTCCTTAATCTGTGTTTAGATATCACATTTAAGACCAAATCAGGTAGTTTCAAATAACAAAAAACATTCCAAATGAATAAGCCAATAGTTACCCAGATATGATTAAACCAACTAGATGTTGCTTTGCATGAAATACAATTTCAGACATTCAGATTTAGAGTAGGGTAATGCCAAGGTTTTACACATAAAGTAAACTGGCATTAAGAATGACCAAATGTCGGGTTCAAATCACCCTCGAAGTTTCTCCAAGACAAGCATATCAAATAGCAGAAACATAGTAAAGCATGAATGGCATTGCTATGGCGGGGTTCCAAGTGTTAATCTCTTGCATAAGGAACAATGCATATGGGTTATAGATAATAACGGAAGTGCCAAATTACCAACCACGAACCCAGATTCCAACCTTACCTAGCGTCCCAGTGTAATGTTGGATGTTCTAATAAGTGGTTGGCAATCCCAAGGAAAAATAACATTGACAAGTCGATTACGATAATACAAAGACCAGACATGCATGCAGCAATAACTATAGCTAAAACGAGGTATAAGAGCAAAGGAGATTGGAAATGCACATAGCATGATTATAAAACAGTGTGAGAATAGCGAGAAAGGAAAGCATTAGCGGTGAGCTAATGACGTGGTATAAGAACAAGCCAGATTGGAAATGCCATAGCACGACTATAAACGGTCGACAATAGCATCGATACAAAAACAGTTGGCAGCAAATGAATGGGTACAAGGCTATAAATATGTGGATGCACACAGTTGTCAGTAGAATGAACAGGATGACCGGATAATGCTTTTTATATTGTACAACATTTAAACAAACTTCATGCGAAGCACACATCAAGAAGGTCAACGGCATATGAGATGCCAAATAACTACACGAACATGGCTAAAACATGATCTAACGGGCAGCGTACTAACAAGCTAAAGCGGGGTGGATGGGCGGCAACTTGCATTCCAGCGGCGGCGAACGCGGGAGACTATGTTGAAGCGGGCGTTAGTGAAGCAGATCTGGTTGGCTGGCAAGGTATTCGGTGAAGTTGATACAGACCGCTGCGGCGAGGTAGTCGGTGGTCGGCGGTGAAACAGATCCGTCGGTGGCGGAGTGGCGGTGAAGCGATCCGTCGGTGACGAGGCGGCGGGAAGCGGATCAATGGGTGGACAGCCAACACGATCAAAGCTATTTGGCATGGAGGAGTATGCGTGGCGGCAGATCGTTGTAGAGAGTCGAGCTTTGGCGTGTGAGAGTATTTTGAGCTAATGGGGCGAATGGTTGGTGGGTGGGTGTGGGCTTGTGGGGTTTGGGATCTAGGCAAGATATTTCATTGTTACCGAATGAGCCCTCCATGGTCGGTGGGTTGTAGCTTCCGGACCAGGGTTAAAAGAAACTGGTCACGGGATTTTCGAATGGATGCGGCGGGATGATTTGGCGCGTGGCCGAAATTTTCAGGCTACGAGCAGAACGACAAAAATAATGTTCTTCCCAGGGAGCTCTCATTCTTCCTCTTTTCTTTCTCTCTCGAGTCTCTCCCACTCCCGGCTCCTCTCCCCCTTCTCTCCGGCGGCCTCGCCGGCTTGGAGACATTGACTTCTCTCTGTATATTGTACACCCTCCGGAACTAAATTAATTGATTCAACTTTCCTTAGACGTGTATGTATCTAGAGTAAAAACATGTGTGGATACATCCATATTTAGATAAGCAAAGTTGAGTCAGCTAATTTGGATCCGAGGGAGTTAGTGTTGTTGTAAGCTTAGATCCAGTGTTTCCCATGAGCGGATGGCGCAGGAGTCGGGGATCTCGTCATCGGCTTGAGATCTGGCCTATGGTGAATCGGCGGATCTTGCCGGCCAAACCCATTCTGGTGCCATCAATGTGATGTTTAACGGTGAGGCTTGCTGGTGGTGCTTCAGATCTGGCCAATGGGGAAGTCAAGCTGCTAAAGTTCACAAGCTCGGGGCATCGACGGCGTCATCCGTGCCCGTGCACATCTGGACTTTCGCGACCCTTCTCGGAGCCAATATGCCGTTCTGAGGCCCTTCTTCTCCTTCGTCCTGGCGACTACCGGCGACACCGTCCCAAGTGGTGCGTCCCCGGCGACGGAGTTGCTGGAAAGGATGCGGGAGCTGAGATCTGATGTGCGGTCGAGAAGGACTCGATTGATTTTCTTATATGTTTTGGGGTCCTTTTTGTAAAGTTGCAGGTTCTATTAGTTATTGTCTAGTACTTTTGGTCCTCTATGTAATTTTTGGACTAGTTTCCATTGCACTGATAAACTTGAATTTTGACAAGTTCACGAAAAAAATTCCTCTGCACATATGGCCTATCATGTATAAACATTCTTGAGATTTAAACTATATGTAATGTGCCATGCATTAACCCTAAACCATATATATGTAACTAACCCTAGCTGATCAAACCCTACTTAATTAAAACAAATAACCCTAAACTATACGCATGCACTTTATGCGCAAAGGCGCGGGTGCCTCTAATAATGTGTGTGCGCACTCGATCGATGATCCCTAAACCTTATACAACCCTGAAACCCTAATCCCTAATCCCTAAACCCTAAACACCCTAAACACTAAACCCTAGACCCTAAACCCTAACCTAACCCTAAACCCTAATTAAACCCTATATATAGGCCAACGACACTTAATTGTGCATCAAGCGGGCCAGGGGGTGCCTCGCGGTCCTCTAATTAAATTAAATGTGCCATGCATTAACCCTAAACCATATATATGTAACTAACCATAGCTAATCAACCCTACTTAATGAAAACACATAACCCTAAACTATACTAGCTATAACCCGATCTAATAAAAACATGCTCTATATATAGCTAGCTAGCAAACCGTAGATTAACACCAATTAATATATACATGGCCTATATCGATCATGTTGTATAACATATCCTGAGATTCATTAATTAATTATATAATTATCGTGATAAATTAATTAACTTTAAGTTTGACAAGTTCTCTCGAATGAAAACACATTTGATTAAGTTGCCTCATAATATATATATATAATTAGTGTGCATGCATGGCCTACCATGCATTGTGCATATATTTTAATGTATATTTGAACATATTCTTGGGGATTTCAATCTCTCTCTCTCGATCATCTATATATCGTTGGTGGCCAAAAAACACACATATATATATATGCATGCAATTTATGCGTAAAGGCGCGGGTGCCTCTAATAATGTGTGTGCACTCGATCGATGATCCCTAAACCTTAAACAACCCTAAAACCTAAATCCTAATCCCTAAACCCTAAACACCCTAAACACTAAACCCTAAACCCTAGACCCTAAAACCTACCCTAACCCTAACCCTAACCCTAAACCCTAGCTAATCCTAAACCCCAATTAAACCCTATGTATAGGCCAACGACACTTAATTGTGCATCGAGCGGGTCATGGGTGCCTCGCGATCCTCTAATAAAATTAAATGTGCCATGCATTAACCATAAACCATATATATATAACTAACCCTAGCTAATCAACCCTACTTAATTAAAACACATAACCCTAAACTATACTAGATATAACCCGATCTAATAAAAACATGCTCTATATATAGCAGCTAGCTAGCAAACCGTAGATTAACACCAATTAAAATATACATGGCCTATATCGATCATGTTGTATAACATATCCCTGAGATTCATTAATTAATTATATAATTATCGTGATAAATTAATTAACTTGAACTTTGACAAGTTCTCTCGAATGAAAACACATTTGATTAAGTTGCCTCATAATATATATATAATTAGTGTGCATGCATGGCCTACAATGCATTCGTGCATATATTTTAATGTATATTTGAACATATTCTTGGGGATTTCAATCTCTCTCTCTCTCGATCATCTATATATCGTTTGTCCCAAAAAACACACATATATATGCATGCACTTTATGCGCAAAGAGCGATGGTGCCTCTAATAATGTGTGTGCGCACTCGATCGATGATCCTAAACCTTAAACAACCCTAAAACCTTAAATCCCTAATCCCTAAACCCTAAACACCCTAAACACTAAACCCTAAACCCTAGACCCTAAACGTACCCTAACCCTAACCCTAAAACCCTAAACCCTAGCTAATCCTAAACCCCAATTAAACCCTCTGTATAGGCCAACGACACTTAATTGTGCATCGATCGAGCGGATTCATGGGTGCCTCGTGATCCTCTAATAAAATTAAATGTAATTGCATTAACCTAAACCATATATATGTAACTAACCCTAGCTAATCAACCCTACTTAATTAAAACACATAACCCTAAACTATACTAGCTAGCTATAACCCGATCTAATTAATAAAAACATGCTCTATATATAGCAGCTAGCTAGCAAATAGATTAACACCAATAAAATATACATGGCCTATATCGATCATGTTGTATAACATATCCACGAGAATCATTAATTAATTATATAATTATGGTGATAAATTAATTGAACTTTGACAAGTTCTCTCGAATGAAAACACATTTGATTAAGTTGCCTCATAATATATATATAATTAGTGTGCATGCATGGCCTACAATGCATTATTCGTGCATATATTTTAACATATTCTTGGGGATTTCAATCTCTCTCTCTCTCTCGATCATCTATATATCGTTGGTGGCCCAAAAAACACACATATATACGCATGCATGATGCGTAAAGGCGTGGGTGCCTCTAATAATGTGTGTGCGCACTCGATCGATGATCCTAAACCTTAAACAACCTAAAACCTAATCCCTAATCCCCTAAACCCTAAACACCCTAAACACACTAAACCCTAGACCATAAACACCCTAAACACTAAACCCTAAACCCTAGACCCTAAACACGTAAACCCTAAACCCTAAACCCTAAACCTAAACCCTAAACCCTAAACCTAAAACCCTAAACCCTAAACCTAAACCCTAAACCCTATAAACACCCTAAACACTAATTAAACCCTAAACCTAGACCCTAAACACTAAAACCTAAACCCTAGACCCTAAACACCATAAACACTAAACCCTAAACCTAAACACCCTAAACACTAATTAAACCCTAAACCATAGACCCTAAACACTAGACCCTAAACCTAGACCCTAAACACCCTAAACACTAAACCCCTAGACCTCTAAAACCGTAAACACTAAACCCTAAACCCTAGACCCTAGCTAAACACCCAAAACACTAAACCCTAAACCCAGCTAACCCTAAACCATAATTAAACCCTATATATATAGGCCAACGACACTTAATTGTGCATCAAGCAGGCCAGGGGTGCCTCGCGGTCCTCTAGTTAAATTAAATGTGACATGCATTAACCCTAAACGTACCCTAACCCTAACCCTAAACCCTAGCTAATCCTAAACCCCAATTAAACCCTATGTATAGGCCAACGACACTTAATTGTGCATCGATCGAGCGGGTCATGGGTGCCTCGCGATCCTCTAATAAAATTAAATGTGCCATGCATTAACCCTAAACCATATATATGTAACTAACCCTAGCTAATCAACCCTACTTAATTAAAACACATAACCCTAAACTATACTAGATATAAACCGATCTAATAAAAACATGCTCTATATATAGCAGCTAGCTAGCAATAGTAGATTAACACCAATTAAAATATACATGGCCTATATCGATCATGTTGTATAACATATCCACGAGATTCATTAATTAATTATATAATTATCGTGATAAATTAATTAACTTGAACTTTTACAAGTTCTCTCGAATGAAAACACATTTGATTAAGTTGCCTCATAATATATATATAATTAGTGTGCATGCATGGCCTACAATGCATTCGTGCATATATTTTAATGTATATTTGAACATATTCTTGGGTATTTCAATCTCTCTCTCTCTCTCGATCATCTATATATCGTTGGTGGCCCAAAAAACACACATATATATGCATGCAATTTATGCGTAAAGGCGCGGGTGCCTCTAATAATGTGTGTGCGCACTCGATAGATGATCCCTAAACCTTAAACAACCCTAAAACCTTAAATCCCTAATCCCTAAACCCTAAACACCCTAAACACTAAACCCTAAACCCTAGACCCTAAACGTACCTAACCTAACCCTAACCCTAAGCCTAAACCCTAGCTAATCCTAAACCCCAATTAAACCCTATGTATAGGCCAACGACACATAATTGTGCATCGATCGAGCGGGTCATGGGTGCCTCGTGATCCTCTAATAAAATTAAATGTGCATGCATTAACCCTAAACCATATATATGTAACTAACCCTAGCTAATCAACCCTACTTAATTAAAACACATAACCCTAAACTATACTAGCTAGCTATAACCCGATCTAATAAAAACATGCTCTATATATAGCAGCTAGCTAGCAAAAAGTAGATTAACACCAATTAAAATATACATGGCCTATATCGATCATGTTGTATAACATATCCTTGAGAATCATTAATTAATTATATAATTATCGTGATAAATTAATTAACTTGAACTTTGACAAGTTCTCTCGAATGAAAACACATTTGATTAAGTTGCCTCATAATATAAATATAATTAGTGTGCATATGCATGGCCTACAATGCATTCGTGCATATATTTTAATGTATATTTGAACATATTCTTGGGGATTTCAATCTCTCTCTCTCTCGATCATCTATATATCGTTGGTGGCCCAAAAACACACATATATACGCATGCACTTGATGCGTAAAGGCGCGGTGCCTCTAATAATGTGTGTGCGCACTCGATCGATGATCCCTAAACCTTAAACAACCCTAAAACCCCAATCCCTAATCCCCTAAACCCTAAACACCCTAAACACACTAAACCCTAGACCCTAAACACCCTAAACACTAAACCCAAACCCTAGACCTAAACAGTAAACCTAAACCCTAAACCCTAAACCCTAAACCCTAAACCCTAACCCTAAACCCTAAACCCTAAACCCTAAACCCTAAACCCTATAAACACCCTAAACACTAATTAAACCCTAAACCTAGACCCTAAACACTAAACCCTAAACCCTAGACCCTAAACACAGTAAACACTAAACCCTAAACCCTAAACACCCTAAACACTAATTAAACCCTAAACCATAGACCCTAAACACTAGACCCTAAACCCTAGACCCTAAACACCTAGACCCTAAACCCTAGACCCTCTAAACACAGTAAACACTAAACCCTAAACCCTAGACCCTAGCTAAACACCCAAAACACTAAACCCTAAGCCCTAAACCCTAAACCCTAATTAAACCCTATATATATAGGCCAACGACATTTAATTGTGCATCAAGCAGGCCAGGGGTGCCTCGCGGTCCTCTAGTTAAATTAAATGTGACATGCATTAACCCTAAACCATATATATATAACTAACCCCTAGCTAATCAAACCCTAGTTAATTAAAACACATAACCCTAAACTATACTAGCTATAACCCGATCTAATAAAAACATGCTCTATATATAGCATGCAGCTAGCTAGCAAAAACGGTAGATTAAAACCAATTAATATATACATGGCCTATATATCGATCATATGTTGTATAACATCTCACTGAGATTCATTAATTAATTATATAATTATCGATGATAAATTAATTAACTTGAATTTTGACAAGTTCTCTCGAATGAAAACACATTTGATTAAGTTTCCTCATAATATATATATAATTAGTGTGCATGCATGGCCTACCATGCATGCATTAATTGCATATATTTTAATATATATTTGAACATATTCTTGGGGATTTCAATCTCTCTCTCGATCATCTATATGTCGTTGGTGGCCAAAAAACACACACATATACGCATGCACTTTATGCGCAAGGCGCGTGTGCCTCTAATAATGTGTGTGTGCGCACTCGATCGATGATCCCTAAACCTTAAACCCTAAATAAACCCTAATCCCTAATCCCTAAACCCTAAACACCATAAACATTAAACCCTAAACCCTAACCTCCTAACCCTAAACCCTAAACCCTAATTAAACCCTATATATATAGGCCAATGACACTTAATTATGCATCAAGCAGGCCAGGGGTGCCTCGCGGTCCTCTAATTAAATTAAATGTGCCATGCATATATATGTGTTTAATTTGGGGATTTCAATCGCTCTCTCGTATGTAGCTCTCTCTACCTCTCTCTCTCTCTCTCTCTCTCTCTCTCTCTCGTTGGTGGCCAACAACACACACATGCACTTTGTGCGCAAAGGCATGCGCCTCTAATAATGTGTGCGCAGTCGATCGATCTAGTTTTGATTAATCATAGCACACAAATAAAGAAGTTGTATTTGAATCCACACAACCTAATCTAAAACACATAACCCCTAACATGGCCTAATTAATTAACCCTTCTCGATCTCTACCTAATTAGTGGAAATTGCACAAAATCAAAAGGGGTCCCTCACTAATTATGCATATCGGCTAGATTGTGATAAACTTTTGCCACATATATATTTGGTGGATGGGTGCATCTTGGCATGTAAACAATTAGTGTTTGCAAATGGCGTTGTCAAAATTTATGTACAAATGATTTCTTTCCATCCAAAGTGCATAAAATGGGAGTTTTAATGAAGAAAGTACAAATAAAACAGCTCAACATGCTTCCACACCCCGATTTTCACACGAAGTAGAGCATATTTAAAGGATAATTCCAGAGTTTTACTATTTTTCAAGCAACTTTGCTAATTTTCCCCCACTCACATGACTTTATGTCGATTTAACGAAAATATGGCGAATTTAAACTACATGGGCGGGATAGTTTGAATTGTGCGCGCGGCAAAGGGAACCGCCTATTCCTCAACCTTGTGCACGGCAAATTACACACGCAACTCCATTAAACGCCACCTACAGACATTAATTATCACCCCGGCGGCGGCGCATGACCCCCACCCACCCGTACACAACTTATCCCAGTTCGTGCGAGCTTCCCCCGTCCCGTCGTGCGAAGAAAAGCTTCCCCTCCCCGTCGTTCTTCTCGAGACGCACCGGCGGTCAAGTTGATCCACGGTAGGGCTGCTATCTCTAGCTCAATCATGTATCGGGCAAGACAGCCTAACGATTTATATTTTCTTGATGCTAAAAAAAATCGTCAGTATGCTCGAACTAATTGGCACTTTATAGTTTTCCGCTCGATTTGTCATCGATCAATTTGTTCATTTGCGTGGGCATATAGAGTCAGTTCTGCACTCGATCCGTTAATTTGCTGAAATGCCATGGCAGAGTTTTGTACACGATCTGTTTGCTAAAATGTCGATGGGCATTTTTGTTTTGTACTCGACATGATTGCTGAAATGCATAATCATGTAGTATAGTTTTGTACTCGATGGATATACATTTACTACTTCGCCTTAAATTAATCACCAACCACTGTATCTCATAATTAAACAGATGGACAGAACTTGGAAACTGCATGGACACTTATGTTCCCCTTCATATATAAATGGTGTTCAACCCTTTATGGGGTTTATTAGAGCTCATGATGGTCACAACCTGGACGTGTATTGCCCGCGCTGCACATGTATGAATGGTGAGAAGAGGCCTCACCCTGTAGTGGCAGATCATTTACACATTTTTGGGATGGACCGCACATATGTTAGGCGGGTTTAGCATGGTGAACCATATAATGATCCTTTAGCGGGAGAAGCAGATCTTGCTCACACTGTATGTGTGCTGGCATATGTAGTTAATTATTTATATTGATCCTGCCGCTGTTTCAATCAATAGTTTGCATTGCTGTGCAAGGTTCTGTACTCAAATTTAACTTGTTGCAGATGGATGGACGGGAAGGAGAGAAAAAGCGCTTGCTTCAGGAAACGGGTTTCAGCTCTGGGACATGTCTTGTGCAGATGAGAAAGGTAAATATAAACAGCATTTGTTGGAGTTGCATCCCTTAGATGTTTGTCTAATGGTTGATGTACTAATTGCAGAAGCATAGAGTTAAAGAGGTCTCTCAGTTTGATGGGAGATTTGAAGATGAATCTCAGTTTGATACATTGTGGATGGTGCGATGACGAGCCTTTCATGAACGAAGGTCCCTGCACCTGAGATTATCCGATCTGAGAAGGAGCCGTGGACCGAGTACACGACTTTGCGTTGAAGTGGATGCACGCCCGGAGATCATCACGGGCGTCGGGTAGTCTCAAGACCACCCAGCCCTGATGCACCTGGATGGTACCGATGACGAGCCTCTCATAGACGAAGGTCCTGCACCTGAGATTATCCAGCCTACAGAAGGAGGCCGTGGACCGAGTACACAACTTTGCGTTGAAGAGGATGCACAGGAGATCATCAGGGGCGTCCCGGTAGTCTCGGGACCACCCAGCCCTGATGCAAAATGTTGAGCTACTTTATGATTCGTACTCTTATGTTATGGTGCTGTAGTATGTTATGATTTGTACGCCTTTGGCGCTAGATTAAGCATTCGGTGGATGATCGCGTTGCAAAATTCGACACCCACACAATCCATCGTACGAGTACTGCACAATTACTTCTACAGCGATTCCTGCCAGCGCATTAGTTGGTAGCATGAAACACTTTCAGTGTACTCCCTACGATTCATATTAATTGACTCAATTCTATCTAGATATGGATGTATCTAGATGCATTTGTTAACTAGACTAACAAACTTGAGTCAGTTAATATGAATCCGTGTAAACCGCCCAAGTCCTCGAGCAGCTAGTTTATTGACTCTGGACTCCAAGCCTCTCGCGGCAAGCCATCGACGAAGCTTTGACCAGATCTTGGCCCGCAATTTTTTTTTGTGTGGCGAATAGCAAAGCTTTGACTAGTTCCTCTCGGGATACAGCACGCCGGTGAGCTTGCACGGTTGCCATGAGCACTTTCCGGCGGAACTTCCTCTTCAGCGCCCTCAAGCCGCTGCTGCGAACAACACGCGGTGCCTCGAGGTGGACGGAATTCTGGATCTCAGGCGGGTGGTCCGCATCGTCCGGGAACGATCTCCAGCGGGTTAACGAGGACATGCATGGCGGCCAGGGGATTTGTTTTTTGTTTTTTTTTGGTTTGAGCTTGGGATTTGGGGTTTTTTCGGATAGGGGAGGAGGAACCGAGGAAGAGGAAGGAACAGCCGCGTGCTTGGCGCGTGGCGGTGTGTAATTTCGAATTTTTGTGAAATGTTTCATTTCCCCGCTACAATTCGGGGGTTTCTTGACGCGCCAATGCGTCCCGCCGGGCAGCTTCAAGTAAATTTGGGGTGCCACACTATGGGCCCTAGTTTCAGTGAGACATGTAATGACTAGTCACATCAGTAAGTTCACTGTGTAATAAAATATGTTACCCCTCCCCTTTATGTAGCACCCCTTCTCTCCCGATCGAGTGCCGATTGCCGACGGATGCAAGCCGCTAGCTCGATCCCCTCCTTTCGCCTCCACCGTCCAGGCATCCAGCTTGGAGGGGCAAGCTGCATCTAGCCCAAGCGGATTAGGTAGGACTAGTAATGTTCTCTCCTTTCTCGAGATCGGTTCTTTTTTCCTCTCCTCGATATCTTGCGCATCTCTTTCCTATTCTGGGCAAGGGGTGTCTTTCTGGTCACCCTCGAGCTGGGAGTGATTGATGGGGGTGGGCGGGGGCTACCTTTGCTTGGATTGGGGTGTTCTTCCTTTATTTGTCGACATTTGCAACCTTTGTAGTTTCTGCTGATCCTCACTGTATCTTTTGTCAGCTTGTACAGGAAAGGTAAGACCTCGGCGGTGGGGGCAATGGAGCGTAAGGCCACCACGCATGTGGGCAGTTGGCTGAGCCTGAGCTGCGTCCCCAGCCCCGCGAAGCAGGTACTCCGTTTGCTTATCCACTCTTTACCTTTTAAGTGTCTCTCTGGTCTCTGCATCCTCAATCTGTTCCTGTTCTGGAATATGCTTAAAGTAGCACATGTCTTCAGTTGTTTGTGCGTAAAGCCTCTGTGACACCATGCTCTATATTCTCTGTATCAGGTTGGTACCTCCAGGTTCCGTGCTGAGGCTATGGGGAACGAGAATAGCGCCCCACCTGCTGCAGGAGCATGGCCCGATCTGCAGCACAAGAAGCGAAATGCCACTGCCGAGCTGGGCAGGGACCGCCCAGGGGTAATTTTTTTTAACCAACTTACCATGATGTAGTCTGAATCTGATACTCCCTCAGATCCAAATTAATTGACTCAACTATCTGTAGATACGGATGTATCTAGATGTGTTTTAGCTCTAGATACTACTGCCTCCATCCCAAAGCTTTGGGCTTATATTATTTTTAGAAAGTCAAACTATACCATGTTTGACTAAGCTTTTACCAAAAATCAGTAACATGCAAAATACAAAATTAATATCATTAAATAGATAATAAAATATATTTTCCTACGGTATCTACACAGTATTATATTTTTTGATAGAATGTTCTAAAATTTTGGTCAAACTTTGCTTGTTTTGATTTCTCAAAAATAAATAAGGCTTAAGCTTTTGGATGGTGGTAGTACATTCATATCTAGACAAAGCTGAGTTAACTAGTTTTTTGTCTGTCCATAGCTAGTGTTCATGCTGCAAAGGCTAAGAGCATCCACTATATGCATCAGTCTATCTCATACAGTAATTCAATATCATTCTGAGGTCTGCCTTTTGTTTTGCTATTCATATGCAGACTGAAACTTTAGGGCCTTTACTCAAAAGGAAGATCAAAACTGATCAGGCTGCCAGTATGTTGATGCCGCCCCATCTTCTAAATGCCTCTACAAGCACAAGGCCACGCACCAGCTGGGTGGTGATCTTTTAATGAATATGGTATATTTTCTTAATCCACAAAACATGCCTTGATTTTTCTCTGTTTATTGTCGGTTTTTTCTATGCTTGCCAAAAGTTTACAACAACAACAACAACAACCAAGCCTTTCAGTCCCAAACAAGTTGGGGTAGGCTAGAGTTGAAACCCATAAGATCTCGAAGCCAAAAGTTTAGAAACACCAAATTCGTTTGCTTACAATCATCATACAGTAATGTTCATCTACTCCAGTTCCCCTAACCCAACATAAAATGATGTTAATTTCGATTTTTAGATTAAAAGAGCACCATTAGGCGCTGTTAATTACGACTTTGAGATTAAAATGTCATTTGCAATTGTTAATTACAATTTTGAGACAATTGGTTAGTTTAACCTCGATCTCTTCTGCTCTCCATTTTTCCCAACCGAACAAAAATGTAACCATTCCATTCCTCTGAAATGGAACCATTCCATTCCATTCCACGCTGAGAACCGAACACACCCTTGCATTGTTGTGAACTGTTGTCCATACACGGCCATACCCTTCCACTTACATCTAGCACTATATGCATCATCTGTCTCAGAGTCATTCAATATCACTGCTGAGATCTGTTCCCATTCTTATGCAGGCTGAAACTGCTGCGCCTTTACTCAAGTGGATGCAAAATGGGGCTAATGAGGCTGCTGTGAGGACGATGGTGCAGCACCATCTTAGAAAACCTCTACAAGCACGAGGCCATGGGCCAGCTGGGTGGTGACCTTTTAATGAATCTGGTATATTTTCTTAATCCACATACATGATTTCATTATTATCTGTTTAATTATTGTTGGCTTTGTCTAATGCTTACCAAAAGTTCAGAAACACTGCGTTTGCTTACAATCATCATACACTAATTTTTCACTTTTCAGTGTCTCATCCAGTATATAAATTGTTGATTTCCATTGGCTTCTTTTGTAATCATTTGCATTGTTGTCAATTGTTCTCTATGCACAACCCTATTCTTCCACCCCCGCACTATTTGCATCAGTCTATCTCATAGATTTATTAAATATCAATGATGAGTTCTGTTGCTATTCATATGCAGGATGAAACTTCTGTTCCTCTACTCAAATGGATAAAAAATGATCCTGATGAGGCTGTTGTGAAGACGATGGTGCTGCCACCATCTTCTGAAAACCTCCTCAAGCACAAGGCCACGGGCCAGCTGGGTGGTACCCTTTTTAAGCAGGTATATTTTCTTAATCCTCATACATGATTTGATTTTATCTGTTGCCGGCTTTGTCTAATGCTTACCAATAGTTAAAACACACACACCCTATTCTTCCACTTACATCCCGACACTATATGCATCAGTGTCTCATAGATTCATTTTATATATCACTGCTGATGTCTGTTGCTCTTCAATTTTTATATGCAGACTGAAACTGCTAAGCCTTCATTGGTCAAAAGGATTGCAACTGCTTTGATGAGGCATCTGCAGAGGCTGCCACCAAGTTACTGTCAGCCCCACATTTGGATGCTTATATAAGCTCAAGTCCAAGGATCAGCCGGGCCGTAACCATCCAAGGGTTCGGGTATATTTTCTTAAGCCACATATACATGCCATGATTTATGTCTGATATTATCACTCGCTCTGTCTAATGCTTTTTGGAATTCGGAAACACCAAATTAGCATGCTTATATTCATCATACACTAATTTTTCACTGTTCAGTTTGTAACATAGTGTTATGCACTTGCTTGTCAACATTTGCATTGCTCTGAACTATGCACTTTACACAACCTAATTCTTCCACTTACGTTCAGCGCTACGCACCAGTAGTACCTCCCATGTTTCCTTCACCATCCCGATGCCGAGCTTGCGGGAATATGGCGGGCCCATGTACATACCCCGCATATAACACCTCCTATGGCTCTATCTACCTTTCTAGTAGCTCCTTCACAGAGTTACAGGTATGTATTCTCAGTGGTTTAGCATGAATTGGCATATAGTAAAGTCTTGTTTTTAGTCTTCCTGCTTCTTACATTTGTATCAATTTTCACATGCAGCTGTACCTTGTGAACTTCGTCCAATGATTAACCAGATGTGTCCGCATGAAGGATCTTTCACTATGCATGGCAATGGCAAATTGATGAACACCTACACGGTCTATGAGGTGTATGTCTACAAGACGCAGGCCATCACATATTTGTATGGACATGATTGGAGAAAGTTTGCTTTTGACTACGGTCTGAAGAAGGGCGACGAGCTGAGGATCAGAAACTCAAACGGGCAGATATACGTAACTGCTTACAGAGTTGGAGACACTTCCAAATATATAATATGTAACTTTTTCTACTCATATCTTTTGCTGCATTTTGAGCAGTTGTTCTAAACCATTCCCTCTGTTCTAGCTTGCTGGGTTTAACATGATCAAAGCTGCAGATCCCCACAGGAGCGGATGTCACAAAGGGCAACCACACCGCACCGGCACCGGCTTCCCTCTCTGCATCACCGGTTCCTGTACCAGCTCCGTTTACTGCATCTACCCAGCAGTCCCCTACATCAGCATTGGTTCTCTGTAGAGGCCCCATATACTACACATGCCCAGCAGGCTCCTGCATCAGCACTGGTTCCTCTAGCTGCACCGTTCTTTTTATTAACAGTCTCCTGCATCAGCCACCGGTTCCTCTAGAGCCATAGTTCTGCACCTGCCCAGTCTCAGCATACACCAGCTCGTGTACCAGCCAGGCTCATGCACCTGCCAGATCACCGAGGTATCAGCTCATTGCTGTGGCCACCCGTGTGGTGACCAGGACGCATCTGAAGGCTATGTTCGTGAGTATATGACGCATAATTGCTCTTATCTTGATGTCTTCTCTGCTCAAAGTCTCACATGGTTCAGTGCATTGGTGCCATTGACTAATTTTTGGTGGTATCTCTTGCTTTGAATCAGAAATTGCCTAAAAGTATCTCCAAGGATCTCAATGCTGGCCGAAGGGGCAAGATATCCCTCGTCATGGAGAGTGAAGGTCTCACCGTGGAGGGACGGTACTCTGTCAGTCCCACAGATGGCCGCTTGGCTGTTACTTCCAGGTGGAAAAAGTTCATTGACGGTGCCAAACTTCGCATTGGATCAAAGTTGAAGGTCAAGATCTTTCGATGCGCTGTGACATGCTGGTCATAAAGTTCGCGGTTGTCTAGTTCTGTTGTCCCATGAGCCCTTAGCAAATGCATTTGTAGTTATACTTATATAAGGTTATCTTATATGAACTGCTAATTAATTGTATGGGTGGTAAAACTCTGGCAAGCTTTTGCTCTTAGCAAGTATGTATGTATGATCAGCTATTATGATAACTAATGTTTGTGTTCATCTTAATTTGCATTTCCCTTTTAGAAAAAAACTTAATTTCTATTTTGGCTGACCTGTTAGAGAACTATCAGATTGAACCCACAACATGATTCATATAGATTCATTACACCGAGCCACATGTCTTGACCTTGCGATACACTACTTCCATTAATTAGTGCAAGAAGGCTTACCTGAGCTGCCTGAACCATGGCAGATTCGAATCCACCTTATCTATCTAGAAATACAACCTTTGCAGAAAGAGGATTTGCAGTATGGGGAGGCTGACATTGGGGACCCATGAGCCAGCAGCGTCGTCAACGTTTTAAAGGTGGCAGGAGATCGAAAGAAAAAATAAGCCAAAAATCAGTTGGTAAACAAATTCAAGAAAAGAAACATTTACCTTTCTGAGAGGATGACATGCGGGACCCATGAGGCAGCAACATCCTCAACTATTTCAAGGCAGGGGATCAAAATAAAGGAAATAGCCAGAAATTAATTAGGGTCAAAAATAAATCCATCAAAGGAAACTTTTATTGTTCATAGAGGATGACATGTGGGACCGACTTGCCAGCTGCGTCGTCATCGTTTCAAAGGGGCAGGGGATCAAAAGAAAAAGACAAATAGCCAGAAATTAGGGGAAAAAAATAAATCCAACAAAGAAAACTTTTATTGTTCATAGAGGATGACATGCGGGACCCATGAGCCAGCAGCTTCCTCAACGTTCCAAAGTCGGCATGAGATTGAAAGAAAAAGTCAAGTGACATAATATCAGGGGGCAAAAATAATCCAGAAAAGAAACTTTTATTGTACATAGAGGATGACATCGGGTCCCATTTTGTGGAGTCTCCAACGCTTCCAAGGCGGCACAGGACAGAAAGAAAAATGAAGTAGCGAGAAATGGGGGGTGAAAAAAATCCAAGAAAAGAAAGATTTCAATTGGGCTGTATCTGGACATCGGCCTTCGAACTATCCTACTGGGCCTTTTGACTCGTACAATTTCAGCCCACTCCAAAACGGGAAAGGTCGGATTTTTCTCAAAAAAAAAAACAGGAAAGTCCTATCTTCGCAAAAACAAAAAACAAGGAGATTCAACATATAAGTTTGTTTATGTAGATATAAAGATTTAATTTATCCGTTTGCAATAGCTCGAGCGAAATACAACGTTTATTGTCTGCAAAATAAAATATCACATGTTTCTTGTACGGGGAGGGCGACATCGGGGACCATGAGCCCGGTGAGTCAACGTTTCAAAGGCGGCAGGATCGAAAATAAAAAAAGCCAAAAAATCAGTTGGTAAAAAAATGCAAGAAAAGAAAACATTTATCGTTCGAGAGGATGACATGCGGGACCCATGAGGCAGCAGCATCCTCAACGTTTCAAAGTCGGCATGAGATCGAAGAAAAAGGCAAGTGACATAATATCGGGCCAAAATAATCCAAGAAAAGAAACTTTATTGTACATAGAGGATGACATACGGGTCCCATTTTGTAGAGTGGTCTCAACGTTTCCAAGGCGGCACAGGACCAAAAGAAAAATGAGGCAGCAGCATTCTCAACAATTCAGGCGGCGGGATCAAAAGAAAAATAAGGAAATAACCGAGAAATTAATTAGGGGTCAAAAATAAATCCACCAAGGAAATTTTATTGTTCATAGAGGATGACATGTGGACCGACCTACCAACAGCGTCCTCATCGTTTCAACGGGAGGGGATCAAAGAAAAAGGCAAATAGCCAGAAATTAGGGGTAAAAAATAACTCCAAGAAAGGAAACTTTTATTGTTCGTAGAGGATGACATGCGGGACCTGTTGTGGGTATACTTCATGGGTGTACCATCGACAGTGCCTAGATCCGGCAAGCCCGGGTGGCCCACAGATGGTGATGAGGCATGTGGCCCATCGGGCGGCCCAGTTGCTGTTGATCATGAAGGAAGAAGTCCAGCCCAGGATCAGCAGGCCGGATCATCCGACCTTAGGAGTAACCCGGATCCATGGAGGCCCATGAGGAATCCGGATCCAGTACGACATGTACGGAAGGCGGATCCGTGACGTGCACGACAAGATGTTATACCGTAGTTAGGCTATCTGTAATCCGGCTAGGACTCTCCATGTAAACCCTAGATCCGTGCGCCTTTATAAGCCGGATCCGGAGCCTAAGAGGCACGACCACAACTCATTGTAACAACGCGAAAGCGCCCGGATAATTCCGGACAAGCAGCGGTAGGCCTGTCATGTGTCCGAAGCTGGGTAACTCGCGTACCACCGTCCCGTGTGCACTCCGCCCTATGGCCCCTACTTCTTCTCCCCCTCGTGAGGATCCCCCTCCGAGGTACCGTCGATTAGGCAACGACAGTTGGCGCCCACCGTGGGGCCTCAGGCGTCCGCCGGAACCGGGAGGGCTCCGCCATGGGAAGCTACGACGACTCGATCTGTGGGGCGTGTACTCTACGCCGCAGAATTTTCCGATCGTCCCGGACGAATTTTGGTTCCGACTAGGTCAAACCCCGTCAAGCTCTCCATCGTCCCAATCGGCGGCATCCACATCTTCATCGGGGAAACCGTCGATTCCGACGGAAGCCCAGCTGGTAAATACGCTGACGCGACCGCGCTGAGCAGGACGCAGTCGCGAAGTTCCGATCGAGACAGGGAGCCTCCTAAGGAAGATTCCGCCTTAGATGCGGAAAATTTAAACCACCCAATCCGCCCCTGAGCAGGAAGCACGGTGGAAGACCAATGCGAGATCCGCACAGGTCTCCCAGGTGTTAGAAAGCAAAGGTGTCACTTCGTACACTTCATAGCCCATACCGCAGGAGCCGCCCCTCAAGAGGACGGAGCTGGTCCCGTGCAGGTTGAGGCGCCGGAAAACGCTGCTCCGGATCAGCAAGAGGCTGTCGGAGAAAGCGGATCTCCGGTAGAAGAGTCGATTCTGGGAAACTTAAGCCCAATTTCCGGAGATACTCAATCCATGGACACTGAAGAGTTCGATCGTAAGGTGAAGGAATATGGATACGGTGCCCAGCCTGAAGTCGATTCCGCCCAGCCAAAGCAGGTCCTGGCGACCATTGCGGCGCTGGGAGAACACGGATCAGAAGCAGCAGACACCCAATCTGACCCCCAGCCATCTCGTAGGGGATCCCCGATGTCGCGGGAGCGACCTCGCAGGGACCCTACCCCGGAGGACCACCTGTCAACTGAAGACATGATCGCACAAGCAGCCATGGATGCGGCTTATCCCTTGGATGTTCTTAACACACCCATCACTCCCGACGACGTTGAAGCTTTAGAAGCTAAAAGACTGGAGCTACTGGCCACAGCCAAAAAGATCAAGAACACTGCAGCCGCCATACTGGAGGAACGGAAAGACGCAGAAATTTTTGTGTCAGGTTACATCCAGCGTGAGAAGGAAGTGGACGAAGGATTGGTAAAGGTCAAGGAACTCCGAAAGCATTGGGAGGACAAGATCGTTGAAGCTCATCATGAGGTCGAAAAGCTCCGGCGTGACATGATAACTCCCCGCAGGATCACCTTCGCAACTCCAACGGGGCAGCAACCGCTTGCCACCCCGAAGGACAACATGACGAAAGCCGCGGAACTCCTGAAAAAGAAGGATGAGGAGATTGACATCGACTTCGTCCGAAAGCTCGTTGCTTCAGCAGTGCAGCAACAAAGCAAGGCAGATACTTCGCGCAGGTTGGCATCCAACCCGGATATTTGCGTATCCACCGCGCAGAAGGACGCCCCAGGAGATCAACACCGTGATGATGAATCGCGCACCGGTTCCACGGAACGCCGGAGAGAAGCAAGAGAGCACCCAAACCCGATCCCGGTTCCTTCGGATTCAACTCCGAGAGACCCAGCAAGGGGTAAGGGCCCAATGTACACTGGCAGAGACAAATACCGTGTTCCATCACCACCACCCCGAGCTTCGCGTCCTCCGCTACCCCCTAGACGCCGCAGTCCTGCCGGAATTCCCAGGCCCCATGGGCCAGGACGGAATCAGATTCGCGACGCGATGCCGGCTCTAGAGACAGGAACAGGGAGCGTACGCTGGAGCAACTCAGAGGCCGGAACCAAAACCGCGAGCAGGAGCCTCGTCGGAGTCAAGAACGCGACCCTGAGCCTCGCAGAAGCCAAGGACGCGACCCGGAGCCCAGGAGGAGCCGGAATGAGGAGCGCGACCCGGAACCTCGCCGGAGCGGAACGACCAGGGCAGCCAGCGCCACGGCGAAGGCAGCCACAGGAGCCGGAGCCAGCACCGGGAGGACCGGGGAGAGTATGAAGGCGGAAGCAGGAGGTCGGATCGGCCCCCTCGCAGATCTCCCTCACCACCACCTAGCGGTGGCGACGGAGGTGGAGGCGGAGGTGGCGGCCGGAGATCTCGCCTCGCTCAAAATCCCCCCGACACGGCTCGCGCGACGCGCGGGAACGCCTCAACGAGTACAGAACCGACTACATCGGACCAAAGTGCTTTGGCAGGATGATTCGAGAGGAACCAAAGCCAAGAGCTCCCTCAAGCTACCCGGAAACTTGAAGCATTATGATGGCACCGAAGGCCGGATACCTGGATTGAGGACTACTACAATGCAGTAACCTTTGCCGGAGGAACCCCTAATATAGCCTGCCGCATGCTCCAGTTGTATCTTGTAGGGCCAGCCCGGATCTGGCTCAGCGACCTCGAGAAGAACACCATCTTTTGTTGGTTTGACCTGAAAACAGCTTTCGAGAAACATTTTAGGGGCACCTACAAAAGACCTGCCACGGCAAGCGACTTGCAAGCTTGTATCCAGAAGAAGGGAGAATCCTCAAGAAACTTCCTTACACGGTGGTTGGCGTGCAGGAACGAGTGCGAAAACGTCGATCACACCACTGCCATGTACGCCTTCATCGGCGGACTGCAAAGAGGAGGACTGCTGCGGCACAAGCTCACTTGTTTAGCTAATGCAAATAAGTTAACTTTGGATGAGATGATCTCCATTGCCAGCGACCACCTTTACGCCGATGACGCGCAGGCGGTGATATCGCGGCACAGCAATCCCCTTACACCAACAAAAGAAGAATCGTGATAACGGCAATAACAGCGGCCACAAACGCAAAAATCCTGATGACCAGAAGAGCGGCGGATCCGACTTGGTCGCCGTGGCGTTTCAACGCGGAGGTTCAGGAGGCGGAAGAGGACGCGGCCGTGGTGGCGGAGCCGGCAGGGGTCAGCCAGCGAGGGCTACGAGGCCACAGCTGGCGGATCCCGCGCCCCGCAAACCTACGAAGAGTATAGGGACATGCCCTGCCTGGCCCACTTGGATCCGGTTACAGGGAAGTCCACACACACACGCAACTGCAAGTGGGTCAACGATCTAAAGAACGACCCGGAGGCAGGATACAAGCGAGCCCGGAAGCACCGCCCACGCGGCAAAGGAGGCAAGGGCAAGAACAAGGACAAGGATGAGGATAGTTCCGAGGCAATGGAAGAGGATGATAACTCGCCGGACCCCAAGTCAGGGACCGCAGGTAAATCCAACCCATTTGACAAAAAGAGCGTGGGGGCTTACCACACTTTCCTCGGAACCCCAACAGTACGTGCCACCAAGTCTGCTGCTCGGATCCTGAACGCCATAGTTCCGGCCGTGCCGCAGTACGTCAGGTGGTCGGAAATCCCGTGCACATTTGACAGAGAGGATCACCCCGTCATTGTGCCAAAGGAGTGCTACGCCTTGGTTGTAAGTCCCCGCATAGACGGGTATGATTTCTCCAAGTGCCTCATGGATGGTGGAGCCAGCTTGAACATCATGTACCTGGAGACTCTGGAGCGGATGAACCTCACCAAGGAACAGCTCAAACACAGCACGACTGAGTTTCATGGCGTGGTTCCGGGTAAGAAGGCAAATTCCCTCGGCAGCATCACACTTCCCGTGGCCTTTGGCGATGTTCACAATTTCCGCGAAGAAAGGATCACATTTGAAGTTGTGCCCTTCAAGAGCTCCTATCACGTAATCTTCGGCAGGCCCACCTACCACAAGTTTCACGCAAGGGCGTGCTACATCTACAACAAACTCAAGATTCCGGGTCCTAAAGGTATGATTACCATATCCGGAGACTACAAAAAGGCTCATGAGTGCGAGTTGGGCGAAGCCGCCTTCGCAGAGTCTGTGATATCGGAGAGGAGCTGAAAGGCTACAGAGCCGCGGTGGATCCGACTGAGATGCAGACCACCAAGAAGCAAATCTCGAAGACAAGGCGTCCTTCAAGGCCGCGATAGAGACCAAAAAAGTCAGCTTCAAGGAAGGCGACGATAGCAAGCAAGTCTCAATCGGAGCCAATATGGACCCCAAATAGGAAAGCGCGCTCGTCGAGTTCCTCCGCGCTAACATGGATATCTTCGCATGGCAACCTTCTGACATGTCCGGAGTACCTAGGGAACTCGCCGAGCACTACCTCAATATAAATCCGGGGGCTAAACCGGTGAAGCAAGCTATGCGACGCTTTGGAGATAAGAAGCGCCGCGCCATAGGAATGGAATTAGCTAAGTTACTAGAGGCAGGTTTTGTAGTAGAAGTTATCCACACTGATTGGGTCGCAAATCCCGTCCTTGTACCCAAAAAGAACACCGTAATACTAAGAATGTGCATCGATTACTCTGGCTTGAACAAACATTGCCCGAAGGATCCGTTTCCCCTGCCGCGCATTGACCAAGTCATTGATTCGACGGCGAGGGCGGAACTTCTGTGTTTTCTTGATGCAGTTTATCACAGATCCGGATGAAGGAGTCCGACCAAAAGGCGACCTCGTTCATCACCCCGTTTGGCACTTACTGCTATGTTACTATGCCCTTTGGCTTGAAAAACGCAGGTGCCACCTACCAGCGTACGATGCAGCGGTGCTTGAAGGACCAGATCGGCCGGAACGTACACGCTTACGTCGACGACATCGCAGTCATGACTCGGAAAGGATCCGACTTGATTAGCGACCTCACAGAAACCTTTGAGAACCTCCGTCGGTACAAGATGATGTTGAATCCGCTGAAGTGCGTCTTTGGCGTGCCAGCCGGAAAACTCCTTGGCTTCATTGTCTCTAACAGAGGCATTGAAGTGAACCCGGAGAAAATCAAGGCAATTTTGTGCATAAAGAGGCCAACTTGTCTCAAAGATGTGCAACGGCTTACTGGCTGCGTGCAGCAATCAGCAGGTTCGTTAGCCGTCTTGGCGAGAAGGCACTTCCCCTGTACTGAGCTGTTGAAGAAAACAGACAAGTTTGTCTGGGACGAGGCAGCAGATGCAGCACTACAAGGGTTGAAGGAGATACTTACCTCCCCACCTATCCTAGCAGCTCCAGGAGAGTCAGAGCCTATGCTCCTTTACCTGGCAGCCACCAACAGGGTCATCAGCCTCGTTATCGTGGTGGAAAGACAGGAAGAAGGTCACGAATATGGAGTCCAAAGGCCAGTTTACTATATTAGTGAAGTCCTCACGGAATCCAAACAGCGCTACCCCACTTTCAGAAGTTAGCCTACGGAGTATTCCTGGGCAGCAGGAAGCTGAGACACTACTTCCAAGAACATCCAGTAACAGTCGTGAGCAAAGCTCCGCTGTCAACAATTCTCAACAATGCTGACGCAACAGGACGCACAGCAAAATGGGGCATTGAATTATCCGCCTTCGACATCACCTATAAAGCCAGGACCGCGGTCAAATCCCAGGTTTTGGCAGATTTCGTCGCAGATTGGACAGAGGCCCCGGATGCGAGTCTGGAGCCGGAACCAGAGACATGGGTTATGCACTTCGACGGATCCAAGCAGCATCAAGGCTCAGGAGCCGGAGTCACCCTGAAGTCCCCTACCGGAGAAGAACTGCAGTATGTCCTGCAGATTCACTTCGAAGCTACAAACAACATGGCAGAGTACGAGGCTCTACTACACGGACTGCGCATCGCTAAGGAAATAGGGATCAAGCATATCATCTGTTGCGGAGATTCCGACCTGGTGGCACAGCAAGTAGCCGGAACCTGGAACGCCAGAAATTCCGTCATGGCGGCTTACAGAGACGAAGTTGACGAGATCGCCAAGTGCTTTCTAGGATACGAAGTCAAGTATGTCCGGAGAGACGACAACACAGCGGCAGACATGCTGTCCAAGCTCGGATCCGGGAGGAAGCCAATTCCGCCTGGAATTTTCCTGGAGCATCTCAGGATACCCTCGGTGAAGGGCGCTAACCCGGAAAACCCAGAGGTGGCAGTATCTCCGGCCAAAGAGGTGATGGCTATCATTCCGGCTTGGACACAGCCTTTCCTGGACTACCTCATCGATCAGAAGTTGCCGGAGGACGAGGTCCTCGCACGACAGATCATCAGACGAGCAAGATCCTACACAATAGTTGATGGACAGCTCTACAAACGAAGCGCGACAGGGGTATTTCTCAAATGCGTCTCTAATCAAGATGGCATTGAAATCCTCAGAGAGATCCACGCAGGGGATTGCGGGCATCATGCCGCCCCCAGGTCACTCGTTGCAAAAGCTTTTCGGTTAGGTTTTTACTGGCTCACAGCTAAAGAAGACGCTGACAAAATAGTCAGAACCTGCCGAGGTTGCCAGTACTACGCTACTCAACCAAACGCTCCAGCTCAAGAGCTGAGGACCATACCTATCACCTGGCCATTTGCGGTCTGGGGGCTTGATATGGTTGGTAAGTTAAAAAGATCATCTCCTGGTGGTTGCGAATACCTCTTGGTCGCTGTTGACAAATTCAGCAAGTGGATAGAGGCAAAGCCAGTGAGAAAAGCCGACGGTGCTACGGCACTAAAATTTGTCTGCAGCCTCGTAATGAGATTCGGCATCCCACACAGCATCATAACAGATAATGGCACAAACTTCGCTCAGGGAGAATTAAAGGATTATTGTGAGACCATGGGGATTCGATTGGACCTTGCATCTGTGGCTCACCCACAATCCAATGGTCAAGTTGAAAGGGCTAACGGTCTAATATTATCAGGAATCAAGCCACGCCTTGAAGAACCGCTGCGACGAGCAGCCGGAGCTTGGGCTGAACTGGACGCTGTCTTGTGGAGTTTGCGAACCACCCCTAACAGGTCAACAGGGTTTACACCATTTTTCCTGGTATATGGATCCGAAGCCGTGATTCCCTCCGACATCATCCACGATTCACCGCGAGTTTCCGCCTACAATGAAGAAACAGCTGACGAGGCCAGACAGCTATCTGTGGACCTGATCGAAGAAGCTCGGAACTTAGGCGACCAGCGTCCGCCATCTACCAGCAGAAGCTCCGACGTTATCACAGTCGTCAGTACGGAATCGCTCCTTCATGGCAGGAGACCTGGTCCTCCGCCTTCGACAGGTGAAAGACCATAAGCTGCAATCTCCATGGGAAGGACCCTTCGTCGTTAGCAAAGTGCTTCATAACGGGTCATACTACCTTGTTGATTTCCGCGAGCTAAGAGACAGACCTGCCAATTGGCGCCGGAAACGCAAGCGTGAGGATCCGGACGACATCTACGACGAGACAGATCGTCCCTGGAACATTGCACAGCTACGTCCTTTCCACACTTAGCATATTTCTCCTGAGTTGCAAACTCTGTAATAGTTATATATGATCAATGAAATAAAGCTTATGGTTCACTCTTTGAGTCATTTACCTCCTTTACTTGTTCATTTTTTGATCATGTATATTTTCCGACTAAAACCGCAGAGCTGGATATTTCCGCCTAGGCGTGTATGAAAGTTGTGATTTTCGAAAATCGTCCATCAGGACGTAAGTTTAAGTTTTCTGATTAAATTGTTATCTGTTGCGAACTCGTGGATTCCTAGTAGCGATTTCCGGCACCTATGCTTGGGGGCTTGTTTCCGCGGTTATTGACGGATTACCATTGGGTTTCGTCGCCGCTGGCGAGCGTTTCCGGCTACGGTCTTCCGGCTCGCGGAAGGTCAAGCGAGCAAGCCGGAAAACAACGATATCAGCACTTGCTTTCCGACATAAAACGAAACATGCAGAAATAATATTAACGGATAGCAGGATAAGTTGTTTCCGCCCATGCATAGTTGTTTCGTCCCTAGCTACTTAAAAATTTAAGTCTTATTACAAACCCACTCTGGGGCCAAAATGATGCAACTTGTTTCATTGTTTAAAACAGGAGATCTACTCGGAGTCCTCCTCCTCAGACTGCTGGTAGTTGGAGCCATCATCACTGTCACCAGATCCGGCTGCGGAGCCGTCACCAGAGCCCTCTCCGGAATGCTCGCCGCTTGACCCGGATCCTTCCCCGTAATACTCCGGCTCACCTGCTTCTTCCTCAGCATCGGAAAATCCTTCGGGCAGATCGTGCTTGTTATACCAGAACGAGTGATCCACTCGCCTGACGAACAGCTGTTCATAGCCTTCGGTTTCCGCGAGGAGGGCACTCATGTCGGAACCCTTGGGGGCTCCGCGCGCAACAGTTGCCAGGTTGAGCGAGGGGAAGTGAGCCTTGCACGTGGCTAAGACTAGGGAGGCGACTCCGCGTGCTGAAGAACTCTGCCAGTCCTTGATGAACTCCGGTACCAGTCCCATAAGTTTGGTCATCGTATCGATGACTGTGGTTTTGGCCTTCTTCAGAGACAGAGCCATGGCGATTCCGCGACAGGCTCCAAATAACTTGTCAATTGATATACGCGCTTCATCGTATGCCTCCGTCCTCGTAAGGTTTGACTCTTTTGTCCATTCGAAGCCAAGGCTCGCTGTGGAAGAAGAAGCAGTTCCGTTAGAGATAAAGTTTGCGAGATGGCCGGAGCAGAAACACGGAAAACGCTTACGGAAGATAAGTTTGTCAATGGCCTCCGCCTCCGCTTCCAGAGCTTTGTTCTTGGATATCACGGAAATCACGCGGCCCTGGCTTTTCTCCAGTTTGTCATTCAGCTCCGCCAAGTCGCGGGCATGTTTTTCGCGCAGCTCCTTCCTCGCTTGATGTTCCTGAGAGGCGGAGGTCTTCACAAAATCTTTGAGGGATTCATTTTCCGCCTCCAGCACCTGGACCCTAGCGGACAGCTCGTCCCATTTGGAGTGCTTGGCAGTTTCTTCTGTACGAAGACAGAATGGCACATATTATGCATCCGGAAAAGCTATATCAAAACCAACAGTAAAACTCGGATCTAGTACCTTGAAGGCGGGTCTCAAGCAGCTGGATAGCCTTCTGGCCATTTTCCGCGTTCTGGCGCAGCCCTTCGATCTCCGTGATCTGCTCCAGCACATGTACGCGCAGGTCCTCGTGCAGTTTCCGCGTGGTCTGTGCAGAGGAGTTAGTCGGATATTTAAAATCTTGGGGGCTGGCGAGGAATTCAAAGTCTTGGTACAAAAATTTTAAAATTTCCGCCTCAGGTACATTTTTCGGAAAGCATCGGCTAATACATGTTACACGGAAATATATCACCCAATGCTTGGGGGCTAGTAGTATTACCTGCCGCACTTCCCTGTGCTTGGCGAAAAAATCCTTCAGGCTGACCTCCAGGTCGGCGAGTTCACGCACCTCCTCGTCCGGTTTACCCCACACTTTATTCAACATGGCGGAAACTTCCGCGTGACGTTGTGAAAGGGTGAGCTTCTGGAAGGACGGAGTTGGTTGGAGGTGAACTCGGGTCGCGTTGGTCACTTGGAGGAGCTTAACCTTTTGCTCCTGTTCCTCTTCAGTGGGCTCCGCGAACGCGGAGCTTGGTTGATCTGGCGGAGGAATCGGTGAGGAGGTCCCCTTGGCGGAGTCGCCATGATGAGCGGGGTCTTCAGGAAGATCATCAACGTTTATGATGTCCTTCGGATCCGGCTTAGAGGTGGATGAAGCTTTAGGCGGAACTCCAGCATCAGGAGTAATAGGAACGGGAGCCGGAGATGGTTTGGTTTTCCTAAGGGTCTTCGGGGCCTTGGGAGGCTGGCTTTCGGAGCTTCAGTAAGAAACATACAAGTATAAGAGCGAGTGTTGAATCAAAACTTGGGTCTCGGAAGTGAACGTTTACCCGGAGGGTTTGAAGAAGTGCTGGGAAGCAGATTGTCCTCTGTTGCTGGTGTTAATTAGCGAGAGGCGTTTCTTTTCCGCCTCCAACTTCCGGGTGGCCGCAGTGCTGGGCACTTCGCGGGCACGCTTTGCACGAGGGCTGGAAGGTGCCGGCTTCTTCCTCTTAGCGGGGCGGGAAGCCTCGGGAGCTTCCGCCTCCGATGCGGCTTCCGGGTCCATGTTGCTGCTGGATGGGACTCGGAGGAGAGTTCCGAGTTCATTTTCCTCAAGCGCCTCGAGCTAGTACAAAGTTAAACACTTAGATGAAGAAAGTGAGAAAAACAGTAGACCAAAGTCAAAGCGACGTACCGCAGTTCCGGATCCATTTGTATGGATGTCTTTGTTACACACGTGAACATGGAGTTCACGTGAGATCTTGATGAGGACCCGGATCCTTTTGTCGAGGGCGTCGGCCGAAAGGTTGTCTTTGGTGGCGCGCATTGGATCGTCGCGCCCTGTGTACTCAAACATCAGGCGGTCCCTGTGTTGCAGCGGCTGGATCCGCTTGGTGAACCAGGAAAGGGTTAAGTCCTTCCCCGTTAGCCCCTCCTCCGTGAGCTTGCAGATCCGCCTAACAGCGCGGGTCAGCTGAGGCGAGTCGGAGAAGTGGGGGCAGTGCGTCCATGACGGAAGCTCGACGGCGGGGCAGTTCTTAAAGGCAGGAAGTTTCTTTTCGCTCGCGGGGTCGGAGACGTCCTTCAGATAGAAGAAGCCCGCGGACCAGTACCTCGCGGATTCGTGACGGTCGGTTGGAGGGTAGACGCGGCCCGGGCGGAGCATAAAAGTGATGGATCCGCATGTGGCGAGTTCGCCAGCCTGCCGGATCTTCTTGACAGAGAAAAAATGTTGGAACAGAGAAATCTCGGGGGTTACCCGGAGATGGCCTTCGCAGAGGGCGACGTGGTTGCTAATGGCGAGCACGGAGTTTGGAGATATATTGTGAGGTTGGAGCCCATACGTCTTCAGAATCTCCAAGAAAAATTCTGAAGGCGGAAACGAAAATCCGCGCTCCACCAGTGCTTTTGTCAGCACCATCTCATCGTCCCTCGGAGCCGGAGCAGGTTCATCCGGAACTGACCTCCAGCTTCCGGGCTGCAGAAAGCCTTCCGATTCGAGGTTCTTTAACTCCATCTCGGTGGTGGTGCATGGCCACCATTTTCCTTTGGCTTCGGAGTCTCGCTTCCGAGCTTTCGTTTTCTTTGTGGCCTCGTCCGCTTGGTGCTCCGTCTGACCCGCCCCGGAGGTTTTCTCCGGGTGAGCAGAGGTCCCCGCCACCTCCTTGCCGGAATCCTTTGAAGGATCCAGGTTGATTGGAATGAAGGGAGGAGGGGCGGAGGAGAGTGGGGTCGCCATAATGGGTTCCGAGGTCGGAGGCGGAGTTGCTGACGACATCTGAAGCAAAAATGTTTGGCGGAAACTTCTTTAGTCGGATCCCACATCGTCCTCTCCAAGTTCATCCCTACAAACTACGGCGCAAAAGTGGAGCTCGAAGGTTACCGTAATGGCGTGCGGTGGTCGGAGTTGCGGTGGCTCGCCGGAGTTATGAACACGAAGAACACCACGGTGGCGGGTTCTCTCCGGTGATGCTCCGGTGACGTTCCGACGGGATTCCGGCACGGCGGAGGAGGAGCTCTCGGGCGGCGCTCGGCAGAGATGTGAGAAGGGGGTGAATGAGGGGTAAAGGGGTCGACGGCCGATATTTATAGGCTGAAGGGATAAGATTCGTGTTCCGCATCCTGTGGTCGGAACGCAAGCGTCGCACCGTTGGATGCGTGACACGTGTCTTGAACCCTAACAGTAAAAATGGCTAAAGATAAGTTACCGCGGAAATCGCGCGAAAATGGCGCCAGATTTGGCGGAACCGTTTGAGTCTTTTAAGATTCCGGGTAATCGCGTGAAAGTAAGTTGGCTTCCATTCGCGAGCAGGGAGTAACCCGGAAATGTTCTTCGGAATGTCGATGGATGAAGTCCCGCAGGATGGGAGCATTTTCCGACTGAAAGTTGAGAAAAGAAGAAAATACAAAGTTGGAGCTCTTCAAGTTTCTCCGCGTTACCAACGATGCCGGAAATTTACGGTAGAAGCATGGCGGAAACTGCAGGCGAAACTCGGAGAACTCTGGGGGCTACTGTTGTGGGTATACTTCATGGGTGTACCATCGACGGTGCCTAGATCCGGCAAGCCCGGGTGGCCCACAGATGGTGATGAGGCATGTGGCCCATCGGGCGGCCCAGTTGCTGTTGATCATGAAGGAAGAAGTCCAGCCCAGGATCAGCAGGCCGGATCCGTACCGACCTTAGGAGTAACCCGGATCCATGGAGGCCCATGAGGAATCCGGATCCAGTACGACATGTACGGAAGGCGGATCCGTGACGTGCACGACAAGATGTTGTACCGTAGTTAGGCTATCTGTAATCCGGCTAGGACTCTCCATGTAAACCCTAGATCCGTGCGCCTTTATAAGCCGGATCCCGGAGCCCTAGAGGCACGACCACAACTCATTGTAACAACGCGAAAGCGCCCAGGATAATTCAGACAAGCGCAGTAGGCCCTGTCATCGAGCAGGTGTTCCGAAGCTGGGTAACTCGTACCACCCGTCCCGTGTGCACTCCGCCCTATGGCCCCTACTTCTTCTCCCCCTCGTGAGGATCCCCCTCCGAGGTACCGTCGATTAGGCAACGAGGACCCATGAGGCAGCCCACTTACTCAACGTTTCAAAGGCGGCATGAGATCGAAAGAAAAGGCAAGTGACCAAATATCGGGAGCCAAAAATAATCCAAGATTTATTGTACATAGAGGATGATATGTGGGTCCCATTTTGCAGCAGCGGTCTCAATGTTTGTAATGCGGCTTGAGATCAAAGAAAAAGAAAGTAGCTAGTAATTAGGGGGTGAAAAAATCCAAGAAAAGAAAGTTGATCGACATAGAGGATGACATGCGGGTCCCTTGAACCAACAGCTTACTCAACGTTTCAAAGGCAGGGGATCAAAGAAAAAGGCAAGGCAAAAATCAGAGGTGAAAAAATCCAACAAAGGAAACTTTTATAGCACACAGAGGATGACATGCGGGTCCATGAGCCAGGTACCTCAACGTTTCAAACGTGGCATGAGATCGAAAGAAAAAGTCAAGTTACCAAATATGAGGTGCCAAAAAAACTCCAAGAAAAGAAAGTTGATTGCTCATAGAGGATGACATGCGGGTCCCATGAGCCTGCAGGTTCCTCAACGTTTCAAACGTGGCATGAGATCGAAAGAAAAAGGCAAGTGAAAAAATATGAGGAGCCAAAAATAATTCAAGAAAAGAAAGTTTTATAGTACATAGAGGATGACATGCGGGTCCCATTTAGCAGCAGCGGTATCATGTTTGAGAGGCAGAGGGGATCGAAAGAAAAAGTCAAGTGACCAAATATGAGGTGCCAAAAAAAATCCAAGAAAACAGTTCCAAAAAAAATCCAAGAAAAGAAAGTTTTATATTACATAGAGGATGACATGCGGGTCCCATTTAGCAGCAGCGGTATCACTGTTTGAGAGGCGCAGGGGATCGAAAGAAAAGTCAAGTGACCAAATATGAGGTGCCAAAAAAAATCCAAGAAAAGAAAGTTTTATAGTACATAGAGGATGACATGCGGGTCCCATTTAGCGGCGGTATCAACGTTTGAGAGGCGGCGGGGATCAAAGAAAAAGGCAAGTGACCAAATATGAGGTGCCAAAAAATCCAAGAAGAAAGTTTTATAGTACATAGAGGATGACATGCGGGTCCCATTTAGCAGCAGCGGTATCAACGTTTGAGAGGCGGCGGGGATCAAAAGAAAAAGGCAAGTGACCAAATATGAGGTGCCAAAAAAATCCAAGAAAAGAAAGTTTTATAGTACATAGAGGATGACATGCGGGTCCCATTTAGCAAGCGGTATCACCGTTTGAGAGGCGGCAGGGGATCGAAAGAAAAGGTAAGTGACCAAATATGAGGTGCCAAAAATAATCCAGGAAAATAAAGTTTTATAGTACATAGAGGATGACATGCGGGTCCAGTTAGCAGCAGCGGTATCACCGTTTGAGAGGCGGGGGATCGAAAGAAAAAGGCAAGTGACCAAATTTGAGGTGCCAAAAAAACTCCAAAAAGAAAGTTGATTGCACATAGAGGATGACATGCGGGTCCCATTTAGCGCAGCGGTCTCAACGTTTCCAAGGCGGCAAGGGATCAAAAGAAAAAGAAGTAGCCAGAAATCGGGGGTCAAAAAAATCCAAGAATAGAAAGAATTTTGGTTCATAGAGGATGACATGCGGGACCCATGATCATGCATCGTAAACGGCTCGATCGGAGAACGTTGAACGAGATGGCGCGATCTAGAAAAAAACAATGCCAGAGAGGCTGCCATCGGGCCCTACATCCCTCGGCGGTGCGGATTTGCGTTGACTCGGCGGCGAACCCGAGATTTCGAGATGCACCACGTCCCGGGCCACCATACGCCACGTTTTGGCCGCTTTCGTCGGGCTAGGTGGCCTCAAACGAGAAAAAAAGTTTTGACATGCAGCACGGAGGGACCAAAATCGTCGGCCATGGTACACCAGCAACCATGGCTCGACTTCAACTTCGTCGGCCATGGCAACTTTTCTTGTAGTGTTGGAATGGTTTGAAATGCCATGCATAGGTATTTATGGTGGACACTCTGGAATAACTTGGTTTTCAGAGGTTTGGAAGCACGAGCAGCGTTCCCGCTCAGTACAAGTGAAGGCTAGCAATAGACTGGGAAGCGACAATCAAGAGAGCAATAACTGTCATAATCATGCTTGCGGCAAAATAAATTAACAGAGGCATAAAAGTGATACAAGAACTCTGAGGCAAAATAAATCATCGATGGTTAATTGACTTTTGTTCAGTCATATGCATGCGTGAGCATGTGCCAAGTCGATTCAAGTGAATTATTCAAAGGAGGATACCACAATGTCATATCTATCTATGAATAAAGCAATACAAGCAAATATTTATGACATGCTACTCATATTAATAAATTGGAGCTAAACATGAGAGATCATGAACTACTAGACTTTCTTAAATGACATATACCTCACATGAACCAACTAAGCATGCTCACATGGATGAGTATATGTACAAAAATGAAAACAAATAGAGTTCATACCAGCCTCTCACCACAATCAGATTGTCGTAGATCGTCATTATTGCCTTTCACTTGTGTAGCTTGAATAATATGGAATGAAAACCAAGCTCCAACCACCGAAGACCGCTGAACTCCATAATGAACTTTACAAAACCAAAGAAGAACAACAAATATTTTTGGTGTTTTCGAATTGGAAACAAGAACAAAAGGAAACAAGCAAACAAAGCAAAATCTTTTTGGATTTTCTCATAGCAAACCAACGATAGCAAATAAAGCAAAATAAAAGCAAGAAACCAAGATAAACAAATGGTGAAGAGAAATAACAGAAATATTTTTGGTCTTTTTGTGTTTTAGGAAAGAAACAAAGCAAAAACAAGAAAATGAAAACTAGAAGAGTCACATAAACACAAAGCAGCAGGAATTCGTCAAACTTGACAGCAGTACAGTAATCGATTTTTAAGAAATTCTTCCGCTGCTCAGCTCGAAAAGTGTTCAACTAATGAAAGTTAGATAACAACCTGGGGAACATGCACAAAAATTGGCTTCGCAAAATAACGTTCTGGCTGTTTTTGAGAATTTTTTTGGTATCAGTCCAGAATCTGTTTTCAATCAGCACTTCCCCAAATATCATCTCCCTCTTATTAGAAAACCACTTTAAGAAGCTAAACAAGTATGTACAAGTATCCAGCAACTATAATATGCAAAGAATGAGTGATGCCAGTATACCTCCCCCAAGCTTAGGCTTTTGGCCTAAGTGGAGATCAATCCCATGGTGCCCATGAAGTGGCACCTCCGTAGTACGACGAAGATGGGTCCTGTTCGGGTATGTGCTGGAAGGCGCCAGGATACGTGACGGTGTAGTCGTAGGAGGGCTCGGCTTCCTCGGAGTCATGCTGCTGGTGGAAACCTTGTATCTTCAGTTGCTCATCCACCTCCTCCTTAGAGCGCGACCATGGTTTCCTGTGAATACTGAACAAATCTGGCTGCGGCAAAAGGATTTCCCTCTCTTCCCCGTCAGCAAACAACATTCTATAGACAATATTATCTAAACTAGAGTCGGTTGTAACAAATTGATGACTCTTCATAGCAGCAATATCAAGCCTTATAGGAGTTAATTTCACATCAGTAGGGTCAAGAGGAAGATCTAGATATGCTAAAATGCGTGATGCAACAATTCCTCCAAAAATAGGCCCCTTGTTAGACAAACGGCGAGCAACAAGAGCACCAAGATGATAAGGTGTTTCTCCAGTGAGTGCAGCAACTAGGAAAGCAAGATGATAACTAGAAATGTTACTAGTGTTCTCCCTACCAAGAATGCTAGTAGCAAGATAGTAAGCGAAATATTTAATGGCAGGGAGTTGAATGTTTCTTATCTTGCCACGCTGAATGGTGCGGCAATCATCATTGGTGACTCCTCGATAGAGCTCCAGCAAATCCTTGGGATTGCTCTCGATCTTCTTTGTTGTACCTACAGGGGCAATATCCAATGCAGTACAAAAATCCTTCAACTTCATAGTGATAGGATTACCATAGATCCTGAATGCAACTGATGGTTGATAGTGCTTGTTGTTGAACTGAAAGCTCTCAACAAAGATTTTAGTAAGCATGTAGTATTGATCCCTCTCATCCTCCATGTAGGCGGTTAAGCCCACATTACCAACGAGGACCAAGAAATCATCCAGCAACCCTGCATTACTCAAAAAGTTATAACATGGAAAAGATGAAGCGTTAGGGACTCCATTGTCCTCTTCGGCTTCGAAGCTCGGTGCGATGACATCCTCATTATAGGATCGTCTAATCCGAGTGGATGACCTTGAGGGCCTCCCCGTGCTTGTCGTCTCTCTTTCAAACACTTCTCCAAAGTTATAGTTATCCATCTTCCTTTTCTGAAATTTTTCAACAAACAATAATTGATTTGGTGTCAGATAATTGAGGGAAACTACTATAGGAACTTGCTAGAGTACTAAACATGCATCAAAACTAATTCTTACAACTTAGAACAAGCATGCAAGCTCACTAAACATGTTACCTACAGCAGCAAAATAATCAAGATATACTCAACCAAACAAAATTCTATTTGGATAATCGGAGGAGTCACATACCGAAGAGCAAATGTGCCAAATTTCAGACGGAAATCTGGGCTGAGCAAAGAGATCGAGAAATCTTGAGCTCTTGAGCAGAAACGCGAGTGAGAGAAAGTGAATACGAGTTTTTTCGGGAGAGAGAAGTGTAGGGATTCGTTGCATAGAAAACAAAAAATTTCCTACCGCGAGAACGCAATCCAAGCCAAGATGCAATCTAGAAGACGGGAGCAACGAGGAGATGATCGAGACTCACCCTTGAAGATTTCCAAAGCCTACAAGATGAGGCTCTTGTTGCTGCGGTAGACGATCACTTGCTTGCAAAAGCGCGTAGAAGATCTTGATCACGGTGCCACGATCGGGCAGCACCTCCGTACTCGGTCACACGTTCGGTGTTGATGAAGACGACGTCCTTCTCCCCGTTCCAGCGGGCAGCGGAAGTAGTAGCTCCTCCTTGAATCCGGCAGCACGACGGCGTGGTGGCGGTGGCGATGGAGATCTCCGGCGGAGCTTCGCTAAGCGTGCGGGAGAGGTGGAGAGAGAGGGGGCGGCTAGGGTTTGGGAGAGGGGGTGGCCGGCCTCTATGGGTGCGGCCAGCTTGGTGGCTTGTGGTGGCCGGCCCCCTCCCCTATGCCCCTCATTATATAGGTGGAACCCCAAGTGTTGGACTACAAGTCTTCGAATAAGACCCGAACCCAAAACCTTCCATGTAGTAGGGAAACCTACCCAAGGTGGGACTCCCACCCAAGTGGGATTCCCACCCTTCCATGGGGGGTGGCCGGCCCCCTTGGTGGAGTCCACCTTGGACTCCCCCCTCTAGGGTTGGCCGGCCATGGGGAGGTGGAGTCCCTCCGGGACTCCTCCTTCCTTAGTGATTTCTTCCAGACTTTTCTAGAACCTTCTAGAACCTTCCATAAATGCACCGGATCATTTTCAAACTTATAAAATGACTTCCTATATATGAATCTTATTCTTCGGACCATTCCGGAACTCCTCGTGATGTCCGGGATCTCATCCGAGACTTCGAACAATACTTCGAACTCCATTCCATATTCAAGTTCTACTATTACAACATCAAACCTTAAGTGTGTCACCCTACGGTTCGCGAACTATGTAGACATGGTTGAGAACTCTCTCCGACCAATAACCAATAGCGGGATCTAGAGATCCATAATGGCTCCCACATATTCAACGATGACTTAGTGATCGAATGAACCATTCACATACGATACCAATTCCCTTTGTCACGCGATATTTTACTTGTCCGAGGTTTGATCATCGGTATCACTCTATACCTTGTTCAACCTCGTCTCCTGACAAGTACTCTTTACTCGTACCGTGGTATGTGGTCTCTTATGAACTTATTCATATGCTTGCAAGACATTAGACGACATTCCACCGAGAGGGCCCAGAGTATATCTATCCGTCATCGGGATGGACAAATCCCACTGTTGATCCATATGCCTCAACTTATACTTTCCGGATACTTAATCCCACCTTTATAACCACCCATTTACGCAGTGGTGTTTGATGTAATCAAAGTACCTTTCCGTATAAGTGATTTACATGATCTCATGGTCGAAAGGACTAGGTAACTATGTATCGAAAGCTTATAGCAAATAACTTAATGATGTGATCTTATGCTACGCTTAATTGGGTGTGTCCATTACATCATTCATATAATGATATAACCTTGTTATTAATAACATCCAATGTTCATGATTATGAAACTAATCATCTATTAATCAACAAGCTAGTTAAGAGGCTTACTAGGGACTCATTGTTTGTTTACATAACACACATGTATCAATGTTTCGGTTAATACAATTATAGCATGGTATATAAACATTTATCATAAACATAAAAATATATAATAACCACTTTTATTATTGCCTCTTGGGCATATCTCCAACAGTCTCCCACTTGCACTAGAGTCAATAATCTAGATTACATTGTAAGGTACCTAACACCCATGGCATTCTGGTGTTGGTCATGCTTTGCCCTAGGGAGAGCTTTAGTCAACGGATCTGCTATATTCAGATCAGTGTGTACTTTGCAAATCTTTACTTCTCCATCTTCGATGTACTCGCGAATCGAATGATAACGCAGCTTGATATGCTTCAGCCTCTTGTGTGACCTTGGTTCTTGTGCATTGGCGATGGCACCCATGTTGTCACAGTAGATGACTAGTGGGTCCAATGCACTAGGAACCACACCGAGCTCTACAATGAACCTCTTCATCCATACCGCTTCTGATGAAGCCTCTAAAGCCGCTATGTACTCCGATTCTGTTGAAGACTTCGCCACCGTGCACTGCTTCGAGCTTCTTACTGCAGCACCATTCAATATAAACACGTACCCAGACTGTGACTTAGAGTCATCAGGATCAGTGTTCCAACTTGCATCGGTGTAACTTGTTACAACGAGCTCTTGGTCACCTCCATAACAAAGAAACATATCCTTAGTTCTTTTCAAGTACTTCAGGATATTCTTGACCGCTGTCCAGTGTTCCATTCCTGGATCACTTTGATATCTGCTAGTCAAACTAACAGCATGTGCTATATCCGGTCTAGTACATAGCATGGCATACATGATAGAGCCTACTGCCGAGGCATAGGGGATCTGACTCATCCTTTCTCTTTCTTCTGCCGTAGCCGGACCTTGAGTCTTACTCAAGACCTTGCCTAGTAACATAGGTAAGAATCCTTTCTTACTTTCGTCCATTCTAAACTTCTTTAGAATCTTGTCCAGGTATGTACTCTGTGATAGCCCTATTAGACGTCTTGATCTATCTCTATAAATCTTGATGCCTAATATATACGATGCTTCACCAAGGTCTTTCATTGAAAAACTATTATTCAAATAACCTTTTACATTGCTTAATAGTTCTATATCATTCCCAATCAATAATATGTCATCTACATATAATATCAGGAACGCTACAGAGCTCCCACTCACTTTCTTGTAAATACAGGCCTCTCCATGACACTGTATAAACTCGAAGTCTTTGATCACCTTATCAAAGCGTCGGTTCCAACTTCTTGATGCTTGCTTCAGTCCATAAATTGAACGCTGAAGTTTGCATACTTTGTCAGCATTTTTAGGATCGACAAAACCTTTGGGTTGTACCATATACAACTCTTCCTCAATGTCTCCATTAAGGAACGCCGTTTTGACATCCATCTGCCAAATCTCATAATCGAAAAATGCAGCTATTGCTAACAAAATCCTCACAGATTTTAGCTTCGCTACAGGTGAGAAAGTCTCATCGTAGTCAACACCTTGAATTTGTCGGAAACCCTTTGCGACAAGTCGAGCTTTATAGACAGTAATATTACCATCAGCATCTGTTTTTCTCTTGAAGATCCATTTATTCTCGACAGCCTTGCGGCTATCAGGTAAGTCTACCAAAGTCCACACTTTGTTATCATACATGGATCCCATTTTGGATTTCATGGCTTCTTGCCATTTGTTGGAATCTGGGCTCATCATTGCTTCTTCATACGTCGCAGGATCTTCATCATTGTTGTCCACAATCATGACATTTAGACAAGGATCATACCAATCAGGAGTGGCACGTTCCCTTGTTGATCTGCGAGGTTCAGTAGCTATCTCATTTGAAGTTTCATGATCATTATCATTAGCTTCCTCTGTTGCCGGTGTAGGCGGCACAGGAACATCTTCCGGTACTGCGCTACTCTGATCAACGAGCAAAGATTCTTCAATCTCATCGAGTTCTACTTTTCTTCCAGTCACTTCTTTAGTGAGAAATTCTTTCTCAAGAAAGGTTCCGTTCTTAGCAACAAAGATCTTGCCTTCGGATCTGTGATAGAAAGTGTACCCTATAGTTTCCTTAGGGTATCCTATGAAGACGCATTTCTCCGCTTTGGGTTCTAGCTTGTCCGGTTGTAACTTTTTTACATAGGCTTCGCAACCCCAAACTTTAAGGAACGACAGCTTAGGTTTCTTATTAAACCATAATTCATACGGTGTCGTTTCAACGGATTTTGATGGTGCTCTATTTAAAGTGAATGCGGCTTGTCTCTAATGCATAACTCCAAAAAGATAACGGCAAATCAGTAAGAGACATCATAGAACGAACCATATCTAAGAGAGTTCGATTACGACGTTCGGACACACCGTTTCGTTGTGGTGTTCCCGGCGGTGTCAATTGTGAAAGTATTCCGCATTTCTTTAAATGCATGCCAAACTCATAACTCAGATATTCACCTCCGCGATCAGATCGTAGAAATTTAATCTTCTTGTTACGTTGATTTTCTACTTCACTTTGGAATTCCTTAAACTTCTCGAAAGTTTCGGATTTATGTTTCATTAAATAGATATACCCATATCTACTCAAATCATCTGTGAAGGTTAGAACATAACGATAACCACCGCGCGAGGCTACACTCATTGGTCCGCACACATCGGTATGTATGATTTCCAATAAGTCTGTAGCTCGCTCCATAATACCAGAGAATGGAGTCTTAGTCATTTTTCCCATTAGACATGCTTCGCATCTATCAAGTGACTCAAAGTCAAGTGATTCAAGTAATCCATCGGTATGGAGTTTCTTCATGTGTTTCACTCCAATATGACCAAGACGACAATGCCACATATAAGTAGAATTATCATTCAATTTAATTCGCTTAGCATCAATGTTATGAATATGTGTATCACTACTATCGAGATCTAACAGAAATAAACCATTCTTTTCAGGTGCTCGACCATAAAAGATATTATTCATAAAAATAGAACAACTATTATTCTCAGACTTGAATGAATAACCGTCTTGCATTAAACAAGATCCAGATATAATGTTCATGCTCAACGCGGGTACAAAATAACAATTATTGAGGTTTAAAACTAATCCCGAAGGTAGATGTAGAGGAAGTGTGCCGACAGCGATCACATCGACTTTGGATCCATTTCCAACGCGCATCGTCACTTCATCCTTTAGTAGTCTTTGTTTATTCTTTAGTTCCTGTTTCGAGTTACAAATATGAGCAACCGAACCAGTATCAAATACCCAGGTACTAGTACGAGAACCAGTAAGATAAACATCTATAACATGTATATCAGATATACCTTCTTTCTTCTTCTTGACAAGGCCGCTCTTCAGATCCGCCAAATACTTGGAGCAATTACGCTTCCAATGTCCCTTCTCCTTGCAGTAATAGCACTCAGCATCAGGCTTAGGGCCAGTCTTAGGTTTCACAGGAGGCGTGGCAGCTTTCTTGCCACCCTTCTTGTTTTTGCCTTCAGACTTGCCCTGTTTCTTGAAACTGGTGGTCTTGTTGACCATCAACACTTGGTGCTCTTTCTTAATCTCAATCTCAGCAGATTTTAGCATGGTGAAGAGTTCAGGTAACTCTTTGTTCATGTTCTGCATATTGTAATTCATCACAAAGTTCTTGTAACTAGGTGGCAGTGATTGAAGGACACGATTAATCCCCAGTCTGTTAGGAATCACTATTCCCAAGTCACTGAGTTTCTTCGCATGCCCGGTCATGGTGAGCATGTGCTCACTAATGGAGCTGCCTTCTTCCATCATGCAACTGAAGAAGTGTTTCGATGCTTCATAGCATTCCACGGCCGCATGAGTTTCAAATATAGTTTTCAACTCATTGACCAACTCATGTGGATCGTGGTGCTCAAAACGTTTTTGAAGATCGGCTTCCAGACTGCATAGGATGGCACACTGAACTTGAGAGTACCGAGTTTTCCGAGTCGCGTAAACATTCTTTACTTCATCGGTTTCAGTTTCTGCAGGAGGGTCACCTAGCGGTGCATCAAGCACATATTGCAGATTTCCGCCAGCGAGGAAAATCCTCACATGACGGAACCAGTCGGTGAAGTTGCTACCGTTGCTCTTAAGCTTTTCTTTCTCTAGGAACTGGTTAAAATTGATTGGGGACGCCATATCTACAACATATATTTGCAATAGTTTAGACTAAGTTTATGACAAATTGAGTTCAAATTTTAATTCAACAAAATTAAAAACTAGGTGAACTCCCACTCAAAACAATATCCCTCGAATTGTCTTAGTGATCACACGAACCAAATCCACCACACCAAGTCCGATCATCACGAGACAAGATGTAACTTCAATGGCGAACACTCAAAGTGTTCATCATATCAATCATATGATTCATGCTCTACCTTTCGGTATCATGTGTTCCGAGACCATGTCTGTACATGCTAGGCTCGTCAAGGCCACCTTAGTATCCGCATGTGCAAAACTGGCTTGCACCCGTTGTATGCACTTGTTGAGTCTATCACACCCAATCATCACGAGATGCTTCGAAACGACAAGTCTTGGCAACGGTACTACTAAGGATGAACACTTTATTATCTTGATATTTTAGTGAGAGGGATCATCTTATAATGCTACCGTCGCGATCTAAGCAAAATAAGATGCATAAAAGGATTAACATCACATGAGTTCATATGTGATATGATATGGCCCTTTTGTCTTTGCGCCTTTGATCTTAATCTCCAAAGCACGGACATAATCTCCATCATCAACGGGCATGATCTCCATCATCGTCGGCGCAGCGTCAAGGTCAATGGCGCCATCTTCATGATTGTTCTCCCATGTAGCAACTATTACAACTTCTTTGAAATACTACTCAACATGAAATTTAAAGACAACCATAAGGCTCCTGCCGGTTGCCACAATACAATAATGATCATCTCATACATATTCATCATCACATTATGGCCATATCACATCACCAAACCCTGCAAAAACAAGTTAGACGTTCTCTAATTTGGTTTGCATATTTTACGTGGTTTAGGGTTTTCGAGTGAGATCCAATCTACCTACGAACATGAACCACAACGGTGATACTAGTGTTGTCAATAGAAGAGTAAATTGAATCTTCACTATAGTAGGAGAGACAAACACCCGCAAAGCCACTTATGCAATACAAGTTGCATGTCGAGCGTGGAGCAAATCTCATGAACGCGGTCATGTAAAGTTAGCCCGAGCCGCTTCATCCCACTATGCCACAAAGATGCAAAGTACTCAAACTAAAGACAACATAAGCATCAACGCCCACAAAACCATTGTGTTCTACTCGTGCAACCATCTATGCATAGACACGGCTCTGATACCACTGTAGGGATTTGTTTCATAGAAAACAAAAAAATTCCTACCGCGAGAATGCAATCCAAGCCAAGATGCAAAATCTAGAAGACGGGAGCAACGAGGAGATGATCGAGACTCACCCTTGAAGATTTCCAAAGCCTACAAGATGAGGCTCTTGTTGCTGCGGTAGACGATCACTTGCCGCTTGCAAAAGTGCGTAGAAGATCTTGATCACGGTGCCACGATCGGGCAGCACCTCCGTACTCGGTCACACATTCGGTGTTGATGAAGACGACGTCCTTCTCCCCGTTCCAGCGGGCAGCGAAGTAGTAGCTCCTCCTTGAATCCGGCGGCACGACGGCGTGGTGGCGGTGGCGATGGAGATCTCGGCGGAGCTTCGCTAAGCGTGCGGGAGAGGTGGAGGAGAGGGGGGCGGCTAGGGTTTGGGAGAGGGGGTGGCCGGCCTCTATGGGTGCGGCCAGCTTGGTGGCTTGTGGTGGCCGGCCCCATCCCCTATGCCCCTCATTATATAGGTGGAACCCCAAGTGTTGGACTACAAGTCTTCGAATAAGACCCGAACCCAAAACCTTCCATGTAGTAGGGAAACCTACCCAAGGTGGGACTCCCACCCAAGTGGGATTCCCACCCTTCCATGAAGGGGGTGGCCGGCCCCCTTGGTGGAGTCCACCTTGGACTCCCCCCTCTAGGGTTGGCCGGCCATGGGGAGGTGGAGTCCCTCCGGGACTCCTCCTTCCTTAGCGATTTCTTCCGGACTTTTCTAGAACCTTCTAAAACCTTCCATAAATGCACCGGATCATTTTCAAACTTATAAAATCTATACCTAATAATAAAAGCAAAAGAGTTTCTCCCTCGGTCGTTCGTCCAACTCTCTATTAGACGATTTTGCCCCCCCACCAAATCGCATAATACAGCAAATTGACACCGTACCGGTTCGTTTTGTTTTTCTCTCTTCCCTCCCGCACGGAAAACGCTCGCCGCCTGACCGCGCCTCGGCCGTCGCCTCCGCGCGCTGCTGTCTTTCGGCGACGTCGGCTACCCGCGCTTCCCTCACATCCCCAACATCGCCCGAATCACCGCCCCACATCCTTGCCGCCACGTCTTCATCTTTTACCGGTGCTCCACCGCAGATGGCAGCGGCGTCCATGGCGGCAGGGGCTGGGTTACAGTGTGGAACTGCCGACTTCTCGACACCCAAGGTACGGATCTGGTGTCCCCGCTGCTTCGGGAGCCTCATGCAGCGCGTCATCTGCACTCCCCTCTCTAGGCCAAGATCTTCCATTGGACGTAGGGGCCGATAGATCCGGTCCCGGGAGACGCAGAAGAAACAGAGAGAGAAAAGAGAGATTGGAGGCATAGCAAGTGCGACAAGGAGATTTGGAGGGATTCCGTTCATTTTTTTAGTCTGCTTATGCCGCTGCCCATGGAGGTTCGCCGCCCTGGTGATTTGCTGCCTGAGAAGCGCTCTCCGGCCTGCTGCTCTTTTATTCTTGATTAAGCTGATGCTCAAATGCCATCAGGAAAAAATGCATTAGAGCATTCCACTCGTTTGGGCTCCCCACGTCCAAATCCGGCGAAATTTTCGTCCGGATTGGAGGAAGATTTGGCGTGGGGAGGCCTATTTTCCCAGCCGCGAGCTCAGGATGGATGCAACGTAATACGACGAATTCAGACAAAATAGGCGAATTCGTTCAAACATAAGCGAAATTTAATGATATTTAACATATAGAGGCGAGTTCGTACATAAATAGGCCGAATTCGTACATATATTTGAATTCGGCGATTGGCAAACTAAACTTAAACTAAATAGCGGCCTACTACATGCCGAAATGGCGGTAGAAGGACGTGTAGTCGCCGCCGCCGTCGTCGTCGTCGTCGCTCGAGTCGGCGTTGTCCTGGGGCGGCGGAGCCTCGTACCAGCGGCTCGTGCCCTGGCCAGCGTCGCCGGTGCGTGGCGGCGACGGAAGGTACATGTCGTCGTCGCTGCTCTCCTCGAGCTTCACCACCTCCCTGGGCGCGGCGTTCCTAGCGGCGGATGGTGTGGCGGCGTGAGCGGCGAGTTGACGCGCGGCGGCCAGATCCAGTAGCCGCCGCTGCTGCTCAGCCTCCTGGCGCTCCCAGTCGCGCCTGGACCAGTCCAGTGCGGCGTCGTCCGCGCGCTTCACCTCCTCCATGTCCTTCAGCGATCTGGCGATCGCCTCCGCCACCGCGGCCTCCTCCGCGCGCCTCGCCTCCTCCTCGGCGAGCTGGTTTGCGGCGAGCTTGTTTGCGCCGGCCTCTTTCTTCGTCTTCTTCCGCCCGCTCTGCGGAGCGGAAGGCTGGTCGCGGATGACGAGGGCGCCGCTGCTGCGCCCTCTGGTCGGCGGTGGCGACGCCGGCTCCTTCTTGACGGTCGCCCACTCCTGCTTGACGGTGGCCGGCGTCGACCCGCCGGACCTGGACGCCGACCGCGAGCCAGACGAGGAGGAGGATGGCGCCATCCTCCTCGGTATCCAGGAACTACCGTGCCGGCGCGACACGGTAGCCGCCACCGGCGGCGGCATCCCCAGGACAGGGGAGTTCCCGTCCTCGATGTGCGCGAGCACATTCTCGAGGGTGCGGTTGGGCGCGCTCCACCATCGGCGGCGGCCGGCGGCGTTGTTCCTTGCCGGAGGAGGAGGAGGGCCGTCGTAAGCGGCGAGTTCGCGTTCGTACCTTCGCCGGAAGAACGCGATCCACGCTTCGTGGTTGTCGGGGAAGAAGCGCGGATCCGCGCGCTGCTCGTCACTGAGAGTGGACGAGCACCTCCTCGATCGCCGTTTCGAGTGCGCCGCCACCCGTTGGCGGCGGCGGGATCGGCACGCCGCCTGCGCTCAGCCTCCAGCCTCCCGGCGCGCGGAAGTCCGGCGGCGCAGGGTAGCCCGCCGCGTGCAGGAGTCGCCCCTCCCATTGGTGGAGAGAGCGGCGGCCGAAGCCGTTGTTGGCCGCACCGTCGTTCGCCATTGCTGGTTCCTTCGAGTTCGGGGATGATTTGGGGGAAGACGAGCGAGGAGGTGAATGCGGGGCAGCCGGGGTAGTTCGGCGATAAATAGCGGTAGGCGCGCATGAAACCGAGGCGACGGCATTAACTCGCCGCGTGGAAGCTACGCGTCCGGCGAATGCTGACCGGCGGCAGGCTTTTACAGCGCGCGAAGACGATGCGATGAGGACGACGATCGGTGTCTCTCGCCGACAAGTTGGGGCCACCAGACGCGGGAACGTTTCGCGCGCTTTCGTTTCGTCCGGAGTCCCGAGCGCTCCCCGGGGGGCCGGGGGTGGCGTGAGCTCGCCGGATGGATGAAGGGCCAAATTCGAACGAAAACGAGAAACCGGGGACGCGACTGGGCCAAATTACGCCGTCCGAATGAAAAAAACGCTCGTCGGGAGCCTCGACGGGGGCACGAGTGGAGATGCTCTTATCTCCAACTCTCGCCGATGAAGGACTTGTCGTGCTGGATTCCCAGCTCCAGCGCCACCTCACCTGCAACGGTAGTTTGGGCATAGCTAGCGCCCCCTTCACCACGGATTTGCCCCTACAATTTCTCCTTTTTCAAGTGGATCTGACACTGCCTAAATGTAAATGGACCAAGCAGGCGTATGCAAATTGACCAAAGGAGCAGCAATGAGGTGTTGTTAAGACTTGAGCCGATCGACGTGGTAGTTAATTAAATTATCACCAAGCGCTGCCGAGTTTGAGAACAACACTAAGAACAAAAAACTGGGGATTTTTGTCTGGTCATAATCTACTACAAGTGTATACTTTTAGTCAAAAGTCAACATCTTTAAAGTTTAATTAATTTTATACACGGAGACATGAACATATACTATACCAAATTCATATCAAGAGATTCAGCATACACGACATTTTTATTGTGTATTCACAAAGCGTTAAATTTTGACTAAAAAATATACGCCTTGTTTTATGAAACAGAGGTACTGCTAATATATATCTTGACTCAAATTTTGTACTCAAATGATTGTAGATAATAGTGAAAGATTAAATTATTACGATGTCAAAATGATGATGTTATTTCAACTTGCAAGTGTGTAACTAATATATATTCATATAAGCATATGCATCAAAGGAAAAAATGGAGGTGTAAAATATGTGCTCGTGAGGGGATGAGAAAGAAAGCATCACTATTACCCAAAATTTAGCTCAGGGATTTCTTTACAGAAATATAATAATATAATATAATGATCGCATTAACTATCTACCGTGAATTGGCCTTCCAAGTGGAAGAAATCATACTCATCTTCCTCCAAGAGTCCGTCGTGGGAAGAGAGGCTCCCTTGCTCCCTCGCCTGGAGCAACCACGAGGTGACACCAAGGTGATCCAAAGGTTGTCGGAGCGGCGGACAAACAATAGTTGTGTAGTGTCAACACCCGGTTTTTAAGTCCGAATGCCTATTATATCATTCATCGCAATCCCAGGAATATTGTTGTTGCGAGATATAATAGCTAAGTATCACAGTCATTATTTATTACAACTCAATAGGTCTTACAACTTGAATCACATGATCCATATTACACAAATAGTTGATCTATTGATCAACGAACACAAACACAAGTTCAATGCGGAAGCGTAAAGATAAAGGGACTCTGTAGTCCACAGGCCAACGCTTGACGTCAGAAAGCTCCTAGTTATCATAGGCGTCCTGCTGATCATCCTCGTGATAGTTCTGTTCATCATCGTACTCTGGCCATTTGAATAGCCAGGGACAAAGCCGTAAGTACTTCAAGTACTTGCAAACTAATACTAATGTAAAATGCTAGCTCTTGGAGTTAAACTCTATTTCTACTTGCATAAGCCAAGTTTTAGTGTATGAGGAGTGGAGCATGTGCTAGCTACTCAAGTGGGAACATTAGTGTCATTCCCACACAATGGTTATCATTCTACCAAATCACCAAGTCACCATTCATATTCATGAAAGTTTTCAAAAGACTGACACAGGAGATTGTATGGCCTTTCCAATTGTCCGTAACCGTGGACACGGCTATTCGAATAGGTTGACACTCTGCAGAGGTTGCACACTTGTGCCACAACATTTGATTACATCCGTCGGAATAACTCCGAGTCACCGTAACACAGTACGCGGATCATCAACCCTAACCTTTCACTTATAAACCCTAGTATGAGCACCTCTCCCCATGAGCTTGGCCTCCCAGTGAAAACCAACTGTTAACCTGGGAACTGCACAGGGCTTGGCCGGACAATTTCACCTCAATTCACATCTTTCTCAACAACGGAGGCAGCCTCGGCATAACCCCTATGATGCGTGTTCAGAGGGAACCCATACTAAGATGTATAAACTTCCAGTTAAGCCCTACCCATAATCAGGTATTGTGGGGGTACTTGTATTTGGAAAGGTATCGCATTCAAACCAATATCAGGGTTTTATCAAAAATCACCATCTTCTCTTGGTCACATTCAACTTCAAAATTCTCAAGGAAATGTCTCACCATTCCAAGGTTTCCATTCCATCAAGTCATATGTTCCCATCTATAGTAGTCAAAGTTTTAGTATTTTAGCACTAGCACTAATCATGAGGGGTGCTACATTGCTTGCCATCTACTCTAATAGTTTTGTTCAACTATACCATTTGAATAACTCATTTGAAAAACACAGCAAGTAAGACTTGTAGGGTAAACAAATAGGATAAGCTTGTAAGAAGGTAGATAAAATCATGGTGCCTTGCCCAAGGTGGGCTTTGCACTTTGCAAGAGTATTATCTTGCCTTGGTAGTTCTCAAGGTTCTCTTCTTCCTCTTCTTGGTAGAATTCTCCTTCCTCTTGGTAATTGCCGGTACTAGCGTCTAAATTTGAATACAAGGTATAATCACTAAGCAAGTTCAAAGTCTATGCTAAGCACATCATTATCTCACACAAACTATGCTAAGCACACTCATAAAATAATTAGGTGCATTGGTTGTATTTATTAAAGAAAATAATTTCCTCTCATTACATATGTAATTAATAATATTCATTTAGTTCTTGAGAAAATAATTTCCCCTTATTGAAATCTTCTTAAGATTTAACTTCTCAAATAATCATATATGAATTCATATTGACCTAAGTCAAGTATTCATTATCATTATTTGAGAAAATGATTTAAATGAGATAATTCACCTCATACTATTTTATAATTCCTTAAATGATTTAAATCTCCAAAAATTCATATAGGAGTGTTTGAACCAGAGGTGCAAACATCTCATGAACTCATTTGAGACAAGATTTAAATGAAGGGAAATCCTCCATATGATTTACATAATAATTTTTGGGACAATTTCACTTAATACACTAGCCATATTGTCCATTAATTAATCTAGGGCATGATCATGCAAAGTGACCACACCATTTTATTGCATAATCAATTAGTGTAAGTCATTTGTGAACTATAAGAGTTGGAATTATTCAAATATCTATTTTAGTTGATTTTTTATAATTATTTTAAGGCAGAAAAGTCCCTGCCTTGTTTCTTTTTCCATTTTAATTCTATAATATATCTAGGGTTCAAACCAGTGGCAATGTGTAGATAATTTCCTAAGCTTTCTAAACATATAAAGTTAGTTAAATTTGGCCAAGCCAAACAGTTTCTATGAATTTTCAAAGTTGGGTCCAGTATTGAATTCAAACAAAATTGTTTAAACGAAATTTGAATTAAAAAGGCCGGCGGGAAAACTAACTGGGCCCAAAGGTTTAAACACGGCCCAAGGCCAGCCCACCACGCATCTGTGCACGCGCGGGCCGCCTGACAGGGGGCTCCACCTGTCAGCGACGTTAAAACGCCGAAGCGGTATGGGTGTGTCTGGGGCGTTGGATTAGATCCACGATCAACGGCTCAGAGCCATCGTCGTCTCCGGCGAGAAGAACTCACCGGCGCGGCTGCAGTAGGGGGTCGGAGAGCGCGTCGGAGCTCCGGCGAGCGGCGGCGGTGTTCCGTTCGAGGTTGTCGATGACGAGGAGGCAGCCTGTAGCAGTGGCGTCGTCAGGGGCGGCCTGGATCGACGGCGATTGCTGCAGAGCTTCCGCGGCTCCGACCTTCCGATTGAGCTTGCTCCGGCGACGATCGGGGTGGCTACTGGTGCTGGGCGAAGCTGTGGTGAGTGGTGGTCATGGTGGTGTGCTCAGCTAGTCGAGGGGAGGCCTCCTTTTATAGGCGAGTGAGGTGCCGTGGGTGCTGCGGCAAGTCGTCGTGGGCGCGGCGTCTCCGGCGAGCTAGAGGGCTAGGTGGTGACGCAGCGACGATCGGGAGGGTACGGCGAATCCGCGAGCGTCCATGGCGAGTTAAGGCGAGGTGTACGGTGGTCGGGGCCATGCGCGTACTGTCGCGGCCGTGGCGGGCGGCCTTGTCCTCGCCGGCGACCGTAGGCGCTAGGTGATGACGCGGGCATGTCCTGCGAGCTCTGCGTGGCGAGAGAGGTACCAGGGCGCACGGAGGTGGTCGGGGTACGGCGAGGTACGTCGAACGCCGCGTGTCTGCGCCGCGCGCGTCCGTGCACGGGTGACGTCGCCATGCCGTTGGCGGCGTACCTGGAGCGTCCTGGGCGCGCGTCGTCCGGGTCGTGTCGTCGTCCTCTCGTTCAACGGCGGGTACGGGCGATCTTCTGAGATCATGGGCGACGTGTTTGGCAAGGTCGCTCGGGCTGGAGAGGCAGGGAGAGAGGGGTGGCCGTCGTGGTGCGACATGGCCGGCATGGCCATGGCCTGCCATGCTTGAGCCGTGTCCATGGGGTTTTTGTGCATGGGCTAGATGTAGGGTTGTTCCCTGGTCATTGCTAGGGCAAATGGTGGTCAAGATCAGGTCTGGTTTGATCAAATTCAACAATGTGATGATCTTGTTTGTAATAAAAAGTCTCCACTTTGCTTGATCCTAGCTCTTGATCCAAGATGAATTTGGTCTGGTCTCCTTTACCAAAGTTGTTCCTTGTGTTGTGTACTTGGATGACATGCAAAGAGTTGGATGTGTTTGGTTTAAAAATTTTGAAATAGAGAGGCTCAAAGTGGTGACCAGATTGTAATTGTCAAAAATGACCATTATCTTATGTGAGCATGTTTTAATTCTTGGCTTTGATTTAATTTGGGTTTCCTTGATTCTTAAAGTTGTAATAATCATTTAATAACATATTACCACTAATGGTGAAGACCAAATGGGTCTAGGGTCAAATTTTATAAAAATAGCATGTGTCATATGTTAGGGTTTTTAGGGTTTTCTTCTTATTTGATTTCTTTCTCTTTTTCATTTATTTGTTTGGTGATCATTATTGGTTCACTCTAAGGTTGTAGAGTTTATCACATACACAAAATAACACTCATCATGGCATAACACTCAAAATGCACAAGTCCTATGCAGGGTACTATATGAAATTTGAAAAGTTTTTGTTGGTTCTCAAATTTGGATAATTGCACTTGTTCTTCTTCCTTTATTTGAAATCTGAGGTGTTACAAACCCTTCCCCCTTACAAAAGATCTCGTCCCGAGATCTAGAAGAAAAACAGTCTAGAGGTTGAAGAGATCTGGGTACTCCTTCTTCATATCATCTTCCCGCTCCCAAGTGGCTTCATCTTCGGTATGATTGCTCCACTGTATCTTCAGAAACTTGATGCTTCGGGTGCGGGTGGTTCGGTATGCCTCTTCCAAGATGCGAACCGGCACTTCGCGGTAGGTAAGGTCGTGATTGATATCCACCGAACGGTGGTCGATGTTTTTGAATACCTCGGTCTTCTCTGGCACTTCTAAGCACTTCCGGAGGAGTGAGATGTGGAACACGTTGTGCACAGCCGCCATTTCTTCTGGTAGCTCTAGTTGATAGGAGACTTCTCCTCGGCGGCTGAGAACTTTGAAAGGTCCGACATACCGGGGTGCAAGCTTCCCTTTGAGTTGGAAACGCTGCATTCCCTTCAGGGGGGATACCTTGAGATAGACAAAATCTCCGACCTCAAAGGTCATCTCTCGGCGTCTCTTGTCGGCGTAGCTCTTCTGGCGGGACTGAGCGGTCTTGAGGTACTCTCGGATCTTGTGCACCTTCTCTTCTGCTTCTCGAAGCACATCAGGTCCAAAGACTTGGCTCTCTCCGACTTCGGACCAATTCAGGGGGGTACGACATTTCCTTCCGTACGGGCTTCGAAGGGGGCCATCTGTAGACTGGCTTGGTAGCTGTTGTTGTAAGAGAATTCTGCGTAGGGCAGACAGTCCTCCCACTTGGATCCATATTCTAGGACGCAGGCTCTCAGCATGTCCTCTAGTATCTGGTTGACTCTCTCGGTCTGTCCATCAGTCTGCGGGTGATAGGCAGTGCTGAAATTCAGACGAGTTCCTAATCCTTCATGCACCTTCTGCCAGAATCTTGAGGTGAATTGTGAACCTCTATCGGACACAATGGACTTCGGTGTTCCGTGTAGTGCAACGATTCTAGAGATGTACAGCTCCGCTAACTTTGGGCCTTGGTAGGTGGTCTTGACAGCAATGAAGTGGGCTACCTTGGTCAATCTATCAACAACTACCCAGATGGAATCATTTCCCTTGCTGGATTTGGGCAGGCCGGTGATAAAGTCCATTCCTACGGAGTCCCACTTCCATTCGGGAATCTGTAGTGGCTGCAACAGTCCTGCGGGTCGCTGATGTTCTGCCTTGACTCGCTGACAGATGTCGCACTTGGCGATGTAGCTTCCAATCTCCCTCTTCATTCCATGCCACCAGAACTGTTCCTTCAAATCCTGGTACATCTTGGTACCGCCGGGGTGGATAGAGTATAAGGTGTCGTGGGCTTCCTTCAGAATAACTTGCTTCAACTCTGAGTCTGACGGTACACACAGACGTCCGTTGTACCACAGGACTCCTTCTTCATCAGTGGTGAATCCCGGGGCTTTCCCCGCAGCTATCTGCTTCTTGATCCCTTCAATGCTGGCATTGCCCTTCTGGGCTTCCTTGATCTGACCAATCAAGGTGGGTTGTAGCTCTATGCTAGCTAGAAATCCCTTACTGAATAACTCCATTCTAAACTGCTCAAACTCCTGGTGCAGGCTGGGTTGTTCTTCTGCTATCATTGAGTTTAGCTGACAGTCTACTCAATGCATCCGCTACCACATTGGCCTTGCCGGGGTGGTAGTGGATCTCCATATCATAGTCCTTGATCAACTCTAACCATCTCCGCTGCCTCATATTCAGCTCCTTCTGGGTGAAGATATACTTCAGGCTCTTGTGATCAGAATAGATCTCGCAGCGATTACCCATGAGGTAATGGCGCCACACCTTCAGTGCTAAAACTACGGCTGCGAGTTCGAGGTCATGGGTGGGATAATTCTGCTCATGCTGCTTCAGTTGCCGGGACAGATAAGATATCACCTTTCCTTCCTGCATCAGTACACATCCAAGACCAATCTTGGAAGCATCGCAGTAAACGTCAAAGGGTTTGGTGATATCCGGCATGGTCAGGATTGGGGCGGTGGTTAGTCTAAGCTTGAGTTGTTGAAAACTCTCTTCACACTTGTCCGTCCATTCGAACCTCTTATCTTTCTTTAACAACTGAGTCATTGGTCGAGCGATGCTCGAAAATCCTTCTACAAATCTGCGGTAGTATCCGGCTAATCCAAGAAAAGCGCGGACCTCGGTCTGGGTGGTTGGGGCTTTCCATTCTGCAACAGTCTTGATTTTGGCGGGGTCGACCGCAATTCCTCCTGCAGACAAGATATGTCCCAGGAATCCTACTTCCTTCAACCAAAATTCACATTTGCTGAACTTAGCATACAACTTATGCTCTCTAAGGGTCTCCAGGACAGCTTCTAGGTGTTGCTCATGTTCTTCCTCCGACTTGGAGTAGATTAGGATGTCATCGATGAAAACGACAACAAACTTATCCAGAAAGTTCATGAAGATCTTATTCATGAGATTCATGAAATAAGCAGGGGCATTGGTCAATCCAAACGACATGACATTGTACTCGTACAATCCATATCTGGTGGTGAAGGCAGTTTTGGGAATGTCAGAGGCACGAATCTTCAGCTGGTGGTATCCAGTCCTGAGGTCAATCTTCGAAATACTACAGCACCGGTCAGCTGGTCAAACAGATCTTCTATCTTGGGCAAGGGGTACTTGTTCTTGATAGTGACATCGTTAAGCTTACGGTAGTCCGTACATAAACGACTGGCACCATCCTTCTTATCCACAAACAACACTGGGGATCTCCATGGTGACGCACTTGGTCGAATCAGACCTTTGGCTAACAGTTCATCCAGTTGCTTCTTCAGCTCCACAAGCTCTGCTGGGTTCATGCTATAGGCTCTCTGGGCTATGGGTCCGGTTCCGGGAATTAACTCGATGATGAACTCGATATCCCGATCTGGGGGCATACCGGGTAAACCTTCGGGAAACACATCAGGGTATCGACAGACAACCCTGATCTGATCCAAAGTTGGCTTGGTTAAACTCTGGTTGCAGGTAAATTTTCTGGGTAGGAGTTCAGAGACATGTTCTACTATAATACCAGTGCTACTGGTCATGGTGATGGCTTTCCTTGCACAGTCAATCATTCCATGATGCTTGGCCATCCAATCCATACCTAGCACTACCTCCAAACCTTTGGTTCCCAGAATTATCAGATTGGCAAAGAATTCTACCTCATGTATTTTGATGGGTACATTTTTACAGAATTTTCTGGCTTTAGTGGTTGATCCGGGAATTTGCACTATCATGACGTGTTTCAAGCTGATAGGTTGAATTTTACTTGTTGATGCAAAGTCTTCAGTGACAAAAGAATGAGATGCTCCGGAATCAAACAACACTCTGGCAGGTACTGAGTTGACAGGAAACATACCCAAGACAACGTCCGGTGCCTCCTGGGCTTCTTCTGCCTCCATGTGAAAGAGACGGCCGTTGCGGTTGTTGGGGTTGTTGGGGGCGAACTTCTTTCCGGTAGAGACGCGGCGTTGCTGCTGAGCGGGTGCAGGGGTGTTGCCGGCGAGCTTGGCGAGCCTCTTGGGGCACTCGTTGGAGTAGTGTCCCACTACACCGCACTCATAACAAGTGATGGTGGACTTGTCCTTGGCTGCGACCGGAATGGCGTTGCTCCCAGTCCTTGGAGCGGTGTTGGTGTTGCTGTTATTGGTGTTGGGGGCTCGCAGTGGCGCGCGGTTGAAGTTGTTGGTGTTGTTCTGGTAGTTGTGGTTGTTGTGGTGGCCTCCTGGCCTGGAGTTTCCTCCGCTCGGTTCGGAATCCGGGCGTGAGTCTGCATCTGGGGCTTAGTGTTTCGGGGCAAAACCTCCGCTTGAGCTGGGGCGATACTTGGGAGTATGGCTGGGCCCACTCTGGTGCATCATGCGGCGTTTGCGGTTTTCATTGGCTTGGTTCAACTTGCCCTCCATCTGGATGGCGGAGTCAACAAGGGCTTCAAGGTCTGCAAAGGGGATGTTGACTAGGACCGTCTGCATCTCATCATGCAGTCCATTCAGGAATCTCTCTTGCCTCTTCTCAGTAGTGTCGTCTCATCGGGGGCGTACCTTGACAGGGTAAGGAACCTGTCGCGGTATTCTACCACCGTCATCCTTCCTTGCTTCAGTTCGCGGAATTCATCCCGCATCTTCTTAATGAGACCCGGGGGCACATGGTACTTGCTGAACTTGAGCTTGAAATCTGCCCAAGTCATGACTTGACCTCCGTTCATGGCACGGGTGCTGGTCCACCAGGCTCTGGCTGGTCCGGCAAGGTAGTGGGTTGCAAACAGGACCTTCTCATTGGCTTCAACTCCGGCGACTTCCAAGTTGTTTTCCATAGTCTGAAGCCAGTCGTCGGCGTCGAGGGGTTCTTCGGTCTTGCTAAACACCGGAGGGTTGGTGTTCTGGAAGTTCTTGAGTTTGGATCCGGGGTGATCATGATTCCCATGGCCTTGGTGAGCAAGGTTTTGCAGTGCTGCGATGTTGGCTTGACGTTCAGCTCTTTCCGTCTCCCTGTCTTGAAGCAGGGTTTGCAGCAGTTGCATCATGGCATCGTTGTTGTTGCGATTGGGAGGGGCCATCTGAATATATAGAAGATTATAAGATAAGAGGGAATTGTCTAAAGTTTAATGTGGGGTAAATTTAAAACTTGTAAACTTGAATGCTTTTGATGACAGACACACATTCATTCATTTCACATCACACATTACAAACTAACATTCCACACTTCCATGGTTTTAAGAACCATTCTCAGACTACGATACAAGGGATAGGAAACACACTCATACCCAGGGTTTTAAGAACCCTTCATGCTACGATACATGGGACGGGATATAACTCACACCTACATACGTGCTCAAGTGTGGCTACCCTCATCCTCAATGTCGATGGGAACGACATCATCAGGTCCTGGCTCCAGGAACGCGTAGTCCTCCTCCTCAGTGAACCCGTCCTCCTCGTAGTCGTCGTCGTCGCTCAGAAAGGCGTCTCCTCCTCGAAGGTCAGCACCGGCCTCGTCCTCCTCTATCTCCATCAGCTGCTCCTCCTGAGCCTTGACGGTGGCCTCAAGTGATGCGATCTGGGCGCGAAGGCGTGTAATGGTGACATCCTTCTTCGCGCACTTCAGGCGAAGCTTGTTGCGGTCCCTGGACAGCTGCTTGATGGCATCGCCATGCGTGATCAGTGCGAGGTGAGTCTGGTTCGCGTACGCACGGGAGTTGTCTAACTCCTTCTGAGTGTGGTACAACATGTAGTCCAGATGCTCAGCGTGGTGCCTCAGCTGTGGGTGCGACTGCAGCTCCATGGGCACACCCATAGCATCACGCCTCACAAGGTGGGCGTAGCGGGACGCCAGTATGCGCACCACGTTCTGTCCACAGAGGCGTGCAAGTGCCTCCTGAAGGCCACGTGCAAGACCATCGAGCCAGTTGCTCTCGCGGAAGGAGAAGAGGATCCTCTCCGAGGTGGGAGGCTCCAGCTTGCCCCTCAAGTCGGCGGTGATGATCCACTGCAACTCGCCTCCGACCTGGTCGTTCACCTCGATCCCGTGGAACTCCGGGTGAGGACGGCCAAGGAAGTCAGAGAGCGCGTTGAGGTCGTGCTCAAAGATCAAGTCTCCACCATTCCCGAGCTGGTAGAACTTGGTGTTGAGGGGTTCATTCGGCTCCATCTGAAAGTGAAATGGAGGAGTAAATTAGTGAGTGATTAAGTGTGGCAAACTTTTAAGTATATTTAAACAATAAAGAACATGATATCCCCAAGTTTTGGAAAAAGCCTCAAAGACAAGAGTATGGTAAGTTTTCACAAATACTTGCTTCATTTTGATTTCAAAGTTAAGTTTTTTTTTATGAACGCCCATTCTAACTAAGGTTTTCTAAGGTCAAACAATGGCTCTGATACCAACTTGTCAACACCCGGATTTTTAAGTCCGAATGCCTATTATATCATTCATCGCAATCCCAGGAATATTGTTGTTGCGAGATATAATAGCTAAGTATCACAGTCATTATTTATTACAACTCAATAGGTCTTACAACTTGAATCACATGATCCATATTACACAAATAGTTGATCTATTGATCAACGAACACAAACACAAGTTCAATGCGGAAGCGTAAAGATAAAGGGACTCTGTAGTCCACAGGCCAACGCTTGACGTCAGAAAGCTCCTAGTTATCATAGGCGTCCTGCTGATCATCCTCGCGGTAGTTCTGTTCATCATCGTACTCTGGCCATTTGAATAGCCAGGGACAAAGCCGTAAGTACTTCAAGTACTTGCAAACTAATACTAATGTAAAATGCTAGCTCTTGGAGTTAAACTCTATTTCTACTTGCATAAGCCAAGTTTTAGTGTATGAGGAGTGGAGCATGTGCTAGCTACTCAAGTGGGAACATGAGTGTCATTCCCACACAATGGTTATCATTCTACCAAATCACCAAGTCACCATTCATATTCATGAAAGTTTTCAAAAGACTGACACAGGAGATTGTATGGCCTTTCCAATTGTCCGTAACCGTGGACACGGCTATTCGAATAGGTTGACACTCTGCAGAGGTTGCACACTTGTGCCACAACATTTGATTACATCCGTCGGAATAACTCCGAGTCACCGTAACACAGTACGCGGATCATCAACCCTAACCTTTCACTTATAAACCCTAGTATGAGCACCTCTCCCCATGAGCTTGGCCTCCCAGTGAAAACCAACTGTTAACCTGGGAACTGCACAGGGCTTGGCCGGACAATTTCACCTCAATTCACATCTTTCTCAACAACGGAGGCAGCCTCGGCATAACCCCTATGATGCGTGTTCAGAGGGAACCCATACTAAGATGTATAAACTTCCAGTTAAGCCCTACCCATAATCAGGTATTGTGGGGGTACTTGTATTTGGAAAGGTATCGCATTCAAACCAATATCAGGGTTTTATCAAAAATCACCATCTTCTCTTGGTCACATTCAACTTCAAAATTCTCAAGGAAATGTCTCACCATTCCAAGGTTTCCATTCCATCAAGTCATATGTTCCCATCTATAGTAGTCAAAGTTTTAGTATTTTAGCACTAGCACTAATCATGAGGGGTGCTACATTGCTTGCCATCTACTCTAATAGTTTTGTTCAACTATACCATTTGAATAACTCATTTGAAAAACACAGCAAGTAAGACTTGTAGGGTAAACAAATAGGATAAGCTTGTAAGAAGGTAGATAAAATCATGGTGCCTTGCCCAAGGTGGGCTTTGCACTTTGCAAGAGTATTATCTTGCCTTGGTAGTTCTCAAGGTTCTCTTCTTCCTCTTCTTGGTAGAATTCTCCTTCCTCTTGGTAATTGCCGGTACTAGCGTCTAAATTTGAATACAAGGTATAATCACTAAGCAAGTTCAAAGTCTATGCTAAGCACATCATTATCTCACACAAACTATGCTAAGCACACTCATAAAATAATTAGGTGCATTGGTTGTATTTATTAAAGAAAATAATTTCCTCTCATTACATATGTAATTAATAATATTCATTTAGTTCTTGAGAAAATAATTTCCCCTTATTGAAATCTTCTTAAGATTTAACTTCTCAAATAATCATATATGAATTCATATTGACCTAAGTCAAGTATTCATTATCATTATTTGAGAAAATGATTTAAATGAGATAATTCACCTCATACTATTTTATAATTCCTTAAATGATTTAAATCTCCAAAAATTCATATAGGAGTGTTTGAACCAGAGGTGCAAACATCTCATGAACTCATTTGAGACAAGATTTAAATGAAGGGAAATCCTCCATATGATTTACATAATAATTTTTGGGACAATTTCACTTAATACACTAGCCATATTGTCCATTAATTAATCTAGGGCATGATCATGCAAAGTGACCACACCATTTTATTGCATAATCAATTAGTGTAAGTCATTTGTGAACTATAAGAGTTGGAATTATTCAAATATCTATTTTAGTTGATTTTTTATAATTATTTTAAGGCAGAAAAGTCCCTGCCTTGTTTCTTTTTCCATTTTAATTCTATAATATATCTAGGGTTCAAACCAGTGGCAATGTGTAGATAATTTCCTAAGCTTTCTAAACATATAAAGTTAGTTAAATTTGGCCAAGCCAAACAGTTTCTATGAATTTTCAAAGTTGGGTCCAGTATTGAATTCAAACAAAATTGTTTAAACGAAATTTGAATTAAAAAGGCCGGCGGGAAAACTAACTGGGCCCAAAGGTTTAAACACGGCCCAAGGCCAGCCCACCACGCATCTGTGCACGCGCGGGCCGCCTGACAGGGGGCTCCACCTGTCAGCGACGTTAAAACGCCGAAGCGGTATGGGTGTGTCTGGGGCGTTGGATTAGATCCACGATCAACGGCTCAGAGCCATCGTCGTCTCCGGCGAGAAGAACTCACCGGCGCGGCTGCAGTAGGGGGTCGGAGAGCGCGTCGGAGCTCCGGCGAGCGGCGGCGGTGTTCCGTTCGAGGTTGTCGATGACGAGGAGGCAGCCTGTAGCAGTGGCGTCGTCAGGGGCGGCCTGGATCGACGGCGATTGCTGCAGAGCTTCCGCGGCTCCGACCTTCCGATTGAGCTTGCTCCGGCGACGATCGGGGTGGCTACTGGTGCTGGGCGAAGCTGTGGTGAGTGGTGGTCATGGTGGTGTGCTCAGCTAGTCGAGGGGAGGCCTCCTTTTATAGGCGAGTGAGGTGCCGTGGGTGCTGCGGCAAGTCGTCGTGGGCGCGGCGTCTCCGGCGAGCTAGAGGGCTAGGTGGTGACGCAGCGACGATCGGGAGGGTACGGCGAATCCGCGAGCGTCCATGGCGAGTTAAGGCGAGGTGTACGGTGGTCGGGGCCATGCGCGTACTGTCGCGGCCGTGGCGGGCGGCCTTGTCCTCGCCGGCGACCGTAGGCGCTAGGTGATGACGCGGGCATGTCCTGCGAGCTCTGCGTGGCGAGAGAGGTACCAGGGCGCACGGAGGTGGTCGGGGTACGGCGAGGTACGTCGAACGCCGCGTGTCTGCGCCGCGCGCGTCCGTGCACGGGTGACGTCGCCATGCCGTTGGCGGCGTACCTGGAGCGTCCTGGGCGCGCGTCGTCCGGGTCGTGTCGTCGTCCTCTCGTTCAACGGCGGGTACGGGCGATCTTCTGAGATCATGGGCGACGTGTTTGGCAAGGTCGCTCGGGCTGGAGAGGCAGGGAGAGAGGGGTGGCCGTCGTGGTGCGACATGGCCGGCATGGCCATGGCCTGCCATGCTTGAGCCGTGTCCATGGGGTTTTTGTGCATGGGCTAGATGTAGGGTTGTTCCCTGGTCATTGCTAGGGCAAATGGTGGTCAAGATCAGGTCTGGTTTGATCAAATTCAACAATGTGATGATCTTGTTTGTAATAAAAAGTCTCCACTTTGCTTGATCCTAGCTCTTGATCCAAGATGAATTTGGTCTGGTCTCCTTTACCAAAGTTGTTCCTTGTGTTGTGTACTTGGATGACATGCAAAGAGTTGGATGTGTTTGGTTTAAAAATTTTGAAATAGAGAGGCTCAAAGTGGTGACCAGATTGTAATTGTCAAAAATGACCATTATCTTATGTGAGCATGTTTTAATTCTTGGCTTTGATTTAATTTGGGTTTCCTTGATTCTTAAAGTTGTAATAATCATTTAATAACATATTACCACTAATGGTGAAGACCAAATGGGTCTAGGGTCAAATTTTATAAAAATAGCATGTGTCATATGTTAGGGTTTTTAGGGTTTTCTTCTTATTTGATTTCTTTCTCTTTTTCATTTATTTGTTTGGTGATCATTATTGGTTCACTCTAAGGTTGTAGAGTTTATCACATACACAAAATAACACTCATCATGGCATAACACTCAAAATGCACAAGTCCTATGCAGGGTACTATATGAAATTTGAAAAGTTTTTGTTGGTTCTCAAATTTGGATAATTGCACTTGTTCTTCTTCCTTTATTTGAAATCTGAGGTGTTACATGTAGAGTGTGAGTTAACTATCATGGTGGTGACGCAAAATAGCTTGTTTTTTCGTCCATCAGAATGTTTTGTGATTTTTGTGACAAGGCAATAACGGCCCCATGCTATTTTGATTCGACTACCATATGAATCTTTAAAAATTAATGGGTTGTTTATTTTTTTTATGTGCCGTCGTAGCAACGCACGGGTTTTGTCCTATGACTTCCTATATATGAATCTTATTCTCCAGACCATTCCGGAACTCCTCGTGATGTCCGGGATCTCATCCGAGACTTCGAACAATACTTCGAACTCCATTCCATATTCAAGTTCTACTATTACAACATCAAACCTTAAGTGTGTCACCCTACGGTTCGCGAACTATGTAGACATGGTTGAGAACTCTCTCCGACCAATAACCAATAGCGGGATCTGGAGATCCATAATGGCTCCCACATATTCAACGATGACTTAGTGATCGAATGAACCATTCACATACGATACCAATTCCCTTTGTCACGCGATATTTTACTTGTCCGAGGTTTGATCATCGGTATCACTCTATACCTTGTTCAACCTCGTCTCCCGACAGTACTCTTTACTCGTACCGTGGTATGTGGTCTCTTATGAACTTATTCATATGCTTGCAAGACATTAGATGACATTCCACCGAGAGGGCCCAGAGTATATCTATCCGTCATCGGGATGGAAAATCCCACTGTTGATCCATATGCCTCAACTTATACTTTCCGGATACTTAATCCCACCTTTATAACCACCCATTTACGCAGTGGTGTTTGATGTAATCAAAGTACCTTTCCAGTATAAGTGATTTACATGATCTCATGGTCGAAAGGACTAGGTAACTATGTATCGAAAGCTTATAGCAAATAACTTAATGATGTGATCTTATGCTACGCTTAATTGGGTGTGTCCATTACATCATTCATATAATGATATAACCTTGTTATTAATAACATCCAATGTTCATGATTATGAAACTAATCATCTATTAATCAACAAGCTAGTTAAGAGGCTTACTAGGGACTCATTGTTTGTTTACATAACACACATGTATCAATGTTTCGGTTAATACAATTATAGCATGGTATATAAACATTTATCATAAACATAAAGATATATAATAACCACTTTTATTATTGCCTCTTGGGCATATCTCCAACAAGAATGAGATGGGAGAAAGAGATGAAGTGGTGGGACAAGGAGGGCCCCACACAACAGGGTGGCGCGCCAGCCTATGGGGTCTAGCCCCAGGGTGCCCCACTGGTCAGCCCCAGGTGCTCCCAGGTGCCTCTTCGAAAAATAAGACCAACGGTATAATTTTCGTGAATTTTTGAAAACTTTGAAAAATGCACATTTCTGGGTGTCAAAATTATTATTACAGGGCAGAAAAAGATTTTCAAACCTCTAAACAACCAAAGCATCTTGCAAAGTAAGTAGTGCTACAGCAAGTAAAGCAAGTGGAGGAAGAAAGAAATGTTGTTTAGCTCTTCTATGCATATAAAATATACTTGTTAACAAGGTTGATCAAGTCTTGCCACCAAATAAATTTTACATAACATAAGAAGAATTAAACCTCAAATCAATCATGTTACCTTGTATTGTATTGATATGGATCCAATCACAAGAGTTTGATATTCTTCTTTAGGCTCATATATTGGACAATCAATATCTCCCACTTTGATAGATCTCACATTAGAAATTGTATTAACTCCACATATTTTATCAATCCTCTTGGGAAAATAGATAGTATGTTCCTTGTCATCAACATTAAAAGTGACTTTTCCTTTATTGCAATCAATAACAGCCCCTGCAGTATTAAGAAAGGGTCTCCCAAGAATAATTTCCAACACAACAAAATCAGTTAATATTAAGCAGTTTTGAGTAACTTGAACAGGAACATCCTCACATACACCAACAGGAATAGCAGTAGATTTATCAGCCATTTGCAAAGATATATCAGTTGGTATCAATTTATCTAGATCAAGTCTCTTGTAAAGAGAAAAAGGCGTCACACTAACTCCTGCTCCCAAATCACATTCTTAATGGAACAAGGAATAGTCGGTATACCTGGGTCTCCCAGCTTCTTTGGAACCTTGCCATTGAAAGAGTAATTAGCGAGCATAGTGGAAATCTCCTCATTAGGAATTTTCCTTTTGTTAGAGACAATATCTTTCATATACTTCGAATAAGGAGGCAATTTAATAGCATCAGTCAAAGGGATTTGCAAAAACAAAGGTTTCATCCAATCACAAAATTTATTACAGTGTTCTTCTTCCTTTGATTTTAGTTTCTTAGCAGGAAAAGGCATTTGCTTTTGAACCCAAGGTTCCCTTTCATTACCATGTTTCTTAGCAATAAAATCTTCTTTAGTGTACTTTTTATTTTTAGCATGCTTTTCAGGTTCATTTTCAATCTCTTCTTTATCAGAAGCATCATTCTTATCATTATCTTTATCATGTTCATTACCACTTTCAGTTTCAGCATCAGAAATAGAAATACTATTAGGATCATTAACAGGTTCAGAGGATTCTACAACAGTTTTATGTTTCTTCTTCTTTTTCTTAGAAGGACCACTAGTTTCTTTAGTTCGTTGAGAATCTGTTCAACTCTTTTGGGATGCCCCTCAGGATATAGAGGATCCTGAGTAGAAACACCACCTCTAGTTGTTACTTCATAAGCATGTTTTTCTTTAGAACTATTTTTTAACAAGTCATTTTGCACTTTAGTGAGTTGATCAATTTGAGTTTGAATTATATGAAAATGTTTAACAAGCATCTTAACATCATTGGAGGTTCTCTCCACAATACCATGCAATTCACTAATAGCTCGAGAATTTTCCATTAAATGATTCTCTACTCTCATATTAAAATTATTTTGCTTAACAATATAATTATCAAACTCATCTAAGCATTGTGCAGGAGGTTTTGAATACGGAATATCTTCCCTAGTAAAGCGTTGAAGAGAGTGTACCTCAATCATGGATGAAGGGGGAGTTATCTTACATAAATCTTCTATGGGAGGTAAATTCTTCACATCTTCAGGTTTAATACCCTTCTCCTTAAGAGACTTCTTGGCTTCCCTCATATCTTCATCATTTAATTTAATCATACCCCTCTTCTTCAATATTGGTGTCGGGGTTGGTTCAGGTGTAGTCCAATCATCATGATTCCGGCCTATTTTAGCCAATAATTCTTCAGCTTCGTCTGGAGTTCTTTTCCTAAAAACACAACCAGCACAACTATCCAAATATGCTCTAGACTCAATGGTTAGTCCACTATAGAATATATCAAGTAAATCATGCTTTTCCAAATCATGTCCAGGTCGAGCTCTGATAAGAGAGCAAAATCTTGCCCAAGCTTCAGGCAACTTCTCTCCATCTTCCTGGTCAAAGCTATAAATTTTCTGCAAAGCAATATGTTGAGCACTAGCAGGAAAGTATTTCCGAAAGAAAACATCAAGTAAACCACTTGGACTATCAATAGAACCAGGAGGCAAACTATTATACCAAGTTTTAGCATCATCCTTTAATGAGAAAGGAAAAAATTTAGCAACGAAATAAGTACGCAACTTGACATCATCAGAAAACAAGCTACTCAAAGTAGAAAGTTCATTCATGTGTTCTACAGCACTTTCTTTTTCAGTACCACAAAAAGGTGTTTTCTCAACAATAGATATATGAGATAAATCAAGAGAAAAATCATAATCCTTATCCTTAATATTTATAGGAGATGTGGAAAATTTAGGATCAGGAGACAGTTTATATCTAACAGTATGTTGTGCAAGAAACTTTTTAATTTTTCTTGCATCAGTAGTAGCATTGCATTTATCAATAAAATCATCATCAAGTTCCACATAATCTTCATCAGATCATCACTAGAGTATTCAACAGACTCAGGTGAATTAACAGGTGTAGCATTTTCATTAGGAGTTTCAGTATTTTCAATTTGTCTATACCTAGCAATTGTAGCATCTAGAAAAGATCCTAACGAACCACTATCATCAAGCAGCAGCATCATCAAAGTTATAAGAGGGATTTTCAGATTCAGCAGAAGTACCAGCATTTGAAGCTTGTGGTGGTGAAACAAGTTTACTTATCACAGATGGTGAATCAAGAGCAGCTGAGGTACTCAGAGTTGTACCTTTTCTTGTAGTGGATGGTAATATGGCGACTTTAGTATCGCGAGGTTTACCCATGATGGAGAATTTGCAGCAAACAATATCAATCCAAGTGAACTTGCAAATAAAGCTATGCTCCCCGGCAACGGCGCCAGAAAATAATCTTGATGACCCACAAGTATAGGGGATTGCAACAGTCTTCGAGGGAAGTAAAACCCAATTTATTGATTCGACACAAGGGGAGCCAAAGAATATTTGTAAGCCTTAACAGCGGAGTTGTCAATTCAGCTGCACCTGGAAACAGACTTGCTCGCAAGAGTTTAGCAGTAGTAACAATTTTATAGCAGTAGCAGTAATGAAATATCAGCATCAGTGTAACGAAGACAGCAGAGTGATTATAGTAAACAGAGGATTAAAATACTGTAGGCACAGGGATGGATGAACGGGCGTTGCATGGATGAGAGAAACTCATGTAACAATCAAGATAGGGCATTTGCAGATAATAATAAAACGGTATCCAAGTACTAATCAATCAATAAGCATGTGTTCCATATTTAATCGTACGTGCTCGCAATGAGAAACTTGCACAACATCTTTTGTCCTACCAGCCGGTGGCCCGGGCCTCTAGGGAATCTACTGGAAATTAAGGTACTCCTTTTAATAGAGCACCGGAGCAAAGCATTAACACTCCGTGAACACATGTGATCCTCACATCACCGCCTTCCCTCCGGTTGTCCCAATTCTGTCACTTTGGGGCCTCGGGTTCGGACAGCAACATGTGTATACAACTTGCAGGTAAGATCATAAAACAATGAATATCATCATGAAACAATAACATGTTCAGATCTGAGATCATGGCACTCGGGCCCTAGTGACAAGCATTAAGCATAACAAGTTGCAACAATATCATAAAAGTACCAATTACGGATACTAGGCACTATGCCCTAACAATCTTATGCTATTACATGACCAATCTCATCCAATCCCTACCATCCCCTTCAGCCTACAGCGGGGGAATTACTCACACATGGATGGGGAAACATGGCTGGTCGATGGAGAGGCGTCGGTGGTGATGATGTCGATGATCTCCTCCAATTCCCCGGCGAGGTGCCGAACGGAGTTTCGGTCTCGAGACAGAGTTTCGCGATGGCGGTGTACGGATGGTTTTCGCGACTTCGACTTCTCGTCTCGCGTTTTTAGATCGAAACCTTAAATAGTCCGAGGGGGCGTCGAGGTTGTTCGGCGGCCACACGGAGGGCGCGCGCCCCTCCGGCCGCGCCGGCCTAGTGTGTGGGGGCCCTGGCCTCCCTCGGCCTGCCCTTATGGCTCCGTGAATCTTCTGGAAAATAAGCCCTTCGACATAAATTCCGGGATTTTCCTGAAAGTTGAATTTCTGCACAAAAACGAGACACAGGGCAATTCTGAAAACAGCATTAGTCCGTGTTAGTTGTATCCAAAATACACAAATTAGAAGCAAAACAATAGCAAAAGTGTTCGGGAAAGTGGATACGTTTTGGACGTATCAGATTGCTCAAAAGTTTTAAGCATTACATTCAGCATCTGCATAACTAAGATACACACAGCTGTTCAAGTATTAAGTCTAAAACAAAACGTGCTTATAAAGAAGACAAATAGAGCCAACTAGACTAAGATTCATTGGCTTCAATCCGTCGATTATGCAGCTACCCATGTTGGGAAATAAACTTCTTAATCGTATTCTCCAACCGTGTAGACACCTCTGTAAAGAGGTCGCGATCCTCTAATCGTTGAAGTGGCGACCATGAACGTAGCAAAACGGTAGAGTGGTAAACAACCTGCAAGAGAGAAGAATTTGTATCGTTAAAAACCTTGTCATTTCTACATAGCCAAAGCGACCATAGAACAGCAATCACGCCAACCCTGATAAGCATTTTTATACCTAGACTCCACCCCATTTAGTCAATTGCCAAAAATATTTGTAATGCTGCGAGGTGGGTATAAGGTAGAACCTATCTGAATGATTGACCATATAAACCTAGCAACCCAACGGTTGAAGAAAAGGTGTTTTATTGTCTCTTCTTCATGACAGAAAACACATTTCATACAACCCTACCAGTTGCGTTTTGCAAGGTTATCTTTAGTTAGAATCACGCCCCGATGAAGGTACCATGTAAAAACTTTTGTTTTTAGCGGTATTTTCATCTTCCAGATAGATTTATTATTAACAATCGGTTGACTGGGTATAATTAAATCTTTGTACATAGAGCTGACCAAGAATATACCATTCTTGGTAAGGCTCCAACGGAATTCATCGGCTCCCTAAACCAACTGGATTGAAGCTAACCTTTGCAGCAATTCATTCCAAGTAGCCAGTCGGGTGCCAATGAGATCCCGTCTGAACGACATATAGGGTGGAGAAGTTTCCATCACCTTCTGTAATGTATCTCCCTTATGTCGAACAATATTGTATAAGGTTGGATATTGTTCTCGAAGAGTAGTTGTACCCAACCATCTATCCTCCCAAAACCTTATCTTAGACCCATCCTTGATGGAGAAAGAACCAAATGGGAAAAAGTGCTTCTTAGTTGTCATAATGCCAGCCCAAAAATGTGAATCTCCTTGTTTCCAAAGAACCTGAGATATTGCTTTTGAGCCCACATACTTTTCCGTGATAGTTGTTTCTGTTAGAGGAATATGCGTGTTGTATTACCAGGGGGCCAAAGGCCACAATATATAGTACATATACAGGTGCAAATATGCAGAAAGCCCCCTAACATATGGGGAAACTACAATATACAGATATATACTCTAACACCCCCCGCAAACTCATGGTGGATCCACAACACTGAGTTTGGAGAGTAAAAAGTCATGCTGCGCTCGAGTTTGTGCCTTTGTAAAGAAATCCGCCAACTGCAAATCTGAAGGCACATAATGAACCGCAACAACCTCATCCTGCACCTGAGCACGTGTATAAAAAGCATCAACACCAATATGCTTGGTCAGCTCATGCTTGACCGGATCACGTGCAATACTGATAGCACCTGTACTGTCAGACAAAAGTGGAGTGGGTGTCGTAACAGAGACCCCAAAATCTGCAAGCAACCACCGTAACCAGGTCACCTCAGCAATCAACAAAGCCATAGCCCGCAGCTCAGCCTCAACACTCGAACGAGAAACCGCTACCTGTTTCTTCGTCTTCCAAGCAACAAGCGAACCACCAAGAAACACACAGTAAGCAGAAAGTGAACGACGATCCGTAGGATCACTCGCCCACGTAGCATCCGAGTAGCACTGGAGCTGGAGAGAGCTAGAACGAGGAAAGAAAAGGCGACGAGTGATCGTGCCACGAAGGTAACGAAGAACACGGAGGAGATGACTGTAGTGAACAGTGGTAGGAGCTGAGACAAACTGACTCAGAATATGAACAGGATAAGAAATATCAGGACGAGTGACAACAAGATAAACAAGACTCCCAACAAGATGACGATAACGTGTGGGATCAGGAAGAGGATCACCATCAGTAGGACGAAGCTTAACATTAAGCTCCATAGGAGTATCAACCGTGCGCTCATCCCCAAGAGCAGCACGAGCAAGAAGATCCTGAATGTACTTCTCCTGAGAGATAGAAAAGCCATCAGAAGTGGAGGAAACCTCAATCCCAAGAAAATAGCGAAGAGGACCAAGATCAGTCATGAGAAACTGATCACGAAGACGAGCCTTTACAAAGGCAATATACTCAGGATCATCACCAGTAATGATCATATCATCAACATAGAGAAGGAGAAGGGTGCGTCCACGAGGAGAAGTGTGAACGAAAAGTGCTGGATCATGAAGACTAGGAGAGAAAAGCAGCAGTCACCCAGAGGCAAGCGCTCAAACCAGGCACGAGGGGCCTGTTTGAGACCATAGAGAGAACGTCGAAGACGACAAACCATGCCATCGGGAACAGAATACCCAGGAGGAGGCTGCATGTAAACCTCCTCACTCAACTCGCCATTAAGAAAAGCATTCTGAACATCAAGCTGGGAGACAGACCAGCGGCGAACAGAGGCAACAGCAAGAAGGGTACGCACAGTAGTCATATGAGCCACAGGGGCAAAAGTCTCATCATAGTCACGGCCGTGCTCCTGAAGAGGAAGAAGGGGCAGAATCGGAAGGAGCCGAAGCCGGAGAACGAGGAGTACTAGGTGGACTAGACGAACGAGAGGATGGTGTCGAAGGGGGCACATCAGAAGTAGGAGGGAGGGGAGGAGGGACAACAGGGGGTGCATCCGGAAAAAGAAGAAAAGAGATATCATCCACCGGGTAAGTACCCGAGGTGGGGCGAGGATAGAAGGGACGCGTCTCATCAAATGTGACGTCACGAGAGATGCGCATCCGACGACCAACGGGGTCCCAACAGCGATAGCCCTTATGCTCATCACTGTATCCGAGAAAAACACACTCAACAGACTGAGCGGTCAGTTTGGTGCGTTCGCGAGGAGGCAGAAGGACATAGCAGACGCAACCAAATGAACGAAGAGTCGAGTAGTCTGGAGAAACACCCGAGAGACGCTCGAGAGGAATGCCACCCGTAGAGCAGCGGAAGGCTGAATGTTAATAAGGTGGGCCGACGTAGCGACAGCCTCAGCCCAGAAATGTGGCGGAAGAGAAGAGGCAATCATCATAGCACGGGTGGTCTCAAGAAGATGACGATGCTTACGCTCGGCGACGCCATTTTGAGCATGCGCGCCGGGACAAGAAAACTGAGCGAGGGTGCCCTCCTCAGCAAGGACACCACGAAGGTGCTGAGAGATATACTCACCAGCAGAATCAGCACGGAACACGCGAATGGGTGAGGAATACTGAGTGCGGACCATGGCCGCAAAACGCTGATAAATAGAGAGCACCTCACTACGAGAGTGCATGAAAAACACCCAGGTGTACCGTGAAAAATCATCAATGAATAAGATATAGTATCGATGGCCCCCTTTCGAAGCGAAGGGAGCCGGACCCCAAACATGAATGGACTAAATCGAACGGTCGCTGAGAGACAGACACACTAGTAGGATAGGGAAGCTGAATCTGTTTGCCTAACCTACAACCCTGACAGTGTAACGACCCATCTCCAGAGACAGACCCCAGAAGGCCACGATGAACCAAAGACGACAAGCGAGAGTCACAAAGGTGACCAAGACGATGATGCCACTGCTGAAAAGAGCCGGTGACAGAGGCAACAACCGGAGGAGAACTGGCAGATGAAGTGGCAGCGGAAGGAACACGAAGCCAGTCTAACTCCCAAAGCCCCGGAGACTGACGGCTACGAGGGCCAGCTCCAACAAGGGCCTGTGTGCGACGATCCTGAACCGCACAAGACTCAGCGTCAAGAATGACGCGATAACCAGAATCGGTGAGCTGGCTAGCAGAGAAAAGGTTCATCTGAAGGCGAGGAACATGAGAAACATCAGGGACAGAGAAAGAGGGAGTAGAAAGGGTGCCTGTACTAGAAACGGGAATAGAGCTACCATCAGCCGTGACAACACGAACAGGAGAAATAAGAGACCGAAGAGCAGACAGGATAGAAGACTCAGAGGTCATATGAAAGGAAGCTCCAGAATCCAGATACCACGGGGACGTACCTGTGTAGAAAGTGGTGGTCGCGCGTGCCGAAGAGCCGTCACGAACCAGCAGCGCCGTCGAGGAAGAGTGGAGTAGCGAGCGAGACCACGAAGACCCCCGAGAATGTCCTGATCGAGAGTGCAACTGCAGAAGATCTGAAGAGCCGGCCTGCGACGATCCTGCTGACGTAAACTGGGATCCCGCGTCCAGCAGGTGGAGGAAGTGTGGCCAACCTTGCCACAGTAGGTGCAATGAGGACGAGAGCGGAGACTCGGACCGCGAGGCTGCGACGTAAACTGGAATCCCAAGCATCAAGGCGGTGAAGCTGCGCTATCTCATGCGCAGAGAGGGGCGACTGGAGAGGTCGAAGTACAGTCAGGTGCCGACGAGGAGCTATCATCCACACGCACAGAGGCCACCAAAGGGGGTGACGGAGAGCAACACGCCAATGAAGACAGAGTCGGCAAAGCGCGGTCATAACCACGTGAAGAGGCCGCGAAAGTCGATGTAGAGCGGCATGCCGACGCAGACGGAGTCGACGAAGCGCAGCCATAACCGCGGGAAGAGGCCGCGAAAGTCGATGTAGAGCGGTAGGCCAATATAGGGGAAGTCGGCGAAGCGCGGGCAGAGCCGCGTGAAGAGGCCGCAAAAGTCGATGTAGAGCGGCAGGCCGAGGGAGACAAAATCGGCGAAGCACGGCCAGAGCCGCGAGAAGAGGCCGCGAAAGTCGGTGAAGAGCGGCGAGCCGACGTAGACGGAGTCGGTGAAGCGCGGGCAGAGCCGCGTGAAGAGGCGATGTAGAGCGGCAGGCCGACATAGACGAAGTCGGCGAAGCGCGGGCAGAGCCGCGTGAAGAGGCCGCAAAAGGCGACGAAGAATAGCTAGCAGTCATGCACGGAGGCAGCGGACAAATACCAAGTACCGAAGGTGGGCCCAAAGAAGGGGCGGGATCAGCGGAAGACATAGCTCTTTTTTTTTTTTTGCTTTTTTTTTTTTTTTTTGCTTTTTTTTTGCTTATTTTTTCTTCAGACGGTAGTCTACAGCAGGAAATCAGGGAGATCGACCAGGGTGCAGGCCAGCACGATCGGGAACACCAGGGGATTAGGGATCGGCCGGCAGGGAGCAGAGATCGGACCAGGGGATCGGCCAGACGGAATCGGCCAACCAGCTAGGAAAGAATCGGCCGGGCGGCTGGCGAGTGGGCGATCGCACGCGGGCAGGCAATCTCGTGCGGGCGGGCCAGGGGCGCCTGGGCGTCGGGGAACCGGGCGGCGAAGGAGCTCGGGCGTCGGGGAAGGAAGCAGCAGCTCGAGATCGAGCGAAATCAGGCGCCACACGCAGGGGAGGATTTGTTCGGGCGGCGAGGCCGGGCGGAAGACAAAGGAATCGGGCGACGGACGGAAGAACAAGCAACGTCGGCCGGGGGAGACTAGAGGATCAATATTTGCTCTGATACCATGTTAGAGGAATATGCGTGTTATATTACCAGGGGGCCAAAGGCCACAATATATAGTACATATACAGGTGCAAATATGCAGAAAGCCCCCTAACATATGGGGAAACTACAATATACAGATATATACTCTAACAGTTTCCATGCTCCATCCTCAGTTAACAACCTGGCCAGCCATTTACCTAGCAAGGACCTGTTTTTAACTTCAAGATCGTGGACACCAAGTCCACCTTGATCTTTTGGATGACAAACAACACTCAATTTCGTCAAAAGAATCTTGATCGGAAATAATTCAATCTATGCAAGACTCATTCGGGCAACTGGAAGAAAGATGTCATATACAACACTATATTCGTACGTACTGAATTTATGAGAACTAATCTTTCTCTGAGGGATAATAATTTTCCTTCTACTAAGGTATTTCTGAAGTCTTTTCTCAATCTTCGATAATGAATCGGAATACCAAGATAGCTAATTGGAAAACACCCAAGCCCACATCCGAATAACTCGGCATATAGGTTGGCAACATCTTTGGCTTCACCGAAACAGAACAATTCACTTTTATAGAAATTAATCTTAAGACTTGAAAGCTTCTCGAATGTTGAAAGAATTAACTTCAGATTTCTTGCTTTCTCCAAGTCATGATCCATAAATAAAATTGTGTCATCGGCATATTGAAGGATGGATAGGCCCCCATCAATAAAATGAGGAAATACCCCTTCAATCTGGCCATCAATTTTAGCATGCTCAATTATAATAGCAAGCATATCCGCCACAATGTTAAACAACATTGGAGATAGGGGATCGCCTGGCCTCAAACCTTTTTTGTCTGGAAATATCTACCAATGTCATCATTGACCTTAATGGCAACACTTCCTCCAAAAACAAAGTTATTAACCAGAGCGCACCACTCCCCAGAAAAATATTTCATCCTAAGCATTTGTTGAGAAACTGGATTGCATACCCCCTTGATACATTGAACAAAGAACTGAATCAGTCGGAATATAATGTTTGCTTCGTGTAAGTGAAGCATTTAATCACTTCTATGTGAAAATAAAAATCGCAATAGATGCAACTTAAAAATAGTCACGGTACAACAATTAGGAATGAACTCTGAGGAAAGCCGGTTTCTTTCTTTTATTAATCGACAAGTTTTCTGTTTGATTCAGTCAACAACATCCCATCTTCATATAACTGTTCAAATCCATCCCAGAGTAAACCTAGAGTGATGTTAGTGTTGACTAGTAAAACATTTATAGTTGAAATGTTGTGCACAGCTTTCTTTTTTTCATCAGGGAAAACCATTCTGAAGGGACCCTGCTGACTACATGTACAGTACAAACTGGGTTATCTAACTACGCACTTGAGCTGGCAAATCTTGATAATAGGAGAATACAGTATTTATCCTAGCGAACGTGGGAATTTTTATTACCATGAGGAATGAACAATGTAGAGGCTAATCTTAATGTCACAGGCTACTAGTTTTCGAAAGGGGCGTTTTATTACTCAAAAAAATTTAAGCATTACACACAATCTCTGCATAACTAGGATGCATACAGTCGTTTAAGAGTCTAGTATCAAGCGAAAAGAAAGACGAAAACGATATAAAAAAAGCCTGCTACTCTAAAGCTCCATTGGCTTCGATCCTCCGACTATGCAACCACCCATGTTGGGAAAGAAACTCCGTGGCCGTATTCTCCAACCGTGTGGGCACCTCATAAAGACGTCGCGATCCTCCAAGCGCTGAAGTGGCAACCATGAACGGAGCAAAGCTGTACAGGTAAATGACCTGCATGATAGAAGAATTTTTGTCATTAAAGACATTGTCATTTCTATATAGCCAAAGTGACCATGCTACCGCAATTGCTCCCACTCTGATAATCATTTTTGTACCTAAAATCCATCCTATTTAGCCAATTGCCAAAATGTTTGCAATGCTACGAGGTGGGTATAAGGTAGAACATATCTGAATGATTGATCATATAGATCTACAAACCGACAATTGAAGAAAAAATATTTTATTGTCTCTTCTTCATGATAGAACACACAATTCGTACAACCACGAAGATACCATGCAAAAACCTTTGTTTTAAGAGGTATCTTCATCTTACAGATGGATTTATTATTTACAGCCGTCTGAGTTGGTATGCACGATCATTTCCACACAGGCTGCTAGTTTGGAATGCACAATCATGAATCGTATCCATAGCTCAAATACCCACAAATTTTTTAATATGAAAATGGTTCAATCCAACTACCGGTGACAGCATAAATTAAAAACAAAACATCAATCCTACATTAACAATTCCAGGTTACATTTAAAAAAAAAATCCAGGTTAGAGTCAGGACGACAGAAGCATCCTTGACAAATAGGATTAGCTCACAACAACTACCCATAGGAAGTTTTTTCACTGACAGAAAACAGAAAGCCAGTTTCACTGACTGATTGACAAGACCATGTACTCCTGGAAATCTGGACATCTCTGGCTCGCTGCTATCTACCCATCTTCCATCTGCTCCATTTTGTTGTTGCGTGTCTACATTATATGGCTTTTACGAGGGGATATTTTGCTTCTGGCTTCCTGCAAATGTTGGATTCTTTATGATTTCCCTGTTCTACAGTATGTTCTTACAGAATTCAGAGGATTTCTTGCATATACACATAATCTTATGCTTCTCTATATATGAGGGTTCAAAGATGGGTGCGGCAATGCGTGCGTCCGAAATTGTAGCTCATCAAACTTAATTTCCTTTTCATTTCTTTTTTCCAAAAATATCAAAATGTACTATTTATACGCCATATCTACCAACTTCTTAAATATGGGTGCGCGTGGCAATGGGCGTTTTTGTGGTCTACTGTGGATATCAATCGACATATCCACCAACAGGTGTCCTCCAGGCTTCGATGGTTGTTTAATGTTGCTGCAAATCATGTGAAATAAAGGCTCCTCATGAAGCCTTGCACAGTTACAGTTGAACGAGCTGGCTGGAAAAGTATTCTTTATAAGACGGCTTTCAAGATGAGAAATTTCTCACGGCTAAAATATTTCTGTAAAGGCTACAAGAAAAGGATGCAATACACATTTGGTTATTTTACCGAGAGATGAGGTGTTGGGTCGTTTTTCCAGTTTCATGTGTTGGATACGTGTAGGCATGGGAGGCACATGGGATTTCTGGTGTTCCTCTTCCAGTATGATGTCGATGGTTGTTTCCAAGTGCTCGACGAGGTTTCGTGTGTTGCTTCCATACAGCATGATGCAGTGTGCAACCTTGGGAATTTCAACTGCATTGCGTTGAACACGTGCTTTTCATGACCCTGAGGGAACGGGGAAGAAATTGGCATCGAACTAGAGTGGTGTTGGTGTCGGCTAAATGAAACATTGATAGTTCACCACATGCTTATACTGCTGTACAGCTCTCTTTCATCTGGAAACCCAATGTGAAGGCATCCTGCTGCTTGCATGTACAATACAGATTGGAATCTTGATAGGAGAGGACAATGTTTCCCTCTACTGACAGCAATCTCTCTTAAAATCTAGCGAAAGTGGGAATTGTGATTTCCACGAGGAACAAAAAATTTAGAGCAATTCCAATAGTGTAGCCAGCTGCTAGCTATAAGCCAAGTGCTATGTTATCTATAGCCAACTTAGAGCCAACATATACCGGATTAATGGGCAATTACGCATTTCAAGAAACAAGTTTAACTATAAATCTTTATTGTACTTGCTCTATTGTACTTGCTCTTAGCAGCTGGTCCTTAATGTCAGGCTCCTACTTTGGAATGCACAACCCTATGAATCATCTCCATAGCTCAAAACAAATCTCCAGGTACAGTAGGTATGATGTGAAAATGGTTTAATCCAACCATCAGTGACAGCATAACTAAACACAGAACATCCATCTTACGGTACCAAAAAAAATCCAGGTTAGAGCTACATACTCAGATCTCTTCAACAAATAGGATTAGCTCACAAAGAAAGTTCACTGGCAGAAAGCAGCAAGCCAGTTACACTGACTGACTGAGAAGACCATGTACTTGGCGAATGCAACATGCATATATTACTTGTCCCAGCGTTAGTATCCGAGGATTCAAGAGCTCTGTTTCACAGCCTGAGCTTCAGCTGCAGCCATCGGATCTGCTTCATCCTTTTCCCCGTCTTTTTCTGCAGCTACTTTTTCCCTGTGAAGCTTTTCTGCTTCTTTCATTGCTGCGCTGTGCTCTGCCTGAAGGCGCTTCATTTCCTCTTCTTGCTGCTGCCTCTCAAACCAAGTATCCGCATCGGCCCAAACTGAACAGGGACAAATATACTAGTGAGAAACCAAAAGGTCATATATTCTGAGTAGATGACAACTTATCACAAATCTAAACCTCCAAAGCAGCGGATTCTAAATATCTGAAAACTACCAAACAGAAAGGGATACACCGCATAAAGTAAGAACAAACCACACAATCAAATTTGCATCTTATTTAGCAGCTGTATCTGACGCATTAGTTACTGCAAGTCTGCAACAAAATAAGAGGGCTAGAGCCTATTAGATGATATATATTTTACAAAATAACATGACTCGGGAGTGGATTCTGTGCCAGCGTGGCATCTTCCCTGGAAACCTTTACCATATATATTGTACCGATATTCAATATAAGAGAGAATAGCACAGAAAGACGGGGCACATGCCATGCCGGGACTCCCAATTCACCACACGACTCATGTGATTTTAGCTTAGGAGCTGTGTGCTGCCTTATCCTATCGTCTGATACTACAATGGAGGAGGTCCAACTAGAGTACGATGAATCATTTTGTTATGGTGCTGCTAGAGGGATGGCGCGAGAGGGCCGGCCGGGGGCCTTGCCCACGGCCGGTGGCAAGAGGGAAGGGATTTCCTTCTTAATTCTTGCTTGATTAGATTGATACGTCTCCTCTCCTTATATAGAGAGGTTTACTTGACCCCTAAGCAAGCGACCCTTATCTCTAATTAACCCTAAGGCTAACGGGCTATACCGCCAGCCCAAGCCCATTACGTACTCTAACACTACACCCCACCTGGACATGCAGCTCGTCCTCGAGCTGCAACCTAAACAAACCATGACTCGACGCAACACGAACCTAACACCTAAAAACGAGCATTTTACATCTCGGCTTGTTTTATTACTCTCAACCTGAAATGGACTGGGACGCTTTATTGTTGACCCCTGAACATAAAGTGGACATCATCCGCCCGTCGGACGTACGTGCACCTGTACAACCACCTGGATCCCATGGAAACCAGCGGGACAAAAGGAGCCCGCGCGGCAGCCGGCGGCGGAATGCAGTGGTGCTACGCGGTGCGCTCCTGTCGGTGACACCATGCCTTCTCCCCGCCGGATGACTGTCGATGGCGCAGACTTTGAGGTCGCTGCCCGCGGGAAAAACAGCATGTCCGCCGCCCGTGGGGGAAACCGCACGCCCAAGATCCCCGACACAGCGGACGAGATCGAGGTCCGTTGCGCAACGAAGCGCAACTTGGAGGAGCTGCAGCTGCAGATCACGCATCTCCCGCACACGTCGACGCACTAGGAGGCCGCGCGCAGCAGCCTGCAGCCTCACCGCCGCCGACACGTGGCGGATAGCGATCCAAGCCGGAAGCGAAGCGGATGTGTAAAGTATTCTGCCTTATCCCTATCCTCTGATATTGGATCATAACAATGCCCTTTGAAAACACATACAGCAAGATGAAAATTCCTAACACTGTTCCACAATTTAGAATTCCATGCTGTTCCAGACCTTATTAGTCCTTTCATACAAAATCATTCGTTGAGCAACATGAGGAGACCAACGATATAGGCATCAGAACAAATCAGAAACTTCAACATCTGAGTGGTCAACAATATCACCAGTGTTTCAACCTACAGCTTGAATTGATATAATTTGAACTATAACTTGAACTAACTTTAATTTTCGGGCAAAGTAAGTTGTGCTCCATGCTCAGTTCGAGTGTGGCATCTGGTAAAAAGATTGTGCAGGACAATATCACTGCTTAGATTGGGGCATGTTCTATAAGGGGATTTGCCAGTAAAAGGTGGTGAGTAATCCATCCTGACTGTTCCAAACTGGGAATTAGGTAAATTTGAAATGAACTTGAACAATGAATATAGGAAGCATGCAATAACTCCAATAATCTGCACATAATATGCCAAATAGAATACAAAATTTTGAAAGACTGGCAATTAAGATGACTTCGCTCGTATGATATGCTAAACATACAACTGTGTGCATCTACAATACCTCGGAGAAATTATCAATACTCCCTCCGATCCGGAAAAACTGTCGGACGGAGCATTTTGCAGAAAAGGACTCGCATTTAATTGCTTCTCAACCCGCACTACTCCAACAGGAAACGGCAGCATTAATCAGCGCTCACATGGACCCAGCATGCATGCATGCATGCGAGCCGTTCCGACATGCTCATTTATTGCGCGATTACTTAAGGGCTTAACTGTAAAACGTATTGGTGTTAGCTGTGCGACATTTTTTTAGGATCAGAGGGAGTAGAAATAAATGTAGGACCTACACGTGTATATATAGATTTGCATCTCATTCGCTATAGATTTTGGCCAAACTTAGAAATGACTTGAGTTGTTCGAGATAGAAAGAAATTCTAAACATTCAGTTATAACAATGACGGTTGCAGCTTTGCTGTCATCATTAAGTCACTGTGTGCATCTACAAGACTTGAGAGAAGTAAACAATAATAATAAATGTAGGATCTACAAGAGTATACATAGATATACACTTCACGTGATACAGAATTTTGCCAAACTAACAAAATACTTGAGTTGTTTGAGATCGAAAGAAATTCTGCTAAACATTCAAATATACCAACGGCAGTTGCAGCAAACATTGCTCTCATCATTAAGTACAAACAACAACAACAACAACAACAACCAAGCCTTTCAGTCCCAAACAAGTTGGGGTAGGCTAGAGTTGAAAATTAAGTACAAACAACTAGAATTAATACATGTTAATAAGGATTCAGTGGGAAGTTTGGAGAATACCTGTAGAGGAAACAGTGATTCACAAATTTATCTAAGACATTTTGATATTTTTACCAGTAGCTTCTGTAGTGGTTATTTTCTTTAATATGTAACCAATCTACCAAGTTTAGTTCACTGTTTGCAACATTTAGTTCACATTTGAAACATAGGGATTTTGTAGAAAAGGAAACATCCAGTCTGGTATGGGGTTCCTAAGAAATACTTAAAAGAATCATGTGTATTACAAACAGTGCCAAAGATTGCATATAATGTGCAAGTTCTGAAGGTGCAAGATGGCCAAACTCAGCTTGAGCACTCTAAATAGCAGTACAGTATATGTCAAAGAAAAACATGGCAGTATAATTTGACTCTTCATACTGTGAATGCTAAGTCTACAAAAATAGCAGTTTCATAAAGTTTAGACCTATCTAGTCTTGTGTAAATCTGCGAGTCATGGTATGTTGCCCGAAACCCGAGCATAGGTGGTACGTGTGCTCAATGAGAGGCTGTGGCATGAAGCCATGACGCCCCAGAACATGGTGGTGTGAGGGTAAACGGAAAGGGATGGGGAAGCCAGACTGGTTTTCTTGTTTGATTTGTTCTTCTGGCCAAGTCTCTTTATATATACATGGAGAGGCAACCAGATCAAATCCTAACAACCAAGATTCTATTTTTTTTTTCCAAGCAAACTAATTTAAAAATTAAAAGAAATAACAAGTTAGGATAAGGTGGCTTAGGCACCCTGCTGCCGCACCCTCCTGGTGCCAGGCATAGGTGCAGAACGCCACTTGTAGTCCATATGACAGCCATGTTTTAAAATAATTCGTTGCTATTATTAACAAATAGAATAAGTCCAAAATCCAATCAAACCAGTTAAGTATCCTAGATAACTAATGAGAACATAAGAGGGGCAAAGTACTTGTCCGTGGCTCGTAATCAACCAAGGTCACATGTAGTTAAACTATGAAAACTCTAGTTTCATAGTTTGTCTTGGAAAGGGAATAGCTGTCAACAAAATCTAGGTGACTGAATAGAACGCAATATTACCCAAGGCTGAGGAGACAGATGATCTGCCATAACAATTGTATACAAGTATAAAGTTGTAGGGATGCTAACTGCATGATCTGCTGATGCTCCATGTACACTTGGTGCTACTGTATGATGTGTTTCCCTCAAAATAAAATCAAAACTGTCTGCCTAGAGTAAAGGGGAACATTTGAAAAGTTTGACCTTATCCACTAGCTGTGTATTTCCTCTCTTTGACCTTTACATTTCATAGTTTAGTAAATATTACAGAATTATGATCTATGAAAATATTTTTGATGACAAACTAATGGTACTATTTTCACCTGGCCAATCTAAAAACGTTCTTATTACGAGCCAAAGGATGTCAGCTATTTCCAAAGAGAGGTGGTAATAAAGATCAAACCTCTCAAATCGAAACAATTTCTCACCAGTATAATCCTAACTATATACAGCTCCAGACAGCCTGAGGAAATAAAGTCTTAGATCTTCCCCTCTGCAATACTGAACACTACAACTAATTCAAGAATAAATTATTTGGAGCATTGACAGTACAAGTTTATAATTGACACATTGAATGCTCTGGTTTAAACAAAATAGGCAAGGGCTTAGATTTTAAATATGAAATCATTCATAGTGAACTAGATAGTCTAAGATTACTAGGCAACCTACAATGCTGACTGCTAGATATTTCACTGGCATTGACCCCATATCAGATAATTAGGATTTTAGTCCAATCACAAGTTCTATAAAATTCACCGCCCTAAATCTTCCAACCAGACATTAGGTCAGCGATTCGTCATCCCTAGCCCTAGCGTGAGGCAATCAAGAAAGCAGGCAATAGTTGAACAGATAAGAAAACATAGGAGGCGTGACATACTTGGCTGCGCGGCCCAGCCCTGCTCCCCTCCCTTGATGCGCTCGGGGAAGGCGTAGTTCACGGTGAGGACGCGGCCGAAGAGCTCGGCACCGTCCATGTTGTCCATGGCAGCGGCGGCATCCTCGCGCTCGAGGAAGGTGACGAAGCCGAAGGAGCGGTGCTTCTGCGTGGCCTGGTCGAGCGGCGTCTTGACGTCCTTGACCTCCCCGAACGGCACGAACGCCGCGTGCAGGATCTTCTCGTCCACCTCCTCCGACAGCCCACCTGCGTCCATCAAGGAGAACCAGGAACGAAGCTCAGCTCGGTCTCCGTCGCACGGGGAGCAAGAACAGACGAGGCCCTTCCGTGAACGGGGAAGGAACCATGAGAACCACCATGAAGAATCGTGTGTATCTCAGTAACGAATTTCGTCGAACAGGTGGTGGACGCGGCCATGGGCGTGGGACAGGAGCACCGCGAGGGCCGGTGTTAGCGCGTACCTACGTAGAGGGTGTTCTTCTGCACCGGCTGGTTCATGTCTCTGTCAGGGGCGGCGGCGGCGGCGGCGGCGGGCGGCGGAAGCGAGGGGAGCGGCAGGAGCCGAGGATGGCTCGCGGGGAGGAGTCGGCGACAAAGAGTATAGAAACACGAGAGCGTGGAGTGCGTTGGTTAGGTCTACTTTTTTTTCCCGTTTCCCTTTCTTCTCAATTATTTTTTTCGAAACACCGTACAATCAGATATGCTCATCCATACGCGCACACACTCACCCCTATGAATGTACACCATATCCCTATGAGCACCTCCAAGAGACTGTGTTGAAGAACTGATCCGACGGGTCTTGAGATTGATGAAGTCACCACAGACGCCTCGCTGTCGACGGGAACGTCGCCTCCCACTGAAGAATATGCCTCCTTTATGAGATACCAAAATGTCAAATCTGGGATTTGAACTCTGATGGGCTGGGGGTGTCACTGCCCTCCTAACCATGCAACCACAGGTTGGTTCTCCCTGTTGACAATCTCGCTCCACACCTGTTGTCGATGCCGTCAGGATATTAGCTGCCCTGCGCGAGTTCATCATATCACAGTATCATTAGGAGTGTAAACGGATCTAATCGAATCGAATTTTACTCATACTACCATATCCGCTATCATATATTTTTCTCGGATTCGTATCGAAGCGAATATTGATCGGTTTCGGATTCGAATGCGGATATATAGGACCGCGGATTCGAAACGAAATGGAGCGGACTCGAACTGGAAATAAAAATAGTCGGATATATGCTCTCATCGGTGGTTGATACGTCGCAAACGTATCTATAATTTCATATGTTCCATGCTACTTTTATTACAATACTTGAGTGTTTTACACATACTTTACAGCGTTATTTTACATTTTCCGGCACTAACCTATTAACAAGATGCCGAAGTGCCGTTCTTTTTTCTGCTCTTTTTGGTTTCGAAATCCTAGTAAGGAAATATTCTTAATTGGACGAAATCAACGCCTAGGGTCCTATTTTTGCACGAAGCTTCCAAGTCCGAAGAGGAGACGAAGTGGGGCCACGAGGCGGCCAGGCGGCGCGGGCCGGGCCGCGCGCCCGTGGTGTCGCCACCTCGTGACGCCCTTTGACCTACCCTTCCGCCTACTTAAAGCCTCCGTCGCGAAACCCCGTACCGAGAGCCACGATACGGAAAACATTACCGAGACGCCGCGCGCTAATCCCATCTCTCGGGATTCAGGAGATCGCCTCCGCACCCCGCCGGAGAGGGGAATCATCACCGGAGGGGATCTACATCATCATGCCCGCCTCCGAATTGATGCGTGAGTAGTTCATCCTTGGACTATGGGTCCATAGCAGTAGCTAGATGGTTGTCTTCTCCGCTTGTGCTTTCATTGTTATAGATCTTGTGAGCTGCCTAACATGATCAAGATCATCTATTTGTAATGCTACATATTGTGTTTGGTGAGATCCGATGAATAGAGAATACCATGTTAAGTTGATTATCAATATATCATATATGTGTTGTTTATGTTCTTGCATGCTCTCCGTTGCTAGTAGAGGCTGGCCAAGTTGATACTTGTAACTCCAAGAGGGAGTATTTATGCTCGATAGTGGGTTCATGCCTCCATTAAATCTGGGACAGTAAGGTTGTGGATGTGCTGTTGCTACTAGGGATAAAACATTGATGCTTTGTCTAAGGATATTTGTGTTGATTACATTACGCACCATACTTAATGCAATTATCTATTGTTCGCAACTTAATACTGGAAGGGGTTCGGATGATAACCTGAAGGTGGATTATTTAGGCATAGATGCATGCTGGATAGCGGTCTATGTACTTTGTCGTAATGCCCCGATTAAATCACATAGTAATCATCGTTGATATGTATTGAATCTTTATTTGTCAATTGCTCACATGTAATTTGTTCACCCAGCATGCTAGTTATCTTATTGGAGAGACACCACTAGTGAACTGTGGACCCCGGTCCAATCTTTTACATCTGAATACATTCTACTGCTTTTATTGTTCTTTGCAAACAACCACCATCTTCCACTCGATACGTTTAATCCTTTGTTTTCAGCAAGCCGGTGAGATTGACAACCTCACTGTTACGTTGGGGCAAAGTACTTTGATTGTGTTGTGCAGGTTCCACGTTGGCGCCGGTTTTCACTGGTGTTGCGCCGCACTACATTCCTCCACCAACAACCTTCACGTGCTTCTTGGCTCCTACTGGTTCGATAACCTTGGTTTCTTTCTGAGGGAAAACTTGCTACTGTGCGCATCATACCTTCCTCTTGGGGTTCCCAACGGACGTGTACATCTACGCGCATCAAGCTCTTTTTCGGCGCCGTTGCCGGGGAGAAAGAAAAGTTACAATATCTAATCTCCACTCCCAATCAACTGCACCCAGATTTTTGGCGCCGTTGCCGGGAGATCAAGACACGCTGCAAGGGGAGTCTCCACTTCCAATATCTTTACTTTGTTTTTGTCTTGCTTTATTTTATTTTCTACTTTGTTTGCTGCACTTAAACAAAACACAAAAAAATTAGTTGCTAGTTTTACTTTATTTATTGTCTTGTTCTCTATATCAAAAACACAAAAAAATAGTTACTTGTCTTTACTTTATTTGCCTAGTTTACTTTTTGCTTATTTCATCATGCTTAATCCTAAGTTTACTTTGGAAAAGATACCGGTAGGACGAGGGTGTATCATTGGAAGAGATAATATAGAAGAATTTTTCACCCATGTTAGTATGGATGAAGATTTTGAAGATATACCATTATTAAAAACTGCTCCTACTTATGAAAGTGCTTCTGCCTGTTTGATACACATGTTAGAAACTAGATTTGTTAATCTCAATCCCATAATACAATATATGTTTCTTACACTTTCGGATATGGAGATGGGAGAAAAGAGAAATTTTGTTTTAAAAGTCCTTGTTAGAGAATTTGAGGATATAGTTAAAGAAGCTAGAAAAGTTTTTATTAAGCATAAGAGGCTTGGTTTCTTTCCTAATTTTAAACAAATACTTGAAAAGATGGATATGGATAGAATTAAGTATACTAATAATATTAATGATGGTAGGGAAATTAAAGCGCCAATACCTAGTAAACTACTAGGGATGCATGAAGCTTTGGAAAATAACTATGCTTGGCTTGTTCCTGAAAATTTGTTTGATGAGAATAGTAAGCCTAGGAGCAATGAGAGAGGAGTTACTTATATAGACCAGATACAATGCATTGTTGAGAAAACTCCCAGCTCCCAAGGTAATAATGTTAATGCTCCATCTCTTGATGTTACTTGATTTGCACTTTCTGCGCCTAGCTGAAAGGCGTTAAAGAAAAGCACTTCTTGGGAGATAACCCATGTGTTTATTTTACTACAGCAATTTTTGTTTTGTTGAGTCTTGGAAGTTGTTTACTACTGTAGAAACCTCTCCTTATCATGTTTTTGTGCCAAGTAAAGTTTCTATGCTAAAGTTGATGTTATATTTGGGATCGCTGCGCAGAAACAGCATTGCTGTCTGTCACGAATTCTGGCATAAGTCTATGTAAAAAAATCTAAAAAATCTGCAAATTTACGAGCGTGATCCTCAGATATGTACGCAACTTTCATTAGTTTTGAGTTTTTCCATTTGAGCAAGTTAAGTGCCCAGTCCAGAAGCATCTTTACGGACTGTTCTGTTTTTGACAAATTCTGTCTTTTATTTCGCATTGCCGCTTTTGCTATGTTGAATGAGTTTCTTTGTTCCATTAACTTTCAGAAGCTTTGTGCAATGTCCATAAGTGTTAAGAATGATTGTGTCACCTCTGAATATGTGAATTTGTGGTTAAGCACTAACCCTCTCATGAGTTTGCTTGAAGTTTGTGTGAAGGAAGTTTTCAAGGGTCAAGAGAAGAGGATGATATACTATGATCAAGAAGAGTGAAAGGTCTAAGCTTGGGGATGCCCCGGTGGTTCATCCCTGCATATTTTAAGAAGACTCAAGCATCTAAGCTTGAGGATGCCATCCCCTTCTTCATCAACAACATTATCAGGTCACTTCTAGTGAAACTATATTTTTATTCCGTCACATTCTTATATTCTTTATTTGGAGCGTCGGTTTGTTTTTATTTTTGTTTTGTTTTGAATAAAGTTGGATCTTGCCATTCTTATATTGGAGATATTACGCTCCGCTTTTTCATATGGAACACTTGTGTTCTTAATTGTGCTTTAATGTTCATGGCGAAAGCTTATTGCTTCGTTAAATTGCTATTTGGTTGGAATTGGAAAATGATGCATATGGTTTGACAATTTGGCAATTGTTTGAGCTCTCTTAGATCATGTTTAAGCTCTTGCATCACGTAGTTTAATCCATTAATGAAGAACTACTGTAGAGCTTGTTTAATTTGGTTTGCATGATTATTCTCTCTAAGTCTAGATATTTTCGGGTAAAGTGTTTGAACAACAAGGAAGACAGTGTAGAGTCTTATAATGCTTGCAATATGTTCTTGTGTGAGTCTTGCTGTACCTGTTCATACTTGTGTTTGCTTCAAACAACCTTGCTAGCCCAAACCTTGTACTGAGAGGAAATGCTTCTCGTGCATCCAAACACCTTGAGCCAAACTCCATGCCATTTGTGTCCACCATATCTACCTATTATGTGGTATTTCTGCCATTCCAAAGTAAATTACTTGAGTGCTACCTTTAAAATTTCATTCCTCTACCTTTACAATATATAGCTCATGGGACAAATAGCTTAAAAACTATTGTGGTGATGAATATGTAGTTATGTGTCTTAATTTTTATAAGTTGCTTGTTGAGCGGTAACCATGTTTTCTGGGGACGCCATCAACTTTATCTTTGTTGGATATCATGTGAGATGCTATGCATGTTCGTCTTGTCTGAAGTAGTGGATTTCATGATCAAATGGTTTGAGTATGCATATGTTAGAGAAGAACATTGGGCCGCTAACTAAAGCCATGTATCATGGTGGAAGTTTTAGTTTGGACATACAACCTCAATCTCTTATGAGAATATTAACTATTGTTGAATGCTTAAGCATTAAAAAAGGAGTCCATTATCTGTTGTCTATGTTGTCCCGGTATGGATGTCTAAGTTGAGAATAATCAAAAGCGAGAAATCCAATGCGTGCTTTCTCCTTAGACACTTGTACAGACGGCATAGAGGTACCCCTTTGTGACACTTGGTTGAAGCATATGTTATGCGATGAGAATCCGTGTTTTCCGAGATAGTAGGACAAGGTGCGAGCACTATTGGTACTCTATGCATGAGGCATGCAACTTGTAGGAAGTATTATGCATAGCACATATGAATTATTACTACCGTTGACAAAATTGTTTCTATGTTTTCAAAACAAAAGCTCTAGCACAAAAATAGTAATCAATGCTTCCCTCTGCGAAGGGCCAATCTTTTACTTTATTGTTGAGTCAGTTTACCCATTCTTTCTATCTTAGAAGCAAACACTTGTGTTAACTGTGTGCATTGATTCTTACATGTTTACTTATTGCACTTGTTATATTACTCTATGTTGACAAATATCCATGAGATATACATGTTACAAGTTGAAAGCAATTGCTGAAACTTAATCATCCTTTGTGTTGCTTCAATGCATTCTACTATGAATTTATTGCTTATGAGTTATCTCTTATGCAAGTCTTATTGATACTTGTCTTGAAAGTAATATTCATGAAAAGTTTTGCTATATGATTCATTTGCTTAGTCATTATCTTTGTTAGTAATCTTTTGTTCAGATCACTCCATTCATCTCATATGCTTTACAATAATGTTGATCAAGATTATGTTGGTAGCATGTCACTTCAAAAATTATTTGTGTTATCGTTTACCTACTCGAGGACGAGTAGGAACTAAGCTTGGGGATGCTTGATACGTCGCAAACGTATCTATAATTTCTTATGTTCCATGCTACTTTTATTACAATACTTGAGTGTTTTACACATACTTGTTGCCTGCCAAAACCCACCGGCGAGCAGTGGTTAAGCAACACGAAGAGCCGGGAGGCTTCCAAGGCGGCAGCGGGCCCCGGTCCTCGACGTCGTCCCGCAAATGCTCCGCACACGACCCGGCGGCCGCAGGGCGTGCCACCTGACCTATACCTGGCCAGGAAGGTGTTGGATTGCTTCAATTAGTTCCCTGCATAGACACGTAAACATTAAATACGAGCCCTATCGGCTCTCAGCCCTGCGGATCGGCTCAAAGAGCCGATCGCCCCATGGTTCATGTTGGATTTTCAATGACATGGGGATCCTGCTTGATCATAACAAAGCTAAACCAATCTACGACAGTTTAGGGTTTTCACCGTATGATCGGAACATCCTACACGTAGTTGAGCCTAATAGACACGAAAGGTAATGGAAAACTAACCCTAAAAGAGGCCTAAAAACTAACATTAAGTTAATTCCCGAACATCCCTCTTAGGACTAACAAACCATACCTAACGCACTACCGGATCGTTCAACCCGTTTGCAAGGCCTAACCATACGGATATTAAACTAATCCTTGAGGAACAAGGAGCAACTATAACAGATCGGATCTACTAAGTAACGAACAAGCAAGATGCTGCCCTTACACCTGGATAGGTGTAAGGGCAGCTAGATATTGAGGGACGGCATAGCTAAGCAGATATGCGTAAGAAAAGCATCTATGCAAGCCCCAAAACATCTACGATAAATAGTGCTACTCGCCATCAACAACGCTTCAGTACGAGCAACACAAGGTAAACGAATAAACGTTGTGCTGCCTAGATCGCAAGATGCGATCTAGGCAGCATGGTGCTTACCCGGGAGAAACCCTCGAAAGAAGGGGTGGCGATGCGCCTGATTTGTGTTTGTTGTGAACGTGATTGTCCTCCTTTTCCGATAACCCTAGATACATATTTATAGTCCAAGGGACTTTCTAATTAGACGTGCACCTAACCGTGCACGGGTCAAACTCTATCTTTTAGTCTAAACTACGATGCGATCTACTATATTACAGATACATAGGCAATTAAGCCCAAACTCTTCGCGCAAGGCCGCTTCAAAGATGCTCCATGCGTATATCTTTTAAGCCCATCTTCACTTACGGCCCATCTCCTGATTTGGCCAAAATCCGGTGATAACAATACTTTACAGCGTTATTTTACATTTTCCGGCACTAACCTATTAACAAGATGCCGAAGTGCCAGTTGCTGTTTTTCTGCTGTTTTTGGTTTTAAATCCTAGTAAGGAAATATTCTCGGAATTGGACGAAATCAACGCCCAGGGGCCTATTTTTACACGAAGCTTCCAGAAGTCCGAAGAGGAGACGAAGTGGGGCCACAAGGCGGCCAGACACCAGGGCGGCGCGGCCGGGCCCGGCCGCGCGGCTGGTGTCGCCACCTCGTGACGCCCTTTGACCTACCCTTCCGCCTACTTAAAGCCTCCGTCGCGAAACCCCCTGTACCGAGTGACATAGGCATCCCAAATGGGCCTGCCAAAGATAATACCCGGGGTTTACTGAAGGCCCACTACCCGAAGAATAAGAAGATTCGGGAGTCCAAGATATACTAAGGAAAGTTAGAGTTGTAATAGGAAGTGTTATTTGTAATCTGGCGGGATGAGTTAGAAACCGTCCCGGACTCTGTAACTTGTACAAAACGAAACCCTCGGCTCCACCTCCTATATAAGGGGGAGCCGAGGGACAAAGAAAGGATCGAATCTACTGTCAACATAACCCTAATTTTCATAGTCGTCGAGTACTTTTCGCCTAAACCTTCGAGATCTACTTGCCCTCTACTTCTAGCAAAACCCTAGTCTACAATCTGTAGGCATTGACAAGTTAATCCTTTGTCAATTGGCACCGTATGTGGGATTTAGAGGTTGCAAGGAGTTGATCTCGATGGCACGTTCAAGATCTTCGACTTCGTCGACAGCAAGTAACGCGATGGATCGAGGTAACAAGGAAAAAACTGATCTATTCAATTTTATTCCTCACCCGCCCTCCCGTATGGATGCATGTGCCTATCTGGAGGAGCCCATCACCATGACGTTCGGAGAATTCCGATTTGGCGTCAACAAGGAAGGATCCTACCGTCTCGAAGTTCCGATTTCGTCGGAATTTTCAGCGGTCGATTCTAACTTTTCGTCGAGTGACGAGGAGTTTTCGTCGCCACAATTCGTCGACAGCAAGGCAAGCGGAAAGCTCGCCAAGATCTTCAGCAACACATCCTTCGAGTCGTCTGCGGACTCCTTTATAAGCAGCGACTCCGAAAGCGTCGACAGCTTCAACTTCATCGACAAATCTGTCGCCATCGGAAAGGTCTTCACCACTCTATATGATGGTGTCACCAACCTTGAGAAAAATCAATACACAAAATACCACCAGATCTGTGCGATAGAAGAAGCAGGAACATCAGAACCACAAACGTCAGAGGCTTTCGACGATTTGGGAAATCCATACGTCGATCCCGCTGATCTCAGACAGGTCTAGGCACTAAATATGCCGGATCTTCAACTCGCGCAAAAGTCCAACTCCCGCAAGCTGCGTGGGATAGGGCTGCGAGAGCCATGGATGGATCAGAACCAATGAATACTACTGCTACCGTACAAGAGTTACAAGCATATCAATATAGACTTGCTCGGGTAAGCAGAGAGTTGGAAAAACAGACAGCATCCCTGAATAGGAGGAAAGAAGCAGCTTCTGCATGAAGCAGACGCCGAGCGGAGTTAAGTCGCCTTTCAGAACTTCGGGAGATAGTCACAGAGAAGCTCGGAGGAGAGCAATGTCTCGGCTCCAAAACATACCCGAAGCAGAAAGAGGAAGTATAATCCAAAATCTCGACATGTCCTTTATGTCGATTGATGAAAGAGGAAATATCATCCCAAAAACTCCAGAAGCAGGTTACATGGCAACACAAGCTTACATCCTTGCGTCTAGACCACCTCCCGGGGACCCGAGAGAACCATTGTTCAATATGGCGATGGCTGGAGTAGGAGTAATGGGAACAGCATTTGCAACAACGCCTCCCGAAGAAAATCCTAGACGAAATAGTCCACGACCCAATACAGCAGTTCAAGATCCCCCAAGAACAAGTGGAGCAAGAGACACAGCGGCCAAGTAAGGGTGGACAGAGCGCGACAAGAAAGAAGGGAGCGTCAGCACTCACCAGAGCTTGCCGACAAAGATATGTGTGGGCTCCCGTGCTTTACGAGAAGAGTTCGAAAAACTCGAGTACCGAAAGGGTTCAAGTTACCCGAGAATTTCAAAAAGTTCGACGGCCTGCAAGATCCCGAGGATTGGCTCGTGGATTATCTCGAGATGGTAAAGCTGGTAGGAGGAACCAGAGCAACAGCTATGCAAAGTATCCAAGTTCACCTGAGCGGTGCCGCGAGATCTTGGATAAAGAAACTCCCCCTAAATTCCATCGACAGCTGGGATAACTTTGAGGACATCTTCGTGAAAAACTTCCGATCCACCTGCAAGAAACCTGCGTCGTTGGAAGAGCTGAGGGCGTGTCGACAAAAACACGACGAGTCGATGAGGAAATATATACAGCGGTGGAACATCATAAAGAACTCGGCAGAAGATATATCTGACGAGAGGGCAATAGATGCGTTCGTGGCAGGAATCCGGCGAGGAGATTTCGTCGAGGACTTAGGGAGAACCAACCCTAAGACCATATCAGCACTCATGGAGATAGCCAATAAATGGGCAGATGGTGAAGACGCAATATACAACAAGCGACACAGGTCGCCAGAAGAGGATCATGGTCGAAATTATCAAAATAGAAGGCGATTTTCTCGCCAGTTCTACAACAACGATGCTCCCGGCCATATATCGGCTGGTTTTCGAGGAAATCCTGGAGGAAATAGTCGAGATGAATATCAAAGGAGTAATGAGCAACAAGGCGACAATAGAGGTGATTTTCGTGGCAACAGGCAAAATAGTGGACCAAGGACTCAAAGACCTTACGTGTCCCCCGAAGAGATGATGAACGGCCCGTGCCAGATGCATTTTTATCTTGACAACAATGGAAAGAGGCAGTCAGGGCATCTCCAGAAAGACTGCCGAAACTTTCAGGCAATGCTGCGAGCCGCAGGAATCGCAAATGCCCAGGCCACGAACAGAAACCCTCGGGAGCCAAGGAGCAAGATCCACCTTCCACCTCCTCCCGCAATTACCGAAGAAAATCGACACCAGCTTAGAATTGCGGCAGCACCACATCCACCTCCATATGTTGACCCCAACTCTAACGGTGCGGTCTCGATGATTCAGAAAGCCAGGCCATCAAACAGGGCGCAGAAGGTAATCTCGCGACAAGTGTTCATGGCAGAGAAGATGCCTCCACCAACAGGAGTACCTAAATTGGTCGGGGCAAGACATCGGCTTCACAATCGCAGACCATCCGCAGCAAGTTCCTCGACCAGACAATCAGCACTCATCTTACCCGCAGTAATCGCTGGTTTCGACGTGTCGAGAGTTTTCATAGATGGCGGCAGCAGCTTAAACCTCATGTATGCAGATACATTGAGGAAGATGAACATATCCCTAGCAAATCTGAAACCAACTGACACACGTTTCCATGGGATCACACCAGAGAAGCCAAGTTACCCATTGGGCAAGATCAACCTCGACGTTCAGTTTGGAACCCGAGAAAACTACAGGATAGAGAATTTGGAGTTCGAAGTTGTCGATTTCCCGTCGCAATATCACGCTTTGTTGGGACGACCAGCGTATGCTAGGTTCATGGCAGTGCCGCATTATACATATCTGTTGTGGAGGTTGCCCGGGCCCAAGGGACCTATCACAATCAAAGGAAGTTTCGTTATCTGATAAATGCGACAAGGATTTTCATCGACTGTCGAAACTTTCGGGATGCAAGGAATATGCGGCGCCACGGTTCACGATTATGATGTGCTGAGGTAGGGAGATCTTCTAAGGAGCCAACTTTCAACACAACCAAGGATTCAAAAGAGGTACAGATCCACCCGACAGATCCAAAGAAAACGACGTCCATTGCCGCAAACATGGATGTCGCATAGGAAAGCGCGCTCGTCGAGTTCCTCCGTGAGCACTGGAAAATCTTCGCATGGTGTCCAGCTGACATGCCAGTACCCAGGGAACTTGCCGAGCACCACCTCAATTTGGATCCTCTCGCAAGACCAGTCAAGCAACCTTTGCGGCGTTTTTCAGAGCCTAGCCGCAAAGCCATGTTATCTGAAATAGATCGACTCAAAGATGCTGGTTTCATCAGAGAAATATCTACAGAAGCCACATGGGTAGGTGATGGTGCCGAAAAAACACACAATAGTCCTTCGCATGTGCGTCGACTTCACGTGTCTCAACAAACATTGTCCCAAGGATCACTTTCCCCTCCCAAGGATCGATCAAATCATCGACTCCACGGCAGGATGCGAACGTCTTTCCTTCCTGGACGCATATTCTGGTTATAACCAGATCAGGTTAAAAGAAGAAGATGAAGCCAAGACAGCGTTCATCACACCTTATGGCGTGTTTTGTTACAAAACAATGCCCTTTGGTCTGAAAAACGCGGGAGCAACATATCAGCGGATGATGCAGAAATGCCTAGCAACACAGATTGGAAAAAATGTACAAGTCTACATTGACGATGTCGTAATAACATCAAAGAAAGGATCGACTCTGATCGAAGACTTGAAGGAAACCTTCGACAACCTCGACAAGTTCTGCCTCAAGCTAAACCCGACAAAGTGCTCTTTTGGAGTTCCCGCAGGAGAACTTCTCGGGTTCTTAGTATCAGGGGGATTGAAGCTAATCCCGAAAAAATACAGGCCATTGTCACTATGAGAAAGCCAACAAAGCTGAAAGAGATACAACAGTTAACGGGGCGAGTCGCAGCTTTAAGCAGATTCGTCGCCAAGCTAGGAGAAAAGGCGCTGCCGTTCTATGCATTGATCAAACAGGGGGAAAATTTCAATGGAACGAGGAAGCAGATAGAGCCTTTGAGAACCTCAAGCGAGCAATTTCGACACCACCGATATTGGTGGCACCAAAGAGAAAGAACCTCTCCTCTTGTACATTGCAGCCACACCTCAGGTGGTCAGCACGGCCCTAGTAGTCGAGAGAGAAGAAGAAGGCAAGCTTCATGGAGTTCAGAGGCCGTATATTTCATCGAAGTATCGTCGCCCTCAAAACAGCGGTACCCGCAATATCGTAAACGGCATATGGAGTATTCACGACAGCAAGAAATTGCGACACTATTTTTCGGCGCACCCGATAATAGTGGTCAACGAGGCTCCCTTGTCAAATATACTGAACAACCCAGAAGCTACGGGTCGTGTCTCCCTTTGGGGAATAGAACTTTTCCTCGGGACATCACGTAAAAAAGAAAAGCAATAAAATCGCAGGTCTTACCAGATTTCATTGCAGAGTGGATGGAGCTACAAAACACGGGACCCAGATTTATCGAGAACCCTGGACTATGAACTTCGACGGGTCCAAAAGTGGAAGGTGCTGGAGCAGGCGTGATATTGGTATCACCTGAAGGCGATAAGTTGAAATATGTTCGCGGATGACGTTCCCAAACGCGTCTAACAATGAAGGCAGAATATGAAGCTCTCATACACGGGATGGATGAAAGCTTGCGGTGCAACCCGACTGAAAATTTTCGGCGACTCACAATTGGTAGCACAGCAAGTCATGAACCAATGCGATGCAGTCAACGAAAGTATGATAGCATACAAAGAGGTGTACAATGAGCTGGAGAAGTTATTCGATGGTTGTGAGGTAAACCACATCAGCAGGATGAGCAACGATGAAGCCGACGTTCTTGCAAACATCGGGTCACAATGTCTCGCGATTCCTCCAGGCGTGTTTTGGGAAGAGATAAGCGAGAAATCAACAAAGCCAGCAAAAACAAAGAAGGAGAAGAAAGAGAAAACCTCGAGTATCACCAAAGACACAGAAGAAGAAGAAGAAGAGCAAGAGCTAGTCATGATGGTGCAAATTCCATGGATGCAGGCCTACATATCATATATCCTAAGGAAAACGATACCCGACGACCCAGTCGAAGCAAGGCGAATAATCAGGAGATCAAAAGCTTTCACTGTGGTAAAAGGGGAGCTGTACAAACGAAGTATTTCGGGCGTGCTACAACGATGTGTCACACCCGAAGAAGGAAGAATCATCCTGAAAGACGTGCACGAAGGAATATGCGGGCACCACGCGAGCAGCCGAGCTATCGCGGCTAAGGTTTTCAGAGCAGGATTTTATTGGTTAACAGCAATCGAGGATGCAAAGGAAATAGTGAGAACTTGCGACGCGTGCCAAAGATTCGCCGCCAGACCTCACTCTCCTGCAGCAGAACTTATGCCAATCCCATTATCTTGGCCTTTTGCTCAATGGGGCCTCGACATGGTGGGAAAACTACACAAAGCTTCGCCAGGAGGTTACGAGTATATGCTGGTTGCTGTCGACAAATTTACAAAGTGGATAGAAGCAAAGCCGATAAATTCACCGGACGGCGCATCGGCGATTAAGTTCGTAAAAAGCATTGTCTTCAGATTTGGAGTTCCTCATAGCATTGTCACAGACAACGGCAGTAACTTCACATCCAAGGAGTTCAAAGCATACTGCGCAGAAGTGGGCATCAAATTGAGTTTTGTGTCTGTTGCGCATCCACAGACCAACGGTCAAGTCGAGAAGGCCAATGGCATCATATGCAATGGCATCAAGAAACGCCTGCTAGGACTGGAAAAAGCACGGCATACTTGGCCGGAGGAGCTGCCAAGTGTATTGTGGAGTATCCGAACAACACCAAATACGGCGACACAGAAACGCCGTTTTTCTGGTCCATGGCGCCGAAGCAGTCCCCCGATAGAAATAGAGCACGATTCTCCAAGAGTCACGGAATATGATAAAGAAACCTCGAGAGAAGCCTTGGAGGACGATGTCGATGCACTTGACGAAGCTCGAGATGAAGTCCCGTCACGAGTCGCCAAATATCAACAGGACTGAAGAATTACCACAGTCGACGATTACGCCCAAGGTCTTTTCAAGTTGGTGACTTAGTTCTGCGACTAAACCAAAAAAGTCACGAAAAACTCGAGTCACCATGGCTTACATCATCACAGAGGTAATCGAAGGAGGAGCATACAGAATCAAAGACAAGAAGACAGGATTGCCGAGCCAAATCCCCGAACGTGGCACAGCTCAGGCGTTTTTACGCTTAGATGCCGAAATATAGTCTACTTTGTAAACATACAATGTACTGAAACGCCCGCGAGTTTTCAGACGCACTCTTTTCCTTTTTCGGGGCACCGAGTGGGGCCGGAGAAGGTTTTTAATGAGGCGGGCTCGCGGTGCTGCAATATAATAAAGATAGTAAAGATATACTTCTTATTCGTCGACATACTCGGGGGCTCTGCACCCTCAAATATCAAAACAGACAAACTCGATTTATTGAAAATATTTCGCCTTGGTACAATAATACCTCGCCAAATACATAAATTGGAAGTTGGTCATGATTAAATATAGTGCACACGTCAGAAAATCTCATTACTCTGGTCCAAAAACCCGACAAACAAAATATAGAACTTCGACGCCAAGATCATGCAGTCCATCAAGGTGTTTTATTACAGCTCAGGAAGGAACCTTGGGAAGAGAAAAATAGTACAAACTCCAGACAAAAAGGCTCGGGGGCTCCGACAATATAGAGCATTCTGCGGTATACAACAAATGTTTTCGACAAAGTTTTACAAATCAATCAGAACCCAAAATAGTATCTATTGACAAGCCTCTGGTCGTTTTATGCTCGGCATAAGATCCTTTGACGAAGAATTCTGCATCCATCCGAAGAAGCTCGTCTATCATCGACTCGGCTACAGGAGTCACCATCTCGTTGATTGCATCTATATTATTCTTCCGCCGCGTTTTCTTCGCCATGCAATCAACGACAATCGTCGACAGGTCTAACTTTGGATGGCAAATATTTATCATAATCATGGCAAATCTCGCTCCAGCAGTCAGTTGGGCTCGTACGAAATTATGAATACGAGGAGCATCTCTGAAGGTCTCTAGCAATTCAGGAAGAGTCGCAGGAACCTCATTCCGAGGAAACAAAGTCTTGAAAACAAGGGTCAACGTTGTCGTGCAAAAATCTAGGAATTCGCGTACTTGGCAAGCACGATCTTGGAACCTGACAATCTGCTGGGTTCGTTCAGGAGTGGCCCAAAATAAAGAGCCATGGTTCAGAGAAAGGTTGACAAGAAGATTCGTTCTCTCATTTACTCTTAGATCTTCGGCAGCAGCATCAAGAACTGAGCCTATTGGACAACAAGGGAAGAAACTTGGAAGAAGGCACAGCAAAATAAAGAGAAGGCATCAGAAAGTTTGAGATACATACCTAACATATCCGTGCTAGCTTCCAACATCAGCTCGAGCATGCTATTTTCTCGGGCACTAGCTCCTTTTGCTTCCAATATAGCAGCATCCTTGGCAGCCATAGCCTCTTCGGCTTGTCGACGAGCAAGTTGTTCTTGTTCAGATGCTTTCCGAGATTGTTCCATCATTGCCAGAGTTTGTTTCTTCGTGGACTGAAGTTGTTGTCGAAGTTCCTGTAAATCCTCCGACAAAGGTGTGCTTGAAGAACCTTCAAGGAAATTGTCATCGGTTCTTACTTTCTTCGACAAAGAAGACGCGGGAGCAGCATCGGGAGAGGAAGGATTTGTTGAATAATTATCAAATATCAACTGGAAAAGAAAATCCCCGGATCAATGACAGCACCAAGAGGAATTTCATTGATTCTAGAAAATTTACATGGTCATTACAAAAGAAGTTCTCCTAAGGGACTGGCAGGGAAATTGTCGCCAAAACTAGAATGGCGACAATAGCAAAGGAAATAAAGAAAGCAAAAACTAGACCTCCGGCCTTGAAGAGCTAGGAGTCGAAGATGGCTTGATCCCGAGATAGGCCAGGATTTTCTTCGTGTTAAGCTTCGCTGCCTTGATCAAGGACCGCCACCTCGTTTGCTCTATTTGCTCCGTATCGCCAACTTTGGCCCAGTCAATAGTCTGTTGACTGTCAGCAACTAGAGCAACGGTGCTTTCCACGGCAACCTTCATGTTCTCATGGCGCATCTTCAGCCCAAGATCTTCGGGAGGATTAAAGCATTTGGCAAGACCAAGGAAAGTCGCGGGCTCCTCTTTCTTCGGGAAGAAGTAGGGGAAAAGCTTCGACAACCCCGCCTTGGCTTCATCCATACCTTCACGCGCTTCCGTCCCATGAAACTCCAGGAATGAAATGGCGTCAAGAAGAGAATCGTTGTCGGGATTCTCAAGTTCAAATTCTTGAGAGGTCCTATCTGTCAACATAAAAATAGAAAATTTGGTCAACAAACAAGTGCAAAAAAGAAAAATCCAAAGGGTATGAAATGGTGCAAATACTTACTGACAAAGCGACGACTTTGTGTCTTTATGCGTTTGGTGATCGCCGCTTCGCGAGCAGATTGCGCAGTTATGTGATCGCTTAGCGAAGTCTCGGCATCATGCAAACGCTTCCGAAGATCTTCGATACCAGCAGCATCAGCCTTAGCTTTGTCGGCTTCTTGCCTAGCTTCAAATGCATCTGACTCGGCCTTCTTACGAGCCTCTTCACATTGCTCTAACTTTTGAGCAAGTGTGTCAGCACGTTCGTTGGCTTCTGCCAGTTTCTCTGAAAAAGGAAGACAAGATTAGCTATAAACGTCGACAGTCATGCAGAAAGGAAGCAAAAAGTAGTCAGCATTACCTTCAGTCTTGCTGGCGTAATCACGGTACCCAACGAATTGGGCACCGATGCGAAGAAGCTCTTTGATCATAGGCTGTCAAGGAGAGACAAAGAAAGAAAATGTTGGCATGAGAAAAATGAAGACACATAGGAGCAAACAGAGAAAATATAAACAGCGACAAGAGTGTTAGCAACTTACATCATCCAAGAGAGGGTTAGAAGAGCTACTCGATTGAAGAGTAAGCTCTGGATTTATTTCAACCCTTGCCCTTTTTGGTGAAGGGACAAGGGGGCTTGACGGAGGAGTAGCAGCGCCGACATTTTGTCGAGGAGGCGATGTTTCTTCTCCTTCGACTGGCGTCTCCGAGGCGACTAATGTATGTGACGTACTCGTTCGAGCAGCCACATCAGCAGTTGGTACTTCTTCTTCATCATCACTACGAGCAAGCGTCGACAATATAAAAAGCAAGATAGACAAGAATCTTCGAGTACAAATAAACAAGAGAAAGGGTACTTACGAACTGATGAGAGCCTCGAGGTATGGATCATAGCCTGCCTTCTGGTGCGAAGGAACAGCTTCGTCGACTTTGGAGGTGCCGGAATCTTCGACATCATCTCTTTTCCTTTTGTTCCTTGGAGAAACAGCAGGAGGAGGAGATTGTGCCGACGCAGTGGCTTCAGAGACATCCTCTTTTTCGTCGGATCCCGCAGATTTTCGAGATTCTGCGGGTTCATTTGCAAACGAGGGGGCATCTGGATTATCATCGGAGATAACGGCCCTTTCTTCGACATCCCCACCTTCAGGAAGAGGAGGAAGTGAAACAAGATTTGGGTGGTCCTGTATAAAAAGAGGGAAGGATGTCAGAAATGAATAACAACACAAAAAGCAAGGCAATAGACAAATTACGCGACAATGTTTACCTTGGGAAGCGCATGGGCGGCGCTGTATGGTTTTACGCGATAAGTGGAAGGGATGGAGTCTTTCTTCTTGAGAGATGAAATCCTACGAATAAGTCTATCCAAATCCTTGACTTCCAGATTCGTCGACAGGCGATCTGCGTCTTCATCGCCAGCATAATTCCAGAAAGGGTTTTTGCGAGCCTGAAGAGGCTGCACCTGTAGGAGAACGTAGCATAGAAAAAAAAAATTTCCTACGGCGAACACGCAATCCAAGCCAAGATGCAATCTAGAAGACGGTAGCAACGAGGGGATTATCGAGTCTCACCCTTGAAGAGATTCCAAAGCCTACAAGATGAGGCTCTTGTTGCTGCGGTAGACGATCACTTGCCGCTTGCAAAAGCGCGTAGAAGATCTTGATCACGATCGGTTCCGGCGCCACGAACGGGCAGCACCTCCGTACTCGGTCACACGTTCGGTTGTTGATGAAGACGACGTCCACCTCCCCTCCCGCGGGCAGCGGAAGTAGTAGCTCCTCTTGAATCCGACAACGACGGCGTGGTGTCGGTGGTGGTGATGAACTCCGGCGGAGCTTCGCTAAGCTACGCGGGAGATATGGAGGAGGGGGCGGCTAGGGTTTGGGAGGTGGCCGGCCACTTCAATGTGGCGGCCAGCTTGTTGTCTTGGGGGGTGGCCCCCTCCCTTGGCCCCTCATTATATAGGTGGATCCCCAAGAGTTAGTCTCCAAGTCTTCGAATAAGACCCGAACGAAAAACCTTCCATATGGTGGGGAAACCTAGCCAAACTAGGAGTCCCACTAGAGGTGGGGTTTCCACCTCCCATATGGGGGGGTGGCCGGCCCCCTAAGGGGGAGTCCACTTGGGACTCCTCCCCCACTAGGGTTGGCCGGCCATGGAGGTGGAGTCCCATGTGGACTCCACCTTCCTTGGTGGTTTCTTCCGGACTTTTCTAGAACCTTCTAGAACCTTCCGAATCATTTTCAAACATATAAAATGACATCCTATATATGAATCTTATTCTCCGGACCATTCCGGAACTCCTCGTGATGTCCGGGATCTCATCCGGGACTCCGAACAAATATTCGAACTCCATTCCATATTCAAGTTCTACCATTTCAACATCCAACTTTAAGTGTGTCACCCTACGGTTCGCGAACTATGCGGACATGGTTGAGTACTCACTCCGACCAATAACCAATAGCGGGATCTGGAGATCCATAATGGCTCCCACATATTCAACGATGACTTTAGTGATCGAATGAACCATTCACATACGATATCAATTCCCTTTGTCACGCGATATTTTACTTGTCCGAGGTTTGATCATCGGTATCACACTATACCTTGTTCAACCTCGTCTCTTGACAAGTACTCTTTACTCGTACCGTGGTATGTGGTCTCTTATGAACTTATTCATATGCTTGCAAGACATTAGACGACATTCCACCGAGAGGGCCCAGAGTATATCTATCCGTCATCGGGATGGACAAATCCCACTATTGATCCATATGCCTCAACTCATACTTTCCGGATACTTAATCCCACCTTTATAACCACCCATTTACGCAGTGGCGTTTGATGTAATCAAAGTACCTTTCCGGTATAAGTGATTTACATGATCTCATGGTCATAAGGACTAGGTAACTATGTAATAAAAGCTTATAGCAAATAACTTAATGACGTGATCTTATGCTACGCTTAATTGGGTGTGTCCATTACATCATTCATACAATGATATAACCTTGTTATTAATAACATCCAATGTTCATGATTATGAAACTAATCATCTATTAATCAACAAGCTAGTTAAGAGGCTTACTAGGGACTCTTTGTTTGTTTACATATCACACATGTATCAATGTTTCGGTTAATACAATTATAGCATGGTATATAAACATTTATCATAAACATAAAGATATATAATAACCACTTTTATTATTGCCTCTTGGGCATATCTCCAACAGTCTCCCACTTGCACTAGAGTCAATAATCTAGATTACATTGTCAAGTACCTAACACCCATGGCATTCTGGTGTTGGTCATGCTTTGCCCTAGGGAGAGCTTTAGTCAACGGATCTGCTACATTCAGATCAGTGTGTACTTTGCAAATCTTTACTTCTCCATCTTCGATGTACTCGCGAATCGAATGATAACGCAACTTGATATGCTTCAGCCTCTTGTGTGACCTTGGTTCTTGTGCATTGGCGATGGCACCCATGTTGTCACAGTAGATGACTAGTGGGTCCAATGCACTAGGAACCACACCGAGCTCTACAATGAACCTCTTCATCCATACCGCTTCCGATGAAGCCTCTGAAGCCGCTATGTACTCCGATTCTGTTGAGGATTTCGCCACCGTGCACTGCTTCGAGCTTGCCCAGCTTACTGCAGCACCATTCAATATAAACACGTACCCAGATTGTGACTTAGAGTCATCGGGATCAGTGTTCCAACTTGCATCGGTGTAACTTGTTACAACGAGCTCTTGGTCACCTCCATAACAAAGAAACATATCCTTAGTTCTTTTCAAGTACTTCAGGATATTCTTGACCGCTGTCCAGTGTTCCATTCCTGGATCACTTTGATATCTGCTAGTCAAACTAACAACATGTGCTATATCCGGTCTTGTACATAGCATGGCATACATGATAGAGCCTACTGCCGAGGCATAGGGGATCTGACTCATCCTTTCTCTTTCTTCTGCCGTAGCTGGACCTTGAGTCTTACTCAAGACCTTGCCTGGTAACATAGGTAAGAATCCTTTCTTACTTTCGTCCATTCTAAACTTCTTTAGAATCTTGTCCAGGTATGTACTCTGTGATAGCCCTATTAGACGTCTTGATCTATCTCTATAAATCTTGATGCCTAATATATATGATGCTTCACCAAGGTCTTTCATTGAAAAACTATTATTCAAATAACCTTTTACACTGCTTAATAGTTCTATATCATTCCCAATCAATAATATGTCATCTACATATAATATCAGGAACGCTACAGAGCTCCCACTCACTTTCTTGTAAATACAGGCCTCTCCATGACACTGTATAAACCCGAAGTCTTTGATCACCTTATCAAAGCGTCGGTTCCAACTTCTTGATGCTTGCTTCAGTCCATAGATTGAACGCTGAAGTTTGCATACTTTGTCAGCATTTTTAGGATCGACAAAACCTTTGGGTTGTACCATATACAACTCTTCCTCAATGTCTCCATTAAGGAACGCCGTTTTGACATCCATCTGCCAAATCTCATAATCGAAAAATGCAGCTATTGCTAACAAAATCCTCACAGATTTTAGCTTCGCTACAGGTGAGAAAGTCTCATCGTAGTCAACACCTTGAATTTGTCGGAAACCCTTTGCGACAAGTCGAGCTTTATAGACAGTAATATTACCATCAGCATCTGTTTTTCTCTTGAAGATCCATTTATTCTCGACAGCCTTTCGGCTATCAGGTAAGTCTACCAAAGTCCATACTTTGTTATCATACATGGATCCCATTTCGGATTTCATGGCTTCTTGCCATTTGTTGGAATCTGGGCTCATCATCGCTTCTTCATACGTCGCAGGGTCTTCATCATTGTTATCCACAATCATGACATTTAGACAAGGATCATACCAATCAGGAGTGGCACGTTCCCTTGTCGATCTGCGAGGTTCAGTAGCTATCTCATTTGAAGTTTCATGATCATTATCATTAGCTTCCTTTGTTGCCGGTGTAGGCGGTACAGGAACATCTTCCGGCACTGCGCTACTCTGATCAACGAGTAGAGATTCTTCAATCTCATCGAGTTCTACTTTTCTTCCAGTCACTTCTTTAGTGAGAAATTCTTTCTCAAGAAAGGTTCCATTCTTAGCAACAAAGATCTTGCCTTCGGATCTGTGATAGAAAGTGTACCCTATAGTTTCCTTAGGGTATCCTATGAAGACGCATTTCTCCGCTTTGGGTTCTAGCTTGTCCGGTTGTAACTTTTTTACATAGGCTTCGCAACCCCAAACTTTTAGGAACGACAGCTTAGGTTTCTTATTAAACCATAATTCATACGGTGTCGTTTCAACGGATTTTGATGGTGCTCTATTTAAAGTGAATGCGGCTGTCTCTAATGCATAACTCCAAAATGATAAAGGTAAATCAGTAAGAGACATCATAGAACGAACCATATCTAAGAGAGTTCGATTACGACGTTCGGACACACCGTTTCGTTGTGGTGTTCCCGGCGGTGTCAATTGTGAAAGTATTCCGCATTTCTTTAAATGCATGCCAAACTCATAACTCAGATATTCACCTCCGCGATCAGATCGTAGAAATTTAATCTTCTTGTTACGTTGATTTTCTACTTCACTTTGGAATTCCTTAAACTTCTCGAAAGTTTCGGATTTATGTTTCATTAAATAGATATACCCATATCTACTCAAATCATCTGTGAAGGTTAGAACATAACGATAACCACCGCGCGATGCTACACTCATTGGTCCACATACATCTGTATGTATGATTTCCAATAAGTCAGTAGCTCGCTCCATCATACCCGAGAATGGAGTCTTAGTCATTTTTCCCATCAGACATGCTTCGCATCTATCAAGTGACTCAAAGTCAAGTGATTCAAGTAATCCATCGGTATGGAGTTTCTTCATGCGCTTCACTCCAATATGACCAAGACGACAGTGCCACATATAAGTAGAATTATCATTTAATTTAATTCGCTTAGCATCAATGTTATGTATATGTGTATCACTACTATCGAGATCTAACAGAAATAAGCCATTCTTTTCAGGTGCTCGACCATAAAAGATATTATTCATAAAGATAGAACAACCATTATTCTCAGACTTGAATGAATAACCGTCTTGCATTAAACAAGATCCAGATATAATGTTCATGCTCAACGCGGGTACAAAATAACAATTATTTAGGCTTAAAACTAATCCCGAAGGTAGATGTAGAGGAAGTGTGCCGACAGCGATCACATCGACTTTGGATCCATTTCCAACGCGCATGGTCACTTCATCCTTTAGTAGTCTTCGTTTATTCTTTAGTTCCTGTTTCGAGTTACAAATATGAGCAACCGAACCAGTATCAAATACCCAGGTACTAGTACGAGAACCAGTAAGATAAACATCTATAACATGTATATCAGATATACCTTCTTTCTTCTTCTTGACAAGGCTGCTCTTCAGATCCGCCAAATACTTGGAGCAATTACGCTTCCAGTGTCCCTTCTCCTTGCAGTAATAGCACTCAGCATCAGGCTTAGGGCCAGACTTAGGTTTCACAGGAGGCGTGGCAGCTTTCTTGCCATTCTTCTTGTTCTTGCCTTTAGACTTGCCCTGTTTCTTGAAGCTGGTGGTCTTGTTGACCATCAACACTTGGTGCTCTTTCTTAATTTCAATCTCAGCAGATTTTAGCATGGCAAAGAGTTCAGGTAACTCTTTGTTCATGTTCTGCATATTGTAATTCATCACAAAGTTCTTATAACTAGGTGGCAGTGATTGAAGGACACGATTAATCCCCAGTCTGTTAGGAATCACTATTCCCAAGTCACTGAGTTTCTTCGCATGCCCGGTCATGGCGAGCATGTGCTCACTAACGGAGCTGCCTTCTTCCATCATGCAGCTGAAGAAGTGTTTCGATGCTTCATAGCATTCCACGGCCGCATGAGTTTCAAAGATAGTCTTTAACTCATTGATTAACTCATGTGGATCGTGGTGCTCAAAACGTTTTTGAAGATCGGCTTCCAGACTGCACAGGATGGCACACTGAACTTGAGAGTACCGAGTTTTCCGAGTTGCGTAAACATTCTTTACTTCATCGGTTTTTCTGCAGGAGGGTCACCTAGCGGTGCATCAAGCACATATTGCAGGTTTCCGCCATTGAGGAAGATCCTCACATGACGGAACCAGTCGGTGAAGTTGCTACCGTTGCTCTTAAGCTTTTCTTTCTCTAGGAACTGGTTAAAATTGATTGAGGACGCCATATCTACAACATATTTGCAATAGTTTAGACTAATGTTTATGACAAATTGAGTTCAAATTTTAATTTAACAAAATTAAAACCTAGGTGAACTCCCACTCAAAACAATATCCCTCGCATTGTCTTAGTGATCACACGAACCAAATCCATCACACCTATGCCCGATCATCACGAGACAAGATGTAATTTCAATGGCGAACACTCAAAGTGTTCATCATATCAATCATATGATTCATGCTCTACCTTTCGGTATCACGTGTTCCGAGACCATGTCTGTACATGCTAGGCTCGTCAAGGCCACCTTAGTATCCGCATGTGCAAACTGACTTGCACCCGTTGTATGCACTTGTTGATTCTATCACACCCGATCATCACGAGATGCTTCGAAACGACAAGTCTTGGCAACGGTGCTACTAAGGATGAACACTTTATTATCTTGAAATTTTAGTGAGAGGGATCATCTTATAATGCTACCGTCGCGATCTAAGCAAAATAAGATGCATAAAAGGATTAACATCACATGCAGTTCATATGTGATATGATATGGCCCTTTGTCTTTGCGCCTTTGATCTTCATCTTCAAAGCACGGACATGATCTCCATCATCAATGGGCATGATCTCCATCATCGTCGGCGAAGCACCAAGGTCAATGGCGCCATCTTCATGATCGTCCTCCATGTAGCAACTATTACAACTACTTTGAAATACTACTCAACATGAAATTTAAAGACAACCATAAGGCTCCTGCCGGTTGCCACAATACAATAATGATCATCTCATACATAGTCATCATCACATTATGGCCATATCACATCACCAAACCCTGCAAAAACAAGTTAGACGTTCTCTAATTTGGTTTGCATATTTTACGTGGTTTAGGGTTTCGAGTAAGATCCAATCTACCTACGAACATGAACCACAACGGTGATACTAGTGTTGTCAATAGAAGAGTAAATTGAATCTTCACTATAGTAGGAGAGACAGACACCCGCAAAGCCACTTATGCAATACAAGTTGCATGTCAAGCGTGGAGCAAATCTCATGAACGCGGTCATGTAAAGTTAGCCCGAGCCGCTTCATCCCACTATGCCACAAAGATGCAAAGTACTCAACTAAAGATAACAAGAGCATCAACGCCCACAAACCATTGTGTTCTACTCGTGCAACCATCTATGCATAGACACGGCTCTGATACCACTGTAGGAGAACGTAGCATAGAAAACAAAAAATTTCCTACGGCGAACACGCAATCCAAGCCAAGATGCAATCTAGAAGACGGTAGCAACGAGGGGATTATCGAGTCTCACCCTTGAAGAGATTCCAAAGCCTACAAGATGAGGCTCTTGTTGCTGCGGTAGACGATCACTTGCCGCTTGCAAAAGCACGTAGAAGATCTTGATCACGATCGGTTTCGGCGCCACGAACGGGCAGCACCTCCGTACTCGGTCACACGTTCGGTTGTTGATGAAGACGACGTCCACCTCCCGTTCCAGCGGGCAGCGGAAGTAGTAGCTCCTCTTGAATCCAGACGACGGCGTGGTGTCGGTGGTGGTGATGAACTCCGGCGGAGCTTCGCTAAAGCTACGCGGGAGATATGGAGGAGAGGGGGCGGCTAGGGTTTGGGAGGGGTGGCCGGCCACTCAATGGGGCGGCCAGCTTGTGGTCTTGGGGTGGCCGGCCCCCTCCCTTGGCCCCTCATTATATAGGTGGATCCCCAAGAGTTAGTCTCCAAGTCTTCGAATAAGACCCGAACGAAAAACCTTCCATATGGTGGGGAAACCTAGCCAAACTAGGAGTCCCACTAGAGGTGGGGTTTCCACCTCCCATATGGGGGGGTGGCCGGCCCCCTAAGGGGGAGTCCACTTGGGACTCCTCCCCCACTAGGGTTGGCCGGCCATGGAGGTGGAGTCCCATGTGGACTCCACCTTCCTTGGTGGTTTCTTCCGGACTTCTCTAGAACCTTCTAGAACCTTCCATAGAACCTTCCGAATCATTTTCAAACATATAAAATGACATCCTATATATGAATCTTATTCTCCGGACCATTCCGGAACTCCTCGTGATGTCCGGGATCTCATCCGGGACTCCGAACAAATATTCTAACTCCATTCCATATTCAAGTTCTACCATTTCAACATTCAACTTTAAGTGTGTCACCCTACGGTTCGCGAACTATGCGGACATGGTTGAGTACTCACTCCGACCAATAACCAATAGCGGGATCTGGAGATCCATAATGGCTCCCACATATTCAACGATGACTTTAGTGATCGAATGAACCATTCACATACGATACCAATTCCCTTTGTCACGCGATATTTTACTTGTCCGAGGTTTGATCATCGGTATCACACTATACCTTGTTCAACCTCGTCTCTTGACAAGTACTCTTTACTCGTACCGTGGTATGTGGTCTCTTATGAACTTATTCATATGCTTGCAAGACATTAGACGACATTCCACCGAGAGGCCCAGAGTATATCTATCCGTCATCGGGATGGACAAATCCCACTATTGATCCATATGCCTCAACTCATACTTTCCGATACTTAATCCCACCTTTATAACCACCCATTTACGCAGTGGCGTTTGATGTAATCAAAGTACCTTTCCGGTATAAGTGATTTACATGATCTCATGGTCATAAGGACTAGGTAACTATGTAATAAAAGCTTATAGCAAATAACTTAATGACGTGATCTTATGCTACGCTTAATAGGTGTGTCCATTACATCATTCATACAATGATATAACCTTGTTATTAATAACATCCAATGTTCATGATTATGAAACTAATCATCTATTAATCAACAAGCTAGTTAAGAGGCTTACTAGGGACTCTTTGTTTGTTTACATATCACACATGTATCAATGTTTCGGTTAATACAATTATAGCATGGTATATAAACATTTATCATAAACATAAAGATATATAATAACCACTTTTATTATTGCCTCTTGGGCATATCTCCAACAGCACCCTAGTCCTAAGGAAGTACGCCGTAATTTGGATGCCTGATAATTCTTTTCCACGAGTATTTTGCAACTCATGGATACGAGTCATCAGGGCCTCTGTCGAAGTCCTTTCTTCCTCGGTAGCTTCTGCGTCCCAAGAACGGCGGCGAAGGATTTTCTCGGCACCGTCAAAAGGAGGAATGTTGTCTTCGGCGCATCCATGGTTTTCTTCACGAATGTACAACCACTTCTTGCGCCACCCTTGAACGGAGTCAGGGAGTTTGACGTCGAAGTAGTTGACAGAGGAGCGAACAGAAATAACAACGCCGCCTATATTATAGGCGACATTGGCAGAGCCATTACGGCGACAAAAGAAAATGCGCTTCCATAATGCCCAGTTAGGCTGGACACCAAGGAAGGCTTCGCAGAGGGTGATAAAGATAGAAATGTGAAGGATAGAGTTGGGCGTGAGGTGGTGAAGTTGGAGACCATAAACATAAAGTAACCCGCGAAGAAAAGGGTGAATGGGGGCGGAAAGACCGCGGATGAGATGATCAACAAAACTTACCCGATACCCCATTGGAGGGGTTGGGTAGCTTTCTTCACTGGGGAAGCAAACCGCTTTGGGTTTCTTGGTAATCCCCAGCTTCTTCAAGAGATTGAGGTCCTGGTTCGTGATCTTGGACCTCTCCCACTCCGCGGCTCCTAGATCCGCGGCGGCCATCGATGAATCAGGTGTGCTGTGCCTGGTCAATCGACGCGGTGGCATCAACAATGGCGGAGAGGTGTAGCTACGAAGAGAAGAGCTTTGGGAGATGAGGAGCGCAGGAGGAAATTTTGCAGAGGAAAGCAGGGGAACGGCGCGAGCGGAAGTGTTCGAGGAAGAAGAAGAGGACCTTATATACAGGTGCGGTGAAACGACGGAACCGTTGGATGAAAAAAGAATGCAGCAGATGATCACCACGTGGATACAAGGGTACAATGGTATTTTAACATTGACGAGGTTACAGAACGTGTGCCAGAAAAAGGGGAGAACATGTGTCCCCCACTTGCACGACGTGTCCGTCAGATAAGGAATTGGGACCCACAAGGCAGCGAAACAAGCGGTAATGGTCAGTTTCCAAAATAAAAATCGTGGCTATCATCAGCAATGACGTCGTCAAGATAAAAGAAAAATTCGACTATGAGGTTTCAGAAGTTTATCGACAACACAAGATTATGTCGAGAGCCTTTGATCAAATACAAGTTTTTGCCCAAACGCTCGGGGGCTACTTTGGAAAAATAGAAAATTTCGAGTATGACAAGATAGAAATGGCGAGAGCCTATGACCAAATGCAAGCATTTGTTCATAGCCTCGGGGGCTACTCCCATCGGGAGCGCTGGTCGCGCACCCGATAAATATAAAACTGTCGAGAAAGATTATAAATATAGCGGCAACGAATACTAATCTGTGGAGCCTACACCCAAGCACAAGTCCTTGGATGTAGCCTCGGGGGCTACTCCCATCGGGAACGCTGTTCGCGTGCCCGATGAATTTTATCAAAATAAAGAAACAGAAGTGAGTATATTTCGAGTTACACAGATAACTCTACATATACTCCCATCGGGAAGACAAAATAAGTCATCAAATATGACTCGATAAAATGTGCTATTCCAAAGGCGAAAAGCACTCGACAATATATTCTCAGAACGCCAAAGTTGCGATCAATTTCTGAATGCCGCAAAATTGCGAAGGTAAGACCCCAGATCCGTTCTGCTGGGCGTGGCATCGCCAAAGACTGCGCTCTGCTACTTTTATCCGTATCAACAGATACGAAGAAAAATCCTAACGGACGCGTTAGGTACTCGATAAATTTGACTGGGACTCGACAGAATGGTAAGACCTTAAGCGGCACCTGTCGAAGTTTGCACCAGTATCCCGAGATCATGTCCAGGATGTGATTTTGAAGTAGGTTTTTGCGGATTGCCACTAGAGCAGTTAACTAGTACCTGATCCGTCAGATGAACTAGCCCCAACTACCATTATCCCTGTACAATATAGAATTTTATGTGAAGAAGTATAAATAAAAGCTCTCGAATAAAAATAAACAGTCGAGATTTCCCTGACTCTACGATTCAAGCAAAATCTCGGGGCTACTGACATAGGCATCCCAAATGGGCCTGCCAAAGATAATACCCGGGGTTTATCAAGGCCCACTACCCGAAGAATAAGAAGATTCGGGAGTCCAAGATATACTAAGGAAAGTTAGAGTTGTAATAGGAAGTGTTATTTGTAATCTGGCGGGATGAGTTAGAAACCGTCCCGGACTCTGTAACTTGTACAAAACGAAACCCTCGGCTCCACCTCCTATATAAGGGGGAGCCGAGGGACAAAGAAAGGATCGAATCTACTGTCAACATAACCCTAATTTTCTTAGTCGTCGAGTACTTTTCGCCTAAACCTTCGAGATCTACTTGCCCTCTACTTCTAGCAAAACCCTAGTCTACAATCTGTAGGCATTGACAAGTTAATCCTTTGTCACCGAGAGCCACGATACGGAAAACCTTCCAGAGACGCCGCCGCCGCGAATCCCATCTCGGGGGATTCGGAGATCGTCCGCACCCTGGAGAGGGGGAATCATCACCGGAGGGGCTCTACATCATCATGTCCGCCTCCGAATTGATGCGTGAGTAGTTCATCCTTGGACTATGGGTCCATAGCAGTAGCTAGATGGTTGTCTTCTCCGCTTGTGCTTTCATTGTTATAGATCTTGTGAGCTGCCTAACATGATCAAGATCATCTATTTGTAATGCTACATGTTGTGTTTGGTGAGATCCGATGAATAGAGAATACCATGTTAAGTTGATTATCAATCTATCATATATGTGTTGTTTATGTTCTTGCATGCTCTCCGTTGCTAGTAGAGGCTCTGGCCAAGTTGATACTTGTAACTCCAAGAGGGAGTATTTATGCTCGATAGTGGGTTCATGCCTCCATTAAATCTGGGATCGTGACAGTAGGTTCTAAGGTTGTGGATGTGCTGTTGCTACAAGGGATAAAACATTGATGCTTTGTCTAAGGATATTTGTGTTGATTACATTACGCACCATACTTAATGCAATTATCTGTTGTTCGCAACTTAATACTGGAAGGGGTTCGGATGATAACCTGAAGGTGGATTATTTAGGCATAGATGCATGCTGGATAGCGGTCTATGTACTTTGTCGTAATGCCCTGATTAAATCACATAGTAATCATCGTAGATATGTATTGAATCTTTATTTGTCAATTGCTCACATGTAATTTGTTCACCCAGCATGCTAGTTATCTTATTGGAGAGAAACCACTAGTGAACTGTGGACCCCGGTCCAATCTTTTACATCTGAATACATTCTACTGCTTTTATTGTTCTTTGCAAACAACCACCATCTTCCACTCGATACGCTTAATCCTTTGTTTTCAGCAAGCCGGTGAGATTGACAACCTCAGTTACGTTGGGGCAAAGTACTTTGATTGTGTTGTGCAGGTTCCACGTTGGCGCCGGTTTCACCGGTGTTGCGCCGCACTACATTCCTCCACCAACAACCTTCACGTGCTTCTTGGCTCCTACTGGTTCGATAACCTTGGTTTCTTTCTGAGGGAAAACTTGCTGGTGTGCGCATCATACCTTCCTCTTGGGGTTCCCAACGGACGTGTACATCTACGCACATCAGTGGTGATTGGTTCATTTTCCCCACGATTTCCGAGCTCCCACCTTCCTCTTCCTCTCCCACTTCATGGTAACATTTCCTTGCGCCTCACGGTTATCACCCCCTCCAGATCCTGCGATTTCTCCTCCCAAATCACTATAATCTCATTATGCCTCGACGCTACTAATGGTGATTGGAAGCGGATATGGAGGTTGCCGCCTGTGGTGCTTCCCTTGGTTGCTTGTTTGGATGCCCCCAAACTTTCTTTGTCGACTTTGGAGTTGCCCAGGGTAAAGCCCATCAGTTCATTATTTTCTATTCTCTCCTCGTATGTTTGGATGGGCAGATATTTTCCCAAAGATCATAATAATTACGAGTGAGAATTGTAAGTCATGAAGACTACTCACACTGCTCTCTTCCCCTCCCCTCCCGAGTCGCCTCCCTCCTAGGCGGCTCCGGAGGTTCCCCTGCTCCAACCCTAAGCCCCCTCACACCGCTCTCCTAGCCGTCGTTGTCGCCGGCGCTGGCGGTGATGGAAGTGCCCATTCGGTCGTCTCGCGGTGGGCAGGGGAGGTGCATCTCGGCCGCGGTTCATGGGGGACGGTGGGCGGTGGTGCGACTAGGCTTGGCCGGACCTGAGCGCCTCCACCGGAGCGGTGACGAGGAGGTGGTGCGTCGCCCGGCGGTCCTCCACCGCACAGTGGAGATCTAGGTCGGCTTGATCTGATCTGGGCCGGTTGAGCCTAGGCATGAGTGTGTTCTTGGTGTTGGTTCTTGCCACGCCGACGGGCCATGCTTGGCTGCCCTCTCCATGTCTGTCGATCTGGTTGGTAGTTGAATGGCGACGAGGGGGTTGCTGGTCATGCAAATAATGGTGGCGGTCCTCGGATTCTTCTCACACCAAGTTGATGATCTGTCGGATGCTTGTTCCCATCGGTCTAGATGGATTGTCGTGTTCCGGAAGGCCCTGCCAGCGAACTTCATGCCCCCTGGTTTTGGCAATGATAATTTCAAAACCATCCTGTTTTTTTCCTTCGAGGGGTCATGTCGTGGTAGAGCAGAACCGTCGCAGTATTCTTCCTCATGACACCTTGCCGTCTCAACTTCTCTGCACGATTTGACGGTTTTGGCACCTCATCCTCGAAAACTGCTTAAGCATTAAATCTCTGCTATATCCCCTTTTATTTAGCCACTTCTTGCAGTTCCCTTCTTCCCTTCCGCATTAGCACTCCAAAAGCCCTCCTCGCCACCATGTCTTCCTCTTCTTCCTCCTCTTCGTCAAGCCTCTCTGTCGTCCTCTCCTCTCCGAGAGCCGACGCCGGAGTGGGACCCACAGGAGGCCCACGCGGCCAACATCCGCCATGCCATAGCCGACGGGAATGAGTCGAGCCACGACTTCTCCGTCTGGTCGGAGGACGACAAGTCCTCGACCGACGGAGAGAGCGACCTCCGCTTCCTCGACGGGGAGCCGGAGGAGGAGAGCGACGACGATGGGTTCTCCGGGGCGACTTCACCTCCTCCGAGGAGGTGAAGGAGGAAGAAGAGGAGGAGGACGACGCCTCCTCCGACGAGCCGCCGGCCAAGCGCCCTGCCCTTGGCCGGCAACCTTAGAGACTTCGACAGCGACGACGACGACGCCGACGATGAAGACGAGGACAATGAAGGTCCTCCTGGTGGTCGCCAGCAGCGACGACGAGCCCGCCGATAGCGGCGGCGATGGCGATGACGAGGGCAGCAGCGGTCCGTAGATAGGCTTTAGCATAGGACCAGAGCAGAGACGGGGCCATGTATCCCCTAGTTCCTTCTTTTGAGAGCAATCAGCTCTTTGTGTAAGAAATCTTGCCATCAATGAAAAATTTCCTTCAACTTGATCTTGCCGATTCCTTTTACGCTATTTTAGCCGATTTCTCCTCGCACTGCTTTTGCCGATTGTTACCTTGATCGAGGCTCAATGAGCCGATGGCAATGCATCAGCCTTTTATAACGAATTGCAAGACAGGTCGACCTAGTCATCCCCTCAGATGGTAACTTGCAATCCTTGAAATTCAGATCAAACTTCCAATCGAACAAGTCCAACACACAGCCTTGAGACCCCTAGATCTTTGGACTTCAAAATCATCCGATCGTGACGTTTGACCTGACGGCAAAAATTCCTGAATTAACGCCTCCAGGAAAGCTTCTAGGACCATAGCTGAAACAACTCGACGTTGAAGCTAATACACCTGCGTAACATGTACCATTTGCTCACAACTTTCCTTGTGATGTTCCTTTGCAGCAACAAACTGGTCCAGAGCCTATCAATGATAATGGCTCCCTCTTCAAACTCCTCCATCAATTATGGCGGTTAACCACCGTTTTATAACAATTGTGGTGCAGAGCTAGCCGATTTTAACCAAAATCGGCTCCCAAGAGCAAAGGATCTTCAGGGGCAGCTGCCCCCCGAGCCTCAGTCAGGGCGAGGACGGTAGCGAAGTAGATGGCTGCCAGGACAACTTTGAAGGGAAAACACCCCTCTAGTCTTTGGTTATCCTATTAAGTCCAGTAATCCTGCTCTTGTAGACTTCCCCCGAAGATGATATCATCAAGGACATGCAATCCAGCTGATGAAGCTCCAACTTGGACACCTCCGGGTACACCACCACGTAGAACTAGCCAGATGTGTCACCATCGGCTTCCAAGAACAGGCCAACCCTCAACTCCCATCAAATCAAGATAGGAAAGCTTATGTACCAGGAGTCGATGTACCACGAGGGCTCAGCAGGACCAGCAAATCCCTTCTTTGAACCAAGAAGCTTCTCATGCAATGGCTCTTTAACTCCTCCTGGCTCAATTCTTGTGCTTTGCTGCTTAGATCGGCTCACCATCCTTGACGATGACTCTGCAGTTGAAGCCCTGACCAGTCGTGACGTTGCCTGTCTTCGAGTCATTTTCCTTCACTGAGGCCTGATCAAGTGGCAGTTTTAAACCCTGCCATTCTAAAGTCGATGTCCGAGCATCGGCTGTGCTGAAATTTTTTGTATTTTCGATTTTTTATTGGTCGATTGATTCATGAATCGGCTTCCCCTGGGTGGCTTTGTACCTTCTCCGTGTGTATGCCCCCCGAGCCGAATCCTTCAAGTGATTGAAGATATCGGCTTTTCAGCCAATTCAAGCTTGTCTCACCACTCACCACACGAAATAGCACATCAGTAAACATGGGTGGTGGGAATAGTTTTAGCCGATTGCTAGAATCGGCTCCCCTTGCAGGTGGTGATCCAACTTATTTGCTGATAAATGTTGGCCATGGCTTATCCCCAAGACCAATGTTGATCTCTTCTAGTCCATCAGCTGCTGTAAACCCATATCTCAGCTTTCCATTGCCTGCCAAATCAATGATGAACACATGCAGAAGGTAGGTTGAGGCTAATTGTGGCCGATTGCTAGAATCGGCCTCCTTTTCCATTGCAATGTTGAACGAGGGTTTACAACTTCTTGGCTCTCTGCTACGACGACGTGGCATGTTTGAAGTGAGATCCTTGTTTATTTTTTGGGGCCGATCGCAGGGATCGGCCTTGCCACGTTCGTCCGTAGACTTGGATCTTGCTACTCTGTCAGGCCAGTGGATAAGACCAGCCTCACCCCGTTTTTTGTAGCTTCGATGCGCTCACAGCCGTCCAGATTGATTCCAGAGAGCGGCTCTTGGTCATTTGCTTCCCGATGTTCATGGCAGCCAAAGAGATATCGATGAATCATCCGCATGAACAACCTCCACTTCATCTCCATCCCATTGTATGATGCACTGATGCATTGTGGATGGAATGCAGCAGTTAGCATGGATCCAATCCCTTCCTAGCAGAACAGCATAAGTACTCTTGCTGTCGACGATGAAGAAGGACGTGGGGATGGTCTTTCGCCGACAGTTAAGTCCACGTTCAGAACACCCTTGGCTTCTGACTGTTGGCGTTGAAATCGCTTAGTGTGACGTTGGTCTTGATAAGATCTTTAGTAGAACGTCCCAAACGTCGTAACATGGAGTACGTCATTATGTTGATGCGCTGCTCCCGTGTCAACCAAGATCTTGCCGATAGGGTGCCCTGATATAACCCTTCGGTATAGGGCCTTCGATGCCTATAGCTCTTTTCTCGTGGCTTCTCAAAGATAACGCCGTGCCCGCAATCAAACCGTGCCACCGATACTTCCTCGTCTTTTGGAGCACAAAACTCGACGGGAGAACGAACACCATGTTTGTATCACCGATGTCCCCGCATCGGCTTTCTTCGCTTGGGTCGCCACACTTTCCTCTGCGCTTCGTCTCTGTTTGCTGAATTTTCACGGCCGATCAGGCCGTGCTTTCCTCAACGTGCATGTGCTGCTCCTCGCTTCTTCCAAATTTCGAGCCGTTGCACTCGCGCTTTTGGGAGTGGCTGAGTCCATCGACACCACCTTGGTCGGTGATATCTGTCTTCTTCTCGACTCTTCAAAGTCTTCATCTTGGGATGACTCAGCTCGTTTGTTCTGAGGGGGAAGAGGCCCTAGACGCTGAACACCTGAAACTTCGTTTGTTCCCTTCCTCTTTACATTCTCGCGCTCTCGATTGTAGGCAATCGGCTCATTCCCGAGTCCCAGAGTGTTTGAAGAAAGGACAATTCCAATGTCTGTCCACGTCCTCTTGCTCCCTTGACCTCCCTCCGGAGTGACGCTCATACCCTTCGTATCGACGGTATTTCTGTTTCTCGCATCGACCGACGATATCCGTCATCGCCGTCGAAGGCCGACATCGGTCGTATCTGTTCATATTTGTTAAGGAGGTGCGCGGAAAGTGGTCGTTGATACCGCACGCTTATCACCTCTTCTTCAGTCAAATACCGTCTGTCATCATGCTGGGGCCGGTCGCGTGGATCGGCCTCCTTTTTATCTTTGCCGCGAGAACGACTGCTCTCGGCTTATCCTCGTCATGGCGATCTGCAAGCCCTGCCATATTGATGTCAAACGAGAAACCTGGCTCGCGTCCTATGCACTGGCTGAGATCGACCATGTTGACTTCCGGAAAGCTGCGTGTCAACTCTCATGGCAAACTGACCGAAGAGTAATCGGCCTTGTTCTATTGCCATTTGAATCTGTCCGCGCAGACCTTGCAGTCGTTGGTGGTATGGGTGAACGTGTGATGCCATTTGCAGTATGGCCTGCCGTTCATCTCTTGTGGCGTGGGGATTTTGTGGCCTTCGGGTAACTTCAGCTGTTTCTCCTATAGCAGCAAATCGAAAATTTGCTCCGTTTTGCTCAAATCAAAGTCGAACCCCTTCACCCCCTGGTTGCTTCACCCACTTGCAGGACACGGGTTTTGCCCCCGAGTCCACTCTACAGCGACCTCCTGATCTCCGCGAATCTTCATCTTCGTTTATCTCGATCAGGGCGACGCGCTTGTACTTGTCTTGGTATATTCTGGATGGCGCTGTTCATATGTTGTCAACTTCTGAACCATGTGCGCCGAATTGTACTCTGCTGGAAGGTCACATCTCTAAGCGGCGCTGATAGTCCTGCTACCGCGCTCGACGTCCTTCTCGCTAGGCGAACCGAATAACATCGGTTTTCGACGGTCTAAACCTCCGGATGTACTCGATACCGTCTCTCGTCTCGCGAACTTGGGTCCGATCGGCAAGGCTAGCTTCCGTAGTTTCCGAATGGTATTGTACATGGAACTGCTCTTCCAGCTGCTTCCACGTCCGAACCGAGTCTGGTAGCAACGAGGTGTACCACCCAAACGCTGGACCCGTAAGAGACTGCGAGAAGAGCCTCACACGTAGCTCGTCTGAAGCTGAGACCATGCCCAACTGTGCCGAGTATCGGCTCACGTGCTCGATCGAGCTGGTTCCTTCTGATCCACTAAATTTGGTGAAGTCAGGAGCCGATACTTAGGTGGCAGTGGGATCAGGTCGTAGTCGTTGGGATACGGCTTGGAATAGCCGATCATTCTCTTCTTCGGCAGGATGCCGAACTGGTCTCTCATGATTGCGGTGATCTCATCCACCGTAGGAGCTGCAGAAGTTGATCGTTCATGACTTGTATTGGTGGCGTATTTAGTTAGCCACGTCTGTTTCTCAGCATCTGCTCCAGAACTGCTTCCTGCTCCAGCGACTCCTCCTGCCGTGGCAGTCCTTCCTGCTGCAACCTGGGTCATCCAGTTGTTGCAGCACGTATGTGCACACGTATCCATGTGGAATTTCCTTGGGCGGCTCATACAGGAATTGGTAGTCGCCTGGATCACCTCCAACCTTGTAGACGACGTACGCTGGTGAACCTTGTTGCTGTGGAGCTGCAAACGTGTGCTGCAGTGGTGGCCTTGTATAGAGCGGTATCTCTCCTTGATGAGTTCCTAGAGCAGGACCTGACGGAGAGTACTTGTGCTTCGTGACTTCTTGCACCACATTGAGCGCGACACGCTCCAGAGTGTTCACCAAGCTCTCAGCATGCCGATGAAGAGAGTGAGCAACGGCATAGTTGACTTCCTGTCGCAGGGCTCTGGTACGTTCGTCCGAAGGGAGAGATAGATCTAGTCCATCCAGCGCGCCTTCGGGTTGGAACCCTTTGAACTTGATCCCGTGCGAACGGGTTTTCTCAAAAGCGCCGATGAGATCGGCTTCCAAGATTGCCTTGAGTTCATCGTATCTCTTCTTATGCTCAGGAGGCAGATCTTCATACTTGACGGTTCCGCCGCCTGAGACGCAGATGACGACATGGTTGCTGCGGAAGATTGTCCCGATGTCCCACCGGGCGTGCCAGAATGTGTTGCCTGCCAAAACCCACCGGCGAGCAGTGGTTAAGCAACACGAAGAGCCGGGAGGCTTCCAAGGCGGCAGCGGGCCCTGGTCCCTCGACGTCGTCCCGCAAATGCTCCGGCACACGACCCGGCGGCTGCAAGGCGTGCCACCTGACCTATACCTGGCCAGGAAGGTGTTGGATTGCTTCAATTAGTTCCTGCATGGCAACACGTAAACATTAAATACGAGCCCTATCGGCTCTCAGGTTGCCTCGGATCGGCTCAAAGAGCCGATCGCACCATGGTTCATGTTGGATTTTCAATGACATGGGGATCCTGCTTGATCATAACAAAGCTAAACCAATCTACGACAGTTTAGGGTTTTCACCGTATGATCGGAACATCCTACACGTAGTTGAGCCTAATAGACACGAAAGGTAATGGAAAACTAACCCTAAAAGAGGCCTAAAAACTAACATTAAGTTAATTCCCGGAACATCCCTCTTAGGACTAACAAACCATACCTAACGCACTACCGGATCGTTCAACCCGTTTGCAAGGCCTAACCATACGGATATTAAACTAATCCTTGAGGAACAAGGAGCAACTATAACAGATCGGATCTACTAAGTAACGAACAAGCAAGATGCTGCCCTTACACCTGGATAGGTGTACAGCTAGATATTGAGGGACGGCATAGCTAAGCAGATATGCGTAAGAAAAGCATCTATGCAAGCCCCAAAACATCTACGATAAATAGTGCTACTCGCCATCAACAATGCTTCAGCATTGAGCAACACAAGGTAAACGAATAAGAAGTGCCCAGATCGCAAGATGCGATCTAGGCAAGATGGTGCTTACCCGGAGAAACCCTCGAAAGAAGGGGTGGCGATGCGCCTGATTTGTGTTTGTTGTGAACGTGATTGTCCTCCTTTTCCGATAACCCTAGATACATATTTATAGTCCAAGGGACTTTCTAATTTGGACGTGCACCTAACCGTGCACGGGTCAAACTCTATCTTTTAGTCTAAACTACGATGCGATCTACTATATTACAGATACATAGGCAATTAAGCCCAAACTCTTCGGCAAGGCCGCTTCAAAGATGCTCCGTGCGTATATCTTTTAAGCCCATCTTCACTTACGGCCCATCTCCCGATTTGGCCAAAATCCGGTGATAACAATACTTTACGCGTTATTTTACATTTTCCGCACTAACCTATTAACAAGATGCCGAAGTGCCGCTTCGTTTTTCTGCTGTTTTTGGTTTCAGAAATCCTAGTAAGGAAATATTCTCGAATTGGACGAAATCAACGCCCAGGGTCCTATTTTTGCACGAAGCTTCCGAAGTCCGAAGAGGAGACGGTAGGGCCACGAGGCGCAGACACGGCGGCGCGGCCTGGCCTCGCCGCGCGGCCTGGTGGTGTCGCCACCTCGTGACGCCTTTGACCTACCCTTCCGCCTACTTAAAGCCTCCGTCGCGAAACCCCCGTACCGAGAGCCACGATACGGAAAACATTACCGAGACGCCGCCGCCGCGAATCCCATCTCGGGGATTCAGGAGATCGCCTCCGCACCCGGAGAGGGGAATCATCACCGGAGGGGCTCTACATCATCATGTTCGCCTCCGAATTGATGCGTGAGTAGTTCATCCTTGGACTATGGGTCCATAGCAGTAGCTAGATGGTTGTCTTCTCCGCTTGTGCTTTCATTGTTATAGATCTTGTGAGCTGCCTAACATGATCAAGATCATCTATTTGTAATGCTACATGTTGTGTTTGGTGAGATCCGATGAATAGAGAATACCATGTTAAGTTGATTATCAATCTATCATATATGTGTTGTTTATGTTCTTGCATGCTCTCCGTTGCTAGTAGAGGCTCTGGCCAAGTTGATACTTGTAACTCCAAGAGGGAGTATTTATGCTCGATAGTGGGTTCATGCCTCCATTAAATCTGGGACAGTGACAGAAGGTTCTAAGGTTGTGGATGTGCTGTTGCTACTAGGGATAAAACATTGATGCTTTGTCTAAGGATATTTGTGTTGATTACATTACGCACCATACTTAATGCAATTATCTGTTGTTCGCAACTTAATACTTGAAGGGGTTCGGATGATAACCTGAAGGTGGATTATTTAGGCATAGATGCATGCTGGATAGCGGTCTATGTACTTTGTCGTAATGCCCTGATTAAATCACATAGTAATCATCGTTGATATGTATTGAATCTTTATTTGTCAATTGCTCACATGTAATTTGTTCACCCAGCATGCTAGTTATCTTATTGGAGAGAAACCACTAGTGAACTGTGGACCCCGGTCCAATCTTTTCATCTGAATACATTCTTTTTATTGTTCTTTGCAAACAACCACCATCTTCCACTCGATACGCTTAATCCTTTGTTTTCAGCAAGCGGTGAGATTGACAACCTCACTGTTACGTTGGGGCAAAGTACTTTGATTGTGTTGTGCAGGTTCCACGTTGGCGCCGGTTTCACCGGTGTTGCGCCGCACTACATTCCTCCACCAACAACCTTCACGTGCTTCTTGGCTCCCACTGGTTTGATAACCTTGGTTTCTTTCTGAGGGAAAACTTGCTGTGTGCGCATCATACCTTCCTCTTGGGGTTCCCAACGGACGTGTACATCTACGCGCATCAGTGGTGATTGGTTCATTTTCCCCACGATTTCCGAGCTCCCACCTTCCTCTTCCTCTCCCACTTCATGGTCACATTTCCTTGCGCCTCACGGTTATCACCCCTCCAGATCCTGCGATTTCTCCTCCCAAATCACTATAATCTCATTATGCCTCGACGCTACTAATGGTGATTGGAAGCGGATATGGAGGTTGCCGCTTGTGGTGCTTCCCTTGGTTGCTTGTTTGGATGCCCCCAAACTTTCTTTGTCGACTTTGGAGTTGCCCAGGGTAAAGCCCATCAGTTCATTATTTTCTATTCTCTGCTCGTATGTTTGGATGGGCAGATATTTTCCCAAGGATCATAATAATTACGAGTGAGAATTGTAAGTCATGAAGACTACTCACACTGCTCTCTTCCCCTCCCCTCCCGAGTCGCCTCCCTCCTAGGCGGCTCCGGAGGTTCCCCTGCTCCAACCCTAAGCCCCCTCACACCGCTCTCCTAGCCGTCGTTGTCGCCGGCGCTGGCGGTGATGGAAGTGCCCATTAGGTCGTCTCGGCGGTGGGCAGGGGAGGTGCATCTCGGCCGCGGTTCATGGGGGACGGTGGGCGGTGGTGCGACTAGGCTTGGCCGGGACCTGAGCGCCTCCACCGGAGCGGTGACGAGGAGGTGGTGCGTCGCCCGGCGGTCCTCCACCGCACAGTGGAGATCTAGGTCGGCTTGATCTGATCTGGGCCGGTTGAGCCTAGGCATGAGTGTGTTCTTGGTGTTGGTTCTTGCCACGCCGACGGGCCATGCTTGGCTGCCCTCTCCATGTCTGTCGATCTGGTTGGTAGTTGAATGGCGACGAGGGGGTTGCTGGTCATGCAAATAATGGTGGCGGTCCTCGGATTCTTCTCACACCAAGTTGATGATCTGTCGGATGCTTGTTCCCATCGGTCTATATGGATTGTCGTGTTCCGGAAGGCCCTGCCAGCGAACTTCATTGTGTGAATCATGCTTGAAAATTGCTGGATTGGGTGGTTTCGGTTGTGCGCACCCATGTTTTTTATCTTACCGTTTGGTTTCAATGGGAGCTCTTTGAAGCTCTATTGGATATTAATATCATGGAGCTCATTTTCTTTCAATGGTGCTGGCGGAGAAAGTCGTGAAAGTCGAGATCGGTGGAATAGAAATGGTGGTCGGATCTTGGTGGTGATGTGGAATTGGCTTGGTGCTTCGTGACTTGAAACAGCGACATGTATGTGGGGGCGACTGCATAGGAGAAGTTCAGGGTCTTCTCTTTCATGGTGAAAATCCAAGGTCTGGCCTTAATTGGTTGTGCCTGGCAATGTTCTTGTTGAAGGCATTGTTTTGAGAGTGAGGACTTTTTTTCAGGGTGAAAACCTAAGATCTATGATCAGGCGACGACAGTGTTTGTGCATTGTTTCCTTCTTGGAAGCGTTGCTTATGGAGAAGCTGATCTTCTGGTGTTGTTTTGGTGGTGTCAGTGTTGCTGTTTCAAGAAATGGCCAACGATGCCTTAGTAAAGTAACGCATAGATGCCACCATCGTTCGCCATGACTAGCGTTAGGGCTCGGTTTTCACCGGCAGTCACGCCTCCCCTAACTCGTTGTCAGGATTAGATATGGGATCGTGAGATCCGTCACAACTAGTTGGTCGGTCACCTCCGATGGAGGAGGAGGAGGCCACCACCGTCATTCCCCAGGGCGTTGCCCTAGGCGTCCTTGTTTTGTGGGTTTGTTGCGCAAATTTTATCAAAGCAAAATTCACACATGTAGCCAGATCTGACAGTCACCTTCGATCTGCTCAAATTCGCAAAGGATTCGAGAGATCGAAGGCTCTGATACAAAATGTAACGGTTCTACCGGGTAGTAGGATGAGGGACAAGCAAAGATTTCACTAACAAGCACTGATTGCAAAGGCACGATCCAATTTTGGGAATTGAGAGCGAGACACCTAGGGTCCGCCCGATGCGGTGATGGAATCCCAGATGGCCTCACACAACGCACACTTATATGTTGGTCTTATGTTACCCCACCACTCTCATCATTTCATTTGGTCTAGTTTATCACCAATGGTGCATGGATTCGCTTTGACTTGTCATTTCGGATTTGTGGATTGCTAGGTATCCCTGCCAAGGTAGTAGACTTGGGGGATTTTCCTTCCGAGGTTGCGATCACAGGTTCGGTTCTTGCCGCTTGCGAGTAAGGTGATCTCGATGTTGACGTCACTCGCAAATTCGCCGGGTCGTTACAAGGAGTGGCAGCTATGTGCACAATACTTTGGCGGCAATTGCACTATTCATGTTCTATTTCACTATTTGGATCATTGGTTGTATTCGCAGACTACGCTATGTTTAAATTTGACTTCAAAAATTCAAAATCACACATTCAAACCCAATCGTGTTGCCATTCTGTTCAGAACAGATGCCCAAGGCCCCGGCCACGACCCCACGTCCCCACCTTTCCGTCTCGTCCCCTCCGGCACCGCACCGACCCGTCCCGCACCGCAGTCGCCGATCCCAGCCAACCACCCGTCCACGCCCTCCTCCTTCCTCCCTGCCGCCGCATCACCCCACCCCACCTCTCCCCCTCCGCCGCTGCCGCCCCCACTGGGCGCGAGCTAGCCGGATCTCTCTCTCCCAAGCGTCCAACCAAGTTACCTCCGGCCGCGCGATTCCACCTCCAGGTCTCCTCCAAGGCGCTCGCCGGTCGCGCCGGTGGTTCCTCGGCAATTCCGGTCAAGATGGGGCTATCCTCGGCCGCCGCGACCGACGGGGCGCAGCTGTGCGTCTTCGACCTCAGGAGGGGCCAGCAGGAGGGGCAGGAGCTCGACAAGATCCTCTTCTTCCACCCCGCCGACTGCCCCATCCTCCTCCAGCTCTCCGTCATCGGCCTCTGCGAAGGGATCATCACCTTCACAAGGTTGGTCCGCTGCGTGATTTCTCGCAGGAACTGAACCTGCACATTTAGTCGGCCCTTCTCCTTACCACTACCACTACAGTTAGAATCTTGTGCTGTAGTTTCGGCAACATTGACGATTAAATGCCCTGCCTTAATTGTTACATGAATTCTCTCATCCATGCAACGCCCTTTAATCCATCCCTGTGCCTACAGTATTTTAATCCTGTTGTTTACTAAAATCATTACTGCTGTCTTTGTTACACTGCTGCTGTTATTTCACTACTCCTATCGCTATAAACCGTTGTTACGATAAACTCTTGCGAGCAAGTCTGTTTTCAGGTGCAACTGAATTGGCAACTCCGCTGTTAACGCTTACAAGTATTCTTTGGCTCCCCTTGTGTCGAATCAATAAATTGGGTTTTACTTCCCTCGAAGACTGTTGCGATCCCCTATACTTGTGGGTCATCACCCCTACTTCATCTTCCCTCCATGAGGATCCCTCCTCTGGAGTACCGTCGAATCGGCAAAGACAGTGCCACGTCAACAAATACACACCGCCTCCTCGCCGCGGTGACCGTAGAAAATCACCACAACGTCTTTAATTACCATGCCATCGTATTCGCAATGGACGGTGACTAAATCGAGCCCCACCGACAAGTTCGTTGACTGTTCATGCATTTTACCCGTTTTCCTTTGTCTCATTTGACAATCTCGCTCTAGACCTGTTGTCGACGCCGTCACGACATTAGCTGCCCTGCGCGAGTTCATCCTATTACGCCCATCAACAAGACCTTCCATGCCGTTGATACTCGTTGTGGTCGACACGGTAGATGCACACTAATTCACCTCTTGGCACTTGCTTCCACCGTCTAGCAACTCCTCTAGAAAAATAATCTCTTTACGAGAGAGAGCAACACTGAATGTGTTGCCATCGTCCAATCTGAGAGACCTGATCTCGAGTGAGTAGACAATAGGCCCGCCTTAGTAAAGTAACGCATAGACACCACTATTGCCCGCCATGACTAGTGTTAGGGCTCGGTTTTCACCGGCAGTCACGCCTCCCTAACTCGTTGTCGGGATTAGATATGGGATCGTGAGATCCGTCACAACCAACCGGTCGGCCACCTCTGGCGGATGAGGCCACCACTGCCATTCGCAGGGATTTTTCCCTAGGCGTCCTTGTGTTGTGATTCTTTGTGCAAAATTTATAAAAGCGAGCTCAAACTCGCAAAGGATTCGAGAGATCGAAAGCTCTGATACAAAATGTAAGAGTTATACCAGGTATTAGGACAAGGAACAAGCAAGTTTTTTCGATCTACTCTATGATTTCACTAACAAGCACTGATTGAAAAGGCATGATCCAATTTTAGGAACCGAGAGCGAGAGATAAAATAACACGACACACATATCTAGTGCTACCACCCCTTTAGATGCTACCGTGCTACCGTACAAAAAAACGTATTTTATACGTGTCAAAAACTTATACGAAAAATTGTGAGTACTCATGAAGCATGTCCCTACAACATCCCAAAATTTCATATCCAAAATCGACATGGACACTGAGAAACAAAAAAGAGAAAATCAGCATGAATAGTGCTACCTAGTGTCACAAAAAGACAAATCAGAAAATGACACTATTCATGCTGATTTTCTCTTTTTTATTTCTCAGTGTCCATGTCGTTTTTGGATATGAAATTTTGGGATGTTGTAGGGACATGCTTCATGAGCACTCACAATTTTTCGTATAATTTTTTGACACGTATAAAATATAATTTTTTGTACGGTAGCACGGTAGCACCTAAAGGGATGGTAGCACTAGATATGTTCTCCGGCAAAAACCTATCATCGCAGCCTCGGAAGGGAAATGCCCCAAGTCTGCTACCAGTGATACCTAGCAATCCACCAATTAGAAGTACCCGGAGACAAGTCAGACCGAATCCATTCAACGTTGGTGGTAAACTAGACCAAATAAAATGCTGCTGAGTGGTGAGGTAACATAAGACCCACCTTTAAGTCTCGTTCTTGCCGCTTGCGGGCAAGGTGATCTCGATGTTGACGTCACTTGCAAATGTGCCGGTTCGTTACAAGAAGTGGGCAGCTATTTGCACAATAGTTTGGCGGTAATTGCACTATTCATATTCTATTTCACTATTTGGATCATTAGTTGTATTTGCAGACTACTATATGTTTAAATTTGACTTGAAAAATTCAAAATTACAAATTCAAACCCAATCGTGTTGTCGTTCTGTTTGGAACAGATGCTCCGAGGCCTTGGCCATGATGATAACCACTCAGTGGTTGGATGGCTAGGAGAGCAGTGACACCCCAGTCTATTAGAGTTCAAATTTCAGATTTAACGCTTTGCCGTCTTATTAAAATGCAGAATATTTTTTGGTGTAAGGCGACGTTAACACCAGTGGTGATTTGGTCAATTTCAACCCGGAGATGCTTGTAAGGTGTGTACTGGAGTGAAATGTATTTTAGTCCTACCTCGTTTGGAAAAAAAAAAAAGGCCCCGGCCACGACCCCACCTTTCCGTCTCGTCCCCTCCCGCACCACAGTCGCCGATCCCAGCCAAGCCAACCACCCGTCCACGACGCCCCTCCCTGCCGCCGCATCACCCCACCTCACCTCTCCCCCACCGCCGCTGCCGCCCTCACTGGGCGCGAGTTAGCCGGATCTCTCTCTCTCTCCCAAGCGTCCAACCAAGCTACCTCCGGCCGCGCGATTCGACCTCCAGGTCTCCTCCAAGGGGCTCGCCGGTCGCGCCCTCGGCAATTCCGGTCAAGATGGGCCTGTCCTCGGCCGCCGCGACCGACGGGGCGCAGCTGTGCGTCTTCGACCTCAGGAGGGGGCAGCAGGAGGGGCAGGAGCTCGACAAGATCCTCTTCTTCCACCCCGCCGACTGCCCCATCCTGCTCCAGCTCTCCGTCATCGGCCTCTGCGAAGGGATCATCACTTTCACCAGGTTGGTCCGCGTCTCATTCCGCTGCATGACCTGTACATTTAGTCGTCCTTCTCCTTACTACTACCGGTACAGTTAGAATCTTGTGCTATAGTTTGGGCAACATTGACGATTTTGTTTGACCGTGTTGGAAGTTTACACTTCACACAGTCTGATGATCTAGTGCGGTAATAGGTGCCGCCATGCTGCTCCCGAAACATAATTAGGCATCATTTTTCACTAAGCTGCTTGTTGTTGTGGCAGATCCGTACCTAATGCACTGCAAATTTAAGGTTATTCAGTTTGTTGGCACAGCCTCCCGGTTAGATTTTCCAAGCAAGAACTTGCATATGCTAGCTGTGCACCTCTCAGTGTTTAAGGGTCAAAGTAGTGTTTATAAAATTAGTACCACGTCTTACTTTTAAAGCAACTAGCTTCGTTAGATTATTACCCCTTTTGCTGAGAATTCACATATTCAATCACATCCCTGGAAAATCACAAACATTTATTAATACAGACTAACATAGAGCCATAAAGATCTGAAGATTTCTTGCAAAAAGAGTAAAGATTTGAAGAGTGGAGCTCATTATGGGCAGCAATCTTTTTGTTCTGCTACCAATTGTTAATCTTTTGTTATGCTAATTCATTTCTTGCCTTATTTCGATGTGTTCAGCCATTTCATCTCTCTAATGTTAGTTCCGTGAGTTATGTGCAGAATATTTTCTCCTGAGGATGACTGTGAGGTGATAGAATCAGATAGACACTCCCACGTGTTTTACCAAGCTGAGCCAGATATTTGGATGGTTCTGGTAATGACTGTTCACTACATTATACTAGTAGGCATTTGGGTTCAGTAATCTTTGGTTTTCATGAAGTATGGCTATATGCGTCTTTGTTAGTTTACCGTTGTTTGAGTGAACTGCTTTCTTGTTAATAATGTATGCTTCTTGATGACATTGTTCCTTTAATCTAACTGCAGAATGTAAAAGTTAGTAGTTAGTGCTGAATAACTGAATAAGTGGTGACGAGATGGCGGCTGTTACCATTCCATGGTACTTATCGCAATATATGGAAGTATTCATCTGTAGAGTTAAGATAATCTTCTAAGATGGAATAAAAAGACTCGCCTTGTGTGGCATGTACTCATGTTGTACAACAATGGACTAAATGTAGTTGAGTATTTTTGCATGTTACACACTTGATGGGAAAATTTGCGGTAGACTTTTGATCTTTAGTTGATGAATATAGAGTACTTGTTCTTTAGTCTGCACTTGTTTGCTTACAAATTTGGATTTGCATCCTCTGCACAACAATAACTTGAATGAATCATCCCTTTCTTTACTGCCCAAATTGTTAATGTGCAATTTGATATGCAGGTGGTAGAGAAAACTAAGGACAGCGAATCAACTTTACGTTTCGGTGCATTGCAAGGAATACTTAAAGAATCACACTCACTTTTCACAATGTTTCATGGACCAATCCGAGCTTTACTTGACAGACAACCAAGTGCTGAACTTGCCCGCGGTCACCTCCACACATTTGTTACAGATTATTTAAGCGGTTAGTTTTCCATCAAGCTGTGGTCATCATAACTGCTTTGACGTTAATACAATATATTAAATGTGTGTTAGGATCAATTGAATTGAACCTTCTCTAATAGAAACTAAGTAGGTATTTGCTACGAAGCACCGATACGGCGAGAGAGATACGGCGATACGGATACGGGGATACGGGATACGGCAATTTCTAGAAACAACAATACGGCGATACGGCGAATATACATGTAAAATTAATGAAATGCTATGCAGTGACTTGTGAAGTCAAAGAATAATTGAGGCGGCGGAGGAGAGAATGATTCCAGGTTGCGGGGAGGCGATTCTAGACGGCGGCGAGCGACCCCAGACAACGACGGTGGCGGTGCGCTCACTCCTAAGGCCTCAATCCAAACCACTTCCATAGTTAATCAAGCAAATAGATAGATAGCGCAGTGGCTATTAGGGTCACTGTTGGGTTTGATTGGGCTTCCCAACGTTTCTGTGTCCTAGCCGTGTCGATGATGTCCCTGGCGGAGTATCGGTGGTGTATCGGTATTATTTTTTCTTTCTTTTTAAAATCGTAAAAGCCGATACTCCTGGGATACGTGTATCGCCCGTGTATCGGGGTATCGGAGTATCGGCGGAATATTATACGCGGACACGGCAGATTTTGAAGTATCGGTGCTTCGGAGGGTATTTGCAAAATTATTAGGTAATCTAATTATATCTATACGTGGTATTCTTTGTTCTGGGGCAGATTTTATTGTTGGCAAAAAGCTACAATTGCCTACCTACCGTGATAGCCTAACGGAGCGGGGAACAGTCCAAATGTTAACAGTCTCACGAGAAGTGGCACTTGAAGTTCAGGTAAGCTGTATAGTTCTGAAATCTTATGTTTTCATCTCTTGGTTACAGAAATACCATCTAACTGTAGATTTTTTTGTTTGTCTCCTACTCCCTCAGAACTTTGATAAGTTGAAATCATTTCCATGATACTAAGCCCCCTTTTCTCACGTTGTTTCTGTATAGAAAATCAGGCAGGATTATTGCTTGCGTTTTTTAGTAGAGTTGTATTCTGGTTGTAAACCCCATGTCAGACCTAGTTCCTGTATGAGGCCAGTATTGTATTATAGGAATGTTGGTGCACTGCAATACCGAACACCTATATCTTACACCTGTATGAGGCCTGTAGACGGGTATCCGGTTCCTTGGTGAGGAACTGGTTAGTAGCTTAGTGCTCACTAGTCATAACTTCGATCAACTAAACAAAATAATTTTGTATCTGTAAACATGTTACTATTCTCATTTTTCTTTGTGAAATCTTGTCCTATCCTGTTCAATATTCGATGTTACCAGCTGGTTCCACTGAAAAACTAACCTTCTGTTCTTTCATACTTCATAGATTATGTTATATGCAATTGTCGAACATGTCTCCTTTGCTGGCTTTTAAATATAGTACTCCCTCTGATCCAAATTAATTGGCACAGATTTAGGCAAAATATTCCCTAAATCCGTCTAGGTTCACTGAACCTGCGTCAACTAATTTGGATCAGAGGTATAGTATTATTTTTCGATATGTAAAAAGTGGCTCCTTTCATTTTAGGCTTGTAAGACAGTTTGAAGTCGTTCTGGATAAGTATCTAAAAGCTTACCTCGTTAGATTTTTTCTGGAACCAATCCAAATACCATATAACGCTTTTAGTTAATCTGCAGAAGCAATGTGTAAATATTGTTTGTTACTGTATGATCTTGAATCGTGTTTTTAAAGAATATCTAGAATCATGTTGATTGTAATAGTTCCATCCATCTATTTCAGCCATTGATGTTTTAGTATTTCAGTCACTCGCCGCAGTTCTTGGGTCATGTCTTGGAAACGTAATCTGCCAATCAATTGTATTGTTTGAGGACCTTTTGGTATCTACAACACTTCCCCCGGTATGATCTCCCTGCAATCACTACTTCTTTTGAATTTTTATTTTCATTTTCTGATTCATGGCATGTGATTTGCGTGTGTTGAAGATTCTAAGTTCTTCATTATTGTTGTAGGATGATACATTAAACCTATACACTTATGCTATCCTGAGGTTGACTCCTCGTGCTTTATACTCTAATGCAAATTCGTGGTCCTATCTGCGGAAAGGGGCTTATGTTAATGCTGGCCCTGCTTCAAGTTCGTCAAATGGAGCAGCTGCAGCAGAAAGGTATCATAGTCGATCTCGTGACACTTCTCCTGGTGGACAAAATCAGATGCATCATAATTTCAGGCCCCTCCAGCGTGAGAAATTGTCCAAGGGGAAGGATGGTTTTGTTGCTGCTGACTTTGCAACTACAGAAGTTCGTGCTGCTGTACCATTGACTCCGATATTGTGGTTCCAGCAGGCAGAGGAGCGCATGTATCTGTGCGTTTATCAGCACAAGAACCTTACTATCTTACTGCTGATTCCAGCTTCCTCTGTAATAAATGGAGAAGAGGGCATTGCTCACGTCAAGAAGCATCTTCTGGAAAATGTGTGTGATCTTTGCACAACTTTCATCATTTTCTTAGTTTCCTGATTCAGAGTTGATCCAAGTACTAGATTATGGAAAAGTATCGACATACCTTACTCGATATTGTTTATGATAAGATGTACGTGAATAAATGTCAATAATTTGATCAACTTGCAGGCATCACAGAACATTGTCACTGTTGAACAAAAACTAACACGGGGATGGGGAGGAGAAAATGCCTATCATGTCGCTGGATATCGTTACCTACTTGTTGATCCAGACAGAAAAGTGTCAAGAGCCTCCCCACCTGGGAAAGTCACCACCTTGTCAAAGGTTTGTTCGTTCACATTGTGTTAATCGCGGCGTAACAGTTTATTATTTTCTTGATCATTCATTTGTTTGGGAACATATGTCCATTTCGCTACACTGGTGCATGGAGATTGATGATGTTACATTTCTGCATCTTAGTAGGCACTAGCTTGCTTATTAGGTTTAATCATTTTTTCAGGTTATGTGTTCCTTCAGATTGATTTACTTTATCATGTTTGTTGATTACCTTCTATGCTGAAATTTTGCAGGATTCTCTTCTTGCCCTGAATAGGCTAAGAGAAGAAATAGATTTAGAGAAGTCAAGAGCTAAGAGGAGTGATCCTACCCATGACAAGGATTATGAAGTATGCATCAGAGCGAAAAATAATGCATGGGTTATTGCTAAAATTACTCGAGGAAGAGAACTCTACATGGCTTTAGAGAAGGGCGGTGAAACACTTCTTTATGCATCTACAGCTGTTGAGAAATTTAGCAACAGGTAACTGTTTACTTTGTGGTGGTTAATTTCACCATGCATTCACAGTGACCATGCCAATGATACTATGGTTAATTTGACTGATCCATGCATCAAATATTGGGATAAGAAATCGCTGACATGCTTTGTCGGGCAGCTATACGACTTTCACTGGCAATTAATATTTGCTTGATTGTGCTTTAGTGCGTGATGAAAGAATGTGCTCCTCTTTTAATGCCCCAATATAGCATTGTGTAGACCTTCTGTTTTTTTCTCCTATATACCCGTCTGTTTGAGCAAACTGGCAACCTTCACTTGTATTTGAATGGTACTCTTGGAATTCGTTTATTTTAACATGAATGCAGAAACTTATAGGACAGAAAGCCAGAAACATATCTTACCTGACCTCATTATGTCCCCTACTGTGATTCCATGACACTCCACCTGAGTTGGTATTTTCCTGTTCCTATGTAGCGTAGCATCATAGACCATAAACTGCATCTGATCTTGTTAATATTTGCATTCCTCTCTCAGGTACTGTGAGGGGGCATTCTCTACAGACTGAAAGCACCGGCATGAGATGCTTCCCCTTTAGATTCACAAAAAAAGAAGACGACATGCTTCCTCCTCCCACTATCCAGCACATGGTTTTTCACTGGATCACTCATGCTGTAATGACTGGATCTAATGCCATGACTATACTCATACCAGTTGTACAGCTGCCTGTTGTTGCTTGCCATGCGAGATTAGAGGCTTCTTTAGAGAATAATGCAAAGCAGGAACGGCATGTTTCTTTAAGGTTTTGCAGCCTACTGGAATACATAAGACCGACCATATCGTTTCTTCTTCTGAATGCTAACGTTGCACTGCTGACTCACATAGTTGCCTTGCATGTATCACATTGCATATCCGTGATCGGTTCATTGGTGTGTTATTTTGAGTTGCTCAATATTGTACCCAGTTCGCTATACAGCATGTTTGAAATTAGAAATGGAAAAGAGGCTCCAAATTTAAACAAGAGATTAAGGTGCTACTTTCTAATGCAACTTTTGCTCCCTTGTGTTTTCCTCGCTTGTTGCACAGTTGTAGTGAAGGTATGTGCGAAGATTTGTGTGATGCTTGGACTGGCAATCAATATGCTTAGTGCTGTGGTGCTGCTGAGTTCAAATTTTCGATGGCCTGGGTTCCAACCTCTGTCCTATATTAAGATGAAATTCTTGCAGCTGGTGGAAAGGTTGATGCCTTTATTACCCATCTTGCTCACGATTTCGGAGATGTTGCACCTCTCCTGTAAAAACATGTCAAGTGGTGGAACCATCTCTAGTCTCGAAAACATAGATCAAATGCGCCAATATTTCTTAAAGATGGCTCACGTGGGTAGATAGGAGGATGGCAGTTTTGCACTCCCAGAAAATAAACACGATGAAGTAAAAAGAGGGAAAACATGTAGTGGTGGAACCATCTTTAGTCTCATAAAACATAGATCAAATGCGCCAACATTTCGTAAAGATGACATTCACGTGGGTAGATAGGAGGATGGCAGTTTTGCACTCCCACAAAATAAAACACGATGAAGTAAAAGAGGGAAAACGGAAACTAATGCTAATGAGTAATGACAGAGCAAATACCGGAAAAGACGCGTAAACAAAAAATGCGCATCCAGGGAATCGAACCCTGGTCAGTACCGTGGGAGGGTACTATGATACCACTACACCAGATGCGCTTGTGTTGCTAACGGTGGCCTTAAATTCTAGTATTTCTGTACTACAGAGTGCTTAATTGTGCCAACCACGCTTATATCGCCATAAATATCCTAGCCAGTAACTCGCCCATTCAGGACTCACTAGAACCATGGATAACATGGGAAACACTTGTGCGTCTTTAGCATCCGTTGGATGATGAGAGAAATTCCACCAGCTCTTTATACTACTAGTGAAATGTCACCCTTAATTATGTGTTGATTACCATCTCGTGCAAGCTGATTGTGAATCCTACATTACCTTGTGGCTTGGTCAAAACTACTTTCTCTGTCTCAAATTAGTTGTCTCAGATTGTCTAGATTTGCATGTAGAAGAATCCATGATGTTCGTATTCAGTTATCTGTTGGTGACGGAATTCCTGTGGGCTCCATATGGAGAAGTATCGTTGCCTCTTGATAAAGTTGGACATTGCCACGGATTTCGATAGTATTTCCTGCGATTGAATGGACAGAGGATTAGTGATTATGCCCTGACTCTTGCGGCTAAAGTGGCAGGTCGCAAGGTCAACACGGCAACACCCAATCAGTCAAGGATAGGCTGGCGGGTGAGTGACTCGTAGATTGTGGCCCTGACCTTGGCGAGGCTGGCGTAGCCGAGTTCTTTCCCTGTGGCACATTTTGGCCAATGTCCAACTGGCCCGGACATGGATGACTCCATCGTGTGGAGGTGCAAACGATAGGTTGTATTGGCCAAGTCGGCATATAATGGCTTCTTTGCTCGGAAGACGATGGCTTCGACAACCACACAAATTTGGAGATCCCGGACGCCTTACAATTGTAGTTACAATTGTAAGTTTGTGTGGCTCGCCCCGAGGAATCGGTGTTGGACGGCGGGTAGGCTCTAGTGGCGTGGTCTTCCGCACCTAGCCGCTTGACCTCTTTGCGACCAAGAACTAGAGATGATTCATTTGCTCCTGAGTTGCGTGGTGGCTTGGGAAGTCTAATCGTGGGGCTTATGTTGTCGGGACAAGCTGAACTGGCTTCCTAAGGCCGATTCCGATATCCTAGAGTGGTGTACCTCGAGGCATTGCCCTAAGGCACTCTAGCGTGATCTCTGGACGATGATCGTCCTGCTATCCTGGTGCACATGGAGACACTGAAAATGACACGGTGTTCAATGGAGCCAGCCCATCTGAGGAACCATCAAGAGAAGGATCAATGAGGAGTTTGATAGGTGGCATCTAGCTAGGTTTCCCGCTTAGATGGCTTTGGCTTTTCCAGTCCAGTGCCATTGTGGTGGCATGCATGCATGAGAGTAGGCTTGTGCTTTTGGGAGCTGTCATCCTTTGTTGGCGGCATGTACTACCCGTCTCACGGGTTACGGGTCTTCTAGGTCATTCTAATGATTAATACACCTTCGAAGGTGTATTCTAAATAAAGTATTTCCTGCGATTATATGTTGTTGCTGATTCAAAAATAGTATATGATAGAGATACATGACATGTCTGTAACGATAATAAATAAAGTCTAAAAGAAATGAATAAATCTTTGAGGTCTTAAACTCTTTCTTCTCCATGATACAATTTTTTTTTTTTCTGAAGGTAAGCGAAGAAAACAAAGCCATAGACCTATAAATACCATACCAAAGAAAGTTCTTTCATAATTTAATTTGAACCGCAAATGCCAAGAATACGTGCATGCATGCAAACATTAACGTAGTCAATCACCATCAACAAGAGTATCAACACCAGTATGCTAACCTGGTCGACGTTGCTAAGGAGCCGAGAGTATGAATCACCGTTGTGACAATCCTTCTCGCTGCAACTATGAGAAAAGATCCAAAATTGATCCGTCGAACCGAGATTTGAAAGCTTATACCTAGAGAAATTTAATTTTCCACCACCATCATTGACGTCGGGAAGGAGATCTCGTCGTTGAACGACGGGCCAAAGATCAATTATTGTTACGAAGGGCCAAACATCACACATCTCCACTAAGTCGGAGGGTAACAACTAACAAGGAGATGTCTATCAAAGCTTTAACCTAATCTATAAAAATATAATTTTATTAAAAACTCCACACATAAATGAAAATTATCTACCCTCTCAACACCGTCAAGACAAGAACCAATCTATAGAGAAAGCGGAGGGTTAAGTAATCCTGGCGAGACATCATTAGGCTACTCTCTCAAACATTGCCCTTATGGTCTCCGACCAGTCAGACGTGGGCTCTGAGCGTGGCAAACGCCTGTCTCAGCTCAAGGCCGGTGTTCCGTCCATGGCAAGCCGTTCTTACTGAAAGCCCGTGACGAAAGGAGCAAACTCTGCCACGTCCGGGCGGGCATTCTCAAGGAAAAAGAACCCTGCAGTCAGACCGGCCCCACACAACGCCTCGCGGCGCGCGAAACTCACTAGGCCGCCACCGCCGCCGGTCGCGGCTCCCGTCGCTTTGCTTCCCTAAACCTAACGGCGGCCGGCGGCCACCCCCGCTTCCCCCTACCCCTCCATCTTCACCCCCGCCGCCAAGAATCGACCAGAGGAGCGCTGCAGCTGATCCAGTAATGCGGACCAGGGGCCAGACCCGCCGCGAGGACAGACCCGCACCCGCTGCGTCCCCCGCCTCCTTAGGTGCTGGTCGCCTCCGTCTGGTCCTCCTTGCCGCCGTCATGTTCTAATGCTTTATCATACTGTGTTTTTGTTGAAGTTCTTGCTCTTTCTCCTGTAGGAGGTGGAGCGGGGGAGGGGGTTGCCGCTGGCGGCGCCAATAATCGCCGGAGAGCTTCGCCCGCCGCGAAAGGGAAATCCCCGGCCGCCAAGGTAGTAAAAGACGCCACCTTGGGTGTTTGGATTCCAGGGGATTATGGGAGAAGCTGGTTCTGTCGATTGGGCTGTCTACAGAGATAGTGATGTTCTAATGCGTTTCTTTAAATATTTTTTTATCAAGAATGTTCGACACATTCAGTTTGAATGAGCTGAAAGTTTAGACACAAAATAACTCAGAGATGACACGCATTATCTACTGAAAGTTTCAGTTTTGTATATTCAGTAGTCAAATTGAGCTCAAAGCGTATGCCCCATTGGAACTAAAGATTATACTAGCACTTTTAAGTTTTGATTGGAAAATAGGCAAAATCGGTGGGAGGAGTTCTGGATAGATTCTGTTTCCTAAGGTAGGAGGGGTATGGCTTAGGGATGTCAAATCTTCTCTGTAAGTCAAACTTATGTATTCCTTGATGGAAGTTCATTATGCTGTTCAATTCAGGTGGAATTGGATTCACCATTGGGGGTTAAGCGCAAAAAAGGTAAAGGCAATACCGAGTCAAATGGTGATGGTAGTACGAAAAGGTGCGGCGCGGGGAGTTCTGCGAAGAAAAATATGGAGGAAAATGAGCCGGAGGCAATTGGCGAGAGTGATACAGCTGGCATGGACTGGGAAGAGGGGCATGTCTCTGTGGTGGATTGCAAAGAGGGTTATTCCCATGATCTCGGAGAGACGGTCACTGTTGAGTTCACTGATGTACCTTCTTCGGCGGAAAAGAAGAGTGTTCGAAGGCATACTGCTGAAGAGAAGGTAAACATTTCACGACTTAAAACATGTTATTAATCAAGGTTTCTGCGTGGTTGGTGCATAAACATGCGTCTAACCTTTACCATCCCCGTATCCTGTGAACAAGTCACTGTAGCTTTACAGTATGTGCTGACTGTTCAAGATTGGTAGGTAGCAGCTTGTTTGCTGTGTAATGCAGTGTTCTGCAGCCTACTCACAAGAAAGCCTCTCTGAAAGGGGCATCAGTGCCGCTCGTTCTTAATGCACTTCGGAAGTTCAAATTACTATCTGTCTTTTTGTGCAAGCGCCACTTTCTTTTTTAGTATTGACCAAATGCTACTTTCGGATTTGTTCAGGAGTTGGCTGAACTCGTGCACAAGGTGCATTTGCTTTGCCTGCTAGCAAGGGGTAGGGTAATTGACAAGGCTTGCAATGATCCACTTATTCAGGTGCATTATATTGGTAGTCATTTATACCATTCTAAATTTCTCATGTTCCAGAATGTTGAAATTTCATGGTCATTTTCAGAAGTACTATACTGAACCATCTTCCAAGATAAGCCATATTTGTTTATGTTCTTTTCAGGCTTCAGTTCTCTCTGTTTTACCACACCACTTACTGTTGACTGGTGTAGACATTCAAAAACTGGATGCAAATAACCTGCGTAGTCTTGTGAGCTGGGTAAGCCCCCTTTGGCCCTTATATCTACATATTGTTCCCACATTTCTTTTTTTTTTCTTAATTTTTTTATTGTGCGTGCAGTTCCATCGTACTTTCTCTGTAGTTGCACAATCTACTGACAGGGGATCTTTTGAATCAAATATGGCTTTTGCACTTCAAAGTCATCTAGGCACTGCTGAAGAGGTATTGTATCTGCTCCCTTACCATTATGCTTCCTGAAGGAATTAGCCGCCCTTAATTCCTTATATTGGCAGGCATTATGCCTACTCCAATAGTTTTTTCAGATTTAAGAACCCTAAAAATTTGAATGAGCGTAATCATATTCCCTTGCACCACAATCTGTTTTCTGTTTGACATTGTAAATGAAATTTATCTTCTGAAGCTACACATAAATTCTCTTTGTTTAGATGACACCTAAATGGTTTGCAATGCAGGTCTGTGCAATATCAGTGGCACTGTTTAGGGCACTCAACTTAACAACTAGGTACGGATATCACTGTGCAACTAATTATGTGCTTGAGTTAGCCATATCTTAACTTTTTTTTGGCATCAGCAAGGCATGCATCATTTAATGCCCTGTTACTTCTTATCGAATTTGGTTTCACACAGGCGCATACTAATAGAAAATCGTTATATATACCAATAGCGAATTTGTTACATCTGATCATATATTTTGGTTTGAATTTGGAAGTTTAATTTCTATAGGTACTTACAAGTTCTCCAACCCTGTCAAATTTCCTTTGAAGATAAATCACACAGAGAATTGGGGGCTTACTACACTATCCTCTGTTTTGAGTTGACAACTTTTGAGCAATACCTAAGTATAATTTACCTTGTAGGTTTGTTACAAATATGGATGTTGTTGGACTCAAGCCTGATGCTAAAGCGACGGGGACACCAAATCGTGATGTACCTAGGCTTTCTACAAGGGAACTACCATGTAGTTCTGTTGTTGCAGGCCATAATGAGTTTAGTACTCTTTCTCCGGCCCAATCAGAAGTTAATACAAAAGAGAGCTTCAGTATGACCAAGCAACAATGCAATCTTGGGAATTCGAAAAACAAGTCAGCTTGCAGGAGAAGTTTGTCTAAAAACTTGTCAAATTGCAAGGATGATCAATCTGCATCAACATCAAAAGATGAATCATCCACCAGGCAATGTTCTTTAACATCCAGTAGTTCTGATATACCAAAACGGAAAGGAGATGTAGAATTTGAGTTGCAACTGCAAATGGCCCTTTCAGCCACTGCAGCCAAAATTCAAGAAAATAAGCTAGCTTCCACATCCAGTCAGTCAACTGGTACCCTACTAAATTCTACCCCGCCGTTGAAGAAATTACGTAAAAATGCAGAAGTTGCGTCCAACTCAAGCGCAGTTTGGTCGAGAAATGGAGCGCCATTATATTGGGCCGAGGTATACTGCGGTGGCCAGACAATGACAGGAAGATGGGTGCATGTTGATGTTGTAAATGATATTACTGACGGTGAACGACAAGTAGAAGCTGCTTCTGCTGTTTGCAGGAAGCCTTTGAGATACGTTGTTGCATTTGCTGGTCGTGGTGCTAAAGATGTGACTAGAAGGTTTGCCTCTTATAGAATTAGTTTTTGCCATGTTCTATAACAAAATGTATACTAATTACCTTGTATTTATTAGCCAAACCAAACAATGCAACTAGAGAAATTACTGTAGGCATGATTACTGAAATTATTATTTCCAAATGCAACTTGCAATACAAATTCAGTTCTACACTGAATGACTTGGAGCACTGTGTTACTATTTACTAATATGTTTAAAACTCGGCAAATATTGTATTTCAATAGTTTTTGCAATGCAGCATTTAGATCATTAGATGTGCCCTTAAGGATCAGGGACAGAGCCAGAAAAATATAAATCCGGTGACCAGCTAGTAGTATTTGTGCAACCATCAAACAAACCTTTTGCACTGTTTTCATGTAGGAAATACCTAGCTCTGTCACTATTGTTCTTGACAAAGGAGATTTTTTTAGAGGGTAGGGTTTTGGAGAGTGGTAATGGAGGGTTTTCATGTAGCAAATACCTAGTTCTGTCACTATTGTTCTTGACTAAGGAGTTTTATATAGAGGGTAGGGTTTTGGAGAGTGGTAGTGGAGATTTTGTTATAAATGTAGGGGAGGGTTGTTGCCCTGGAAGGCAAAAGGTAGAAGAACTATTCTTCTATTTGGTTAATTCCACACAGAGGGACCTTTATATGCGCCTAACAATCCAAACTAAATAACAAATCGTAGATCGTATCTTTAATTGGTTCAAGGCCCAAGCTAAAGGATATCTTCCTAGTCCTAACTTAAAAGGATAAACTATAATTGATAGATTATGAAGGTCCTCACCTTAACTTGGTGCTATGTGGGCCATGTACTACACGTACACAAAAATTCTTCACTAAATTGTTTAACAATCATGCTCCACATGTTTCCAGGTATTGCCTGCAATGGCACAGAATTGTCCAGGGGAGAGTGAATCCAGAGTGGTGGGATAATGTTATGGCACCGCTAGAGCAGCTCGAATTGGCAGCAACTAATGACTCTGAAGAGATGGAACTTCAGACCAGGGCGCTAACAGAGCCTCTTCCTACCAATCAACAGGTACAGCCCATACATAATTTAAGAGAGATTTAAATATCTCTTACCCTTTTTGCTTCTTCCAAAATTGCTTGTTATCTTGATTTAATCATGTATGTAACCATTTAGGCCTACAAAGACCATCACCTTTATGCTCTTGAGAAGTGGCTGCACAAGAACCAAGTTCTTCATCCCAAGGGTCCAGTGCTTGGCTTCTGTAAAGGGCATCCTGTTTATCCTAGATCTTGTGTTCAAACACTGCAATCAAGACATAGTTGGCTACCGGAGGGGCTGCAAGTCAGAGAAAACGAGTCACCTGCAAAGGTCTATAACAACAGCACATGCTTATCTTTTCTCTGTTGTCTTTTTTTTTCTTTTCTGGTGGAGTTACTTTTTTGTATGTAGGTTGTCACACGACCAAAGAGGACTTTCAACTCTCAGTCAAACGAATCCAATAGTAATGACGATGGACTTCAGCTAACCACGGAACTATACGGTAAATGGCAACTGGAACCGCTGCAACTTCCCCGCGCTGTAAATGGCATTGTGCCAAAGGTACACGACTCTTTCAAAATGAGTATCACTTGCCCTTTGATAACTATCAGTATTTATTTTGTGGTGCCTCCGTACTGATTAAATGCTAAAATTTCTCAAAGAATGAACGGGGCCAAGTTGATGTATGGTCAGAGAAGTGCCTTCCACCTGGTACGGTACACTTGAGGTTACCAAGAGTATTCCAGGTTGCAAAGAGGCTTGGAATTGACTATGCTCCTGCCATGATTGGATTTGATTATCGAAGCGGTCGTTGCGTTCCAGTCTTTGATGGAATTGTTGTATGTGACGAATTCAAAAATGCCATCTTGGAGGTATGTTGAACATTGGGTACTGCATTTGATTTACTTTCAAATGATTGGAACTGTCTATCCTGTTGTCACGCAAATGTAGCAGTATGAAGGGTAGTATTTTGATGAATCAGTAGTGCCCTTTCATCATCGTACTGAACATACAAAGTTTGAGCGCAAGCTCTGACACTGAGTTGATGGAACCTTGATAATACTTCCTGGTAGGCATATGATGAAGAGGAGGAACGGAGACAAGCTGCGGAAAGGAAGCAGGAGGAAGCTCAGGCCCTGTCTAGGTGGTATCAACTGCTCTGTTCTATTGCAACGAGGAAACGGTTGAAAGACTCGTACAATGCACGTTCAGCAGCCAAAATTGATAATCACCAGAAAAGCACTAGTGACAGTCCTCGAAGCTCGAAAGCGACCTCTCATCCAAGCGGACCACAGGGGGGTCGACGCCCAAAGTATTCTCTCCCTGATCATGACCATGAACACGAGTTCCCGGAGGAAGATCAGAGCTTCGACGAAGAGACTTTTGTGCGGACAAAACGCTGCCCATGCGGTTTTTCGATCCAAGTTGAGGAATTGTAGCAACTTATAACAGAATTGCACTAACCTGACTGCATAGGGTGTAGTTTCGTTTTGGTCTGAGTTCGAATATTTATCTTTTTGTTTGGATGAGTAGCAGTTGTGTCTCTGAAGAAGAATGCAGTTTTTCTCTCTACATGGCTTTGCTAAGAGTGGCCAGACAGCCTAACACCCTGTCAAAAAAAAAACACCCTGACACCCAATTACACATGCCCACTGGTGCTAAAAAGTGGTGAAAGTGGCAAATATCACCTTCACATTGTTTTACCTATTGGTGTTTGTGAAGTTAACATTTGATTGTAAGAAATTTAAATGGACAGTTGGTGCTAATAATACTCCCTCCATCACAGTTTACACGGCGCATCTCCAAATCCATGCATTTTCAGAATATGAGCGGTTTAAGGCGCAGAGTCATTGATTAGGCAATTAATTGGGGCGTTTTAGAGCAATTAAGCCGGCAGTTTTATCTCTTTCCCTTTCCTTTCCGTTGTGTGCATGCAAGTGTGAATCGGTCTCCACCTTTGCATGCGAGGGAACAACTCATTGACTGGCCGGGAGGTTACTAGGTAGGCGCTAATTTCTCGCGTAATTAGGCGTAGCTCAATAACTACCAATCCTACTCCCACGTTCTGCGCCCACGATAACAGCCAATCGCTTTCCACCTTGGTCCCAGAGAATTTTGAGGCGCGCCGTGTAAACTGTGATGGAGGGAGTAGGTTCCAAGTGTCATCCACTTATAATATCTAGTGAGACTAAATGAATTAATGATGAGACTACACAACTTTATTGCATTCAGCGAGAGATAAAGAATTTGGACACTCGGGAAGAAGAGAAAAATGCAAACAACCAAACATTCACAGCGCATAATTACAATGCCACTGCAGAATCCGCCACAACAAGAAGAAATGACAACACGAAAATACAAACGGAATGTCTCCTTTGAGAGGGAAGTTGAATCAAAAGGAATGAAGTGACCCAGGACGTACGCTGCCGGTCAGGCCGACACGCTCCGGCTTCCGTCCGTGCTGCTGAAGTCGGCCCTCCGGCACGCGTCCTCGACGATGCGCTCGATCCTCGCCTCCACGCCGGCCATGCTCGGGCGCCGGACGGGGTGCTGCTCCGTGCACTCCATGCCCAGCTGCAGCAGCCGCATCATCTCGTCCTCCACCCGCGGCTCGTTGCCGATCACGGAGTCGAACACCTCCGACGTCCACTCCTCCTGCACCACCGACCGCACCCACCGCGCCAGGTCCACGCCGCCGGCGCCGCCGTCGTCCGGGAGCGCGTACGTCGGCGCGCGACCGGTGAGAAGCTCCAGCACCACCACGCCGAAGCTGTACACGTCGGCCTTCTGCGACACGGCGCGCGCGTCGGTCACCTCCGGGGCGCGGTACCCCGTGCCCCGCCTCGGCAGCGCCGCCGCGCCCACGAGCTGCGCCAGGCCGTAGTCGGCCACGTAGGCGCTGTCCCGCGTCCCGTTAACCACCAGGTTGGACGACTTGATGCTGCCGTGCGACGACTTGGCACCGCCGCCGTGGATGAACGCCACGCCGCGCGCCGCCGCCAGCGCGATGCGCGCGCGCGCCGTGAAATCGAGGCGCGCACGGCCCTCCGCGCCGTTGCCTGCGATGCAATAACTAGCCTTTTATCTAACCATGCCGTCGATGGACAACAAGATGACTCGGCACTCTATCTCTGTAGCTACACGATCGAGTGGAAGGAGAAGCCTACTCACCGTGGAGGAGGGAGGAGAGGCTGCCAGCGCCGACGAAGTCGTAGACGAGGAGCTTCTCCTCCTTGCTGTAGAAGTAGGCGCGGAGGCTCGGGAGGTTTTCGTGGCGGAGAGCGCTAAGGGCGACGACCCTGTCCCGGAACTCGCGCTCGGGGAGGTGCACGTCGCGGAGGCGTTTGATGGCGAGGACGGGGTCGCCGCCGTCGAGCGTGGCGCGGTACGTGGTCCCGTGGACGCCCTTGCCGAGCACCTCGGCGGAAGCCCGCAGCATCGTCTCCAGGTCGTAGGGCTTCTCTGGCGCGCTGCCCAGGAACACCAGCTTCTTGCCCTCGCCGGTAAGCGCCGCCGCCGTCGGAGTCGGCGTCGGCGTCGGGGAGTGCGAACGCTTTACCGCGTCCGTGTTCGTCATCGCCACGGTCACCGTTATAGGCTCCGTGCCCTCGTGCACGTTGGCCGCGGCCTCCGTGGCTCCCCCGGCCGCTTCCCGACGCCTCCGGCGGAAGCAGATGAGGAACCACACCGACAGCATGATCAGGAGAAGGACCACCGCGGCGATGATGATGCCGATGATCGCGCCAGTGGATAGCCCGTCCCTCTTGTCGTCCCCAGACGGGTTGGCGCACGCGGCGAGGGGGCCGTCGCAGAGCGCCGTTCCGAGGAAGGCGGTCGCGGGCACCCCGGCGAGTGACGCGGGCACGGGGCCGTCGAGCTTGCCGTTGTAAGACACGTTGAACTGCGTCAACTTCGGGAGGTTAAGGCCGCTTGGGAGCTCGCCTGCGAAGTCATTGCCCTCGAGGTTGAGCGTGGCGAGGTTGGTGAGCTTGTTGAAGTCCGGCGACACGCCGCCCGTGAGGCGGTTGCCGGAGAGGTCGGCCTTCTTGAGCAATGCCAGCGAGAAGAAGCTCTCCGGTATGTCCCCGTCGAAGCGGTTGCCCACGAGGAAGAGCCACCGGAGCTGGGCGCAGCCGCCGATGTCCGCGGGGATGGCGCCGGAGATGGCGTTGAACCGGAGCGAGAGCGTCTGCAGGGCGGTGAGGTTGCCCACCGTGCCGACCGGGATCTGCCCGCTCAGGCTCTTGCCCACCAGCCGCAGCTCGACCACGCGCTCGTTGCCGACGGGGCCGGAGCAGTTGACGCCGAGCCAGCCCTGGCAGGGGGACACTGTCTGGTCCCACTTGAGGTGGTTCCCCACCGCGCTGCGCAGGGCGAGGAGAGCGGCGCGGTCGCCGGCTAGGTCCGAGGTCGCGCGGGGAGGAAGCACGGCGAGCAACGCGACTGCGAGTTGTAGGAGGACGAGCGCCCGCAGCCCGGGCGCCGCCATCACGTGACGAGGTACAACTGGCTCGGAAGATCAAGCAGCAGCTAGCTAGAAGAGGAAGGGACAGGAGGCTTTGACAGATATATGTACAACGGCGGCGGCGGACGGTCCGGTGGAGAGGGAACGCGCACACACGGACGGCGACGGCGGCGAGGCTCTTGATCGAGGTGTGTGAACGTGAGTCGAAGACTAAATAAGATGGGTAAATGTAACGGCGGAAAACTCCATTGTCGTAGTAGTGATCCCTGCAGCTGTAGGTGCTACTGGACAGCGGTTAATTGGGGCTTGCGGCATCGGGATCAACGTCGGCGTGAGGGAAGAGGAGGAAGGTGAGGTGAAAGAACTGAAGCGCCAGGTTTGGATTTTGGACGGGAGCACGGTCGCCGGCCGGCGCCGCGGGAGAATGCACGCCCTCCTCCCTCTCTCCACCTCGGTCTCATCTTTAATTACCAGTAACCCGCTGTTTTAATAAAGAGTTGATTATTGCTGTCATCAGTCGTTACTCGTTACTACTCCCTTTGTTTTCTTCCATGGCTTGTAGCTGTGGCGGAGGAAACGTTACTGTACGTTGCAATCTAGGGCATGTCGTGGCAACTTCTCCTTCGATGAGATACAACTTTCAGCTCAAGCGTGCGTGGTGCTTATTTGAAATTCCCAAAGGCGCGCCTCACAAATAGTGGCCGGGAAGAGTGCTATGGCGGCGCTGGTGGCGCGTATTATAATTTTTGGCGAACGGTAGGGATCAACCGGTTATATTAGGAGTTTAAAATTTTTGGTCAATGCTACAAATTTTTTCTGAATGTGACATTTTTCTGTGTAATGTTACATCGGTTTGCAACATTTTTTTGCAGTATATCCAATAATTTTTCCTAACTCATCCAACATTATAGTAAAGCTCATGTTTTTAACATATGTGCAATTTCTTGGTGTCATACGTAGGAAAATAATTGTAACACTTTGCTCATACTTAAACAACAAAAATGATGCACCTATGTAACAAATCGTAGCTATATGTAGCATCAACAAAAATCCCCAAAACATGACCTTCCCCCACGATGATGGAGAATTGGCATGGCCGAGTCGAGCTCGCCCTTGATGAATCCATCACACGAGAGGTTCGTCGCCACCAGATCGAACCAACCCCAAGAAATCCACTCGCGATTTCATCTTCTACTAAGTCGGGTGACATGTAGAGAGCTCTCCGTCCATGGTCGCCATGTCAATCTCCCTAGCATTCAAAGGGATGCACGTGGGAGGTGTGTTGCCTGGCTTGAGAGCATATGAGAAGCGACGGCCAAGAGCAGAGGAGCGGAGTTGCGTGGATGAACAACAACGACGACAGCCAAGGGGAAGAGCCGAGAAGTGCGGAGGAGAAGCAACGTAGATGGCCATGGTGTAGAGGAGCGACGACAACCAGGGCACAGAGGAGCAGTAGTGCATTGTGCGGGGGAGCAACGAACACGAGACTTGAGCGGGAGGAGCAGCTACCAACGCGGGGAGTAGCGTCCAACGCTGTTGACGAAGGGAGCGTCTCAACCTGCTCTAGCTACACGAGGTTGAGAGACAGACTTTTCCATTATTTTTAGGGGTGGAGTTAGATTCAAAAATTCAAATCAAGAAGGCGATTTTCATTCAATTTATGTATATATTACAAATTTGAACGAAAATTGATTAAAACTAAAATTAAATCCTAATCTAGTTGAAGTAGTTGTCGAAGTCAAAGTCGTCGACAAGGTCGATGAGCATGCCATCCTCCCCCGTAGATCAAGCCTCACCGAAGCCCTTCATCATCGCCGAAGGGATGTGGAGCGACTCAGAGCGCTATGTTCGGGCCAGGGAACTCTACCAGATCGTTTGCACTACAAGAAAAGTTGCCATGGCCGACGAAGTTGAAGTCGCGCCGTGGTTGCTGGTGTACCATGGCCGACGATTTTTGGTCCCTCCGTGGTGCATGTCAAAACTTTTTTCTCGTTTTTGAGGCCACCTAGCCCGACGAAAGCGGCCAAAACGTCGCGTATGGTGGCCCGGACGTGGTGCATCTCGAAATCTCGGGTTCGCCGGCCGAGTCAACGCAAATCCGCACCGCCGAGGGATGTAGGGCCCAGATGGCAGCCTCTCTGGCATTGTTTTTTTCTAGATCGCGCCATCTCGTTCAACGTTCTCCGATCGAGCCGTTTACGATGCAGGATCATGGGTCCCGCATGTCATCCTCTATGAACCAAAATTCTTTCTATTCTTGGATTTTTTGACCCCCTGATTTCTGGCTACTTCCTTTTTCTTTTGATCCCTTGCCGCCTTGGAAACGTTGAGACCGCTGCTGCTAAATGGGACCCGCATGTCATCCTCTATGTGCAATCAACTTTCTTTTCTTGGAGTTTTTTTGGCACCTCAAATTTGGTCACTTGCCTTTTTCTTTCGATCCCCTGCCGCCTCTCAAACGTTGATACCGCTGCTGCTAACTAGGCCCGCATGTCATCCTCTATGTACTATAAAACTTTCTTTTCTTGAATTATTTTTGGCACCTCATATTTGGTCACTTACCTTTTCTTTCGATCCCCCGCCTCTCAAACGGTGATACCGCTGCTGCTAAATGGGACCCGCATGTCATCCTCTATGTACTATAAAACTTTCTTTTCTTGAATTATTTTTGGCTCCTCATATTTTTTCACTTGCCTTTTTCTTTCGATCCTGCCGCCTCTCAAACGGTGATACCGCTGCTGCTAAATGGGACCCGCATGTCATCCTCTATGTACTATAAAACTTTCTTTTCTTGAATTATTTTTGGCTCCTGATATTTTTTCACTTGCCTTTTTCTTTCGATCTCATGCCACGTTTGAAACGTTGAGGAACCTGCAGGCTCATGGGACCCGCATGTCATCCTCTATGTACTATAAAAGTTCATTTTCTTGGTTTTTTTTCACCCTCTGATTTTTGGCAATTTCTTTTTCTTTTGATCCGCCTCTCAAACGGTGATACCGCTGCTGCTAAATGGGACCCGCATGTCATCCTCTATGTACTATAAAACTTTCTTTTCTTGAATTATTTTTGGCTCCTCATATTTGGTCACTTGCCTTTTTCTTTCGATCTCATGCCACGTTTGAAACGTTGAGGAACCTGCTGGCTCATGGGACCCGCATGTCATCCTCTATGTACTATAAAAGTTCATTTTCTTGGTTTTTTTCACCCTCTGATTTTTGGCAATTTCTTTTTTCTTTGATCCCCTGCCGCCTCTCAAACGGTGATACCGCTGCTGCTAAATGGGACCCGCATGTCATCCTCTATGTACTATAAAACTTTCTTTTCTTGAATTATTTTTGGCTCCTCATATTTGGTCACTTGCCTTTTTTCTTTTGATCTCATGCCACGCTTGAAACGTTGAGGAACCTGCTGGCTCATGGGACCCGCATGTCATCCTCTATGAGCAATCAACTTTCTTTTCTTGGAGTTTTTTTTGGCACCTCATATTTGGGCACTTGCCTTTTTCTTCCGATCTCATGCCACGTTTGAAACGTTGAGGAACCTGCTGGCTCATGGGACCCGCATGTCATCCTCTATGAGCAATCAACTTTCTTTTCTTGGAGTTTTTTTGGCACCTCATATTTGGGCACTTGCCTTTTTCTTTCGATCTCATGCCACGTTTGAAACGTTGAGGAACCTGCCGGCTCATGGGACCCGCATGTCATCCTCTATGTGCTATAAAAGTTTTTTGTTGGATTTTTTTTCACCCTCTGATTTTTGGCTTGCCTTTTTTTTTGATCCCCCGCCCCTTTGAAACGTTGAGTAAGCTGTTGGCTCAAGGGACCCGCATGTCATCCTCTATGTCCATCAACTTTCTTTTCTTGGATTTTTTTCACCCCCTAATTACTAGCTACTTTCTTTTTCTTTTGATCTCAAGCCGCATTACAAACATTGAGACCGCTGCTGCAAAATGGGACCCACATGTCATCCTCTATGTACAATAAAGTTTCTTTTCTTGGATTATCTTTTGCTCCTGATATTTTGTCACTTGCCTTTTTCTTTCGATCTCATGCCGCCTTTGAAACGTTGAGTAAGCTGCTGGCTCATGGGTCCCGCATGTCATCCTCTATGAACAATAAAAGTTTCTTTTCTTGGAGTTATTTTTGATCCCTAATTTCTGGCTATTTGCCTTTTTCTTTGGATCTCCTACCCCTTTGAAACGATGGGGACGCTGTTGGCAGGTCGGTCCCACAAGTCATCCTCTATGAACAATAAAAGTTTCCTTTGATGGATTTTTTTGAACCCCTAATTAATTTCTGGATATTTCCTTTTTTTCTTTGATCCCCTGCCGCCTTGGAATCGTTGAGGATGCTGCTGCCTCATGGGTCCCGCATGTCATCCTCTCGAACGGTAAATGTTTCTTTTCTTTGATATTGTTTACCAAATGATTTTTGGCTTATTTTTTCTTTCGATATCCTGCCGCCTTTAAAACGTTGAGGACGTGCTGGCTCACGGGTCCCACATGTCGGCCTCTATGAACAATAAACGCCGAGGACGCTGCTGCCTCATGGGTCCCGCATGTCATCCTCTCGAACGAAAATGTTTCTTTTCTTGGATTTTTTACCAACAGATTTTTGGTTTATTTTTTTTCCATCCCCTCGCCTTTAAAACGACGCTGCTGGCTCATGGGTCCCCGATGTCACCTCCCGTACAAGAAACATGTGATATCTTGATTATTTTGCGACAATAAACAGTGTATTGCGCTCTGAGCTATTTCAACGGATAAATTAAATCTTTATTTTTACATAAACAAATTTATATGTTGAATCTCCTTGTTTTTTGTTTTTGCGAAGCATAGGACTTTCCTGTTTTTTTTAGAAAATCCGAACTATCCTGCTTTGGAGTGGGCTGAAATTGTACGAGTCAAAAGGCCCAGCAGGATAGTTCGAATGCCCAGATGTCCACATGCAGCCCAATTGAAATCGTTCTTTTTTGGGATTTTTTCACCCCCTGATTTCTGGCTACTTCATTTTCTTTTGGTCCTGTGCCGCCTTGGAAACGTTGAGACCGCTGCTGCAAAATGGGACCCGCATGTCATCCTCTATGTACAGAAAATTTCTTTTCTTAGATTATTTTTGGCTCCCGATATTTGGTCACTTGCCTTTTTCTTTCGATCCCGCCGCCTCTCAAACGGTGATACTGCTAAATGGGACCCGCATGCCATCCTCTATGTACAATCAAGTTTCTTTTCTTGAATTATTTTTGGCTCCTGATATTTGGTCACTTGCCTTTTTTCTTTCGATCTCATGCCACGTTTGAAACGTTGAAAAACCTGCTGGCTCATGGGACCCGCATGTCATCCTCTATGTACAATAAAACTTTCTTTTCTTCGATTTTTTTGGCACCTCATATTTGGTCACTTGCCTTTTTCTTTCGATCCCTTGCCGCCTCTCAAACGGTGATACCGCTGCTGCTAAATGGGACCCGCATGTCATACTCTATGTACAATCAAGTTTCTTTTCTTGAATTATTTTTGGATCCTGATATTTGGTCACTTGCCTTTTTCTTTCGATCTCATGCCACGTTTGAAACGTTGAAAAACCTGCTGGCTCATGGGACCCGCATGTCATCCTCTATGTACTATAAAAGTTCATTTTCTTGGTTTTTTTTCACCCTCTGATTTTCGGCTATTTCCTTTTTCTTTTGATCCCCTGCCGCCTTTGAAACGTTGAGGACTCTGCTGGCTCATCGATAAAACTTTCCTTTATTGGAGTTTTTTTACCCCCTAATTTCTGGCTACTTTCTTTTTCTTTTGATCTCAAGCCGCATTTGAAACGTTGAGACCGCTGCTGCTAAATGGGACCCGCATGTCATCCTCTATGTACAATAAAGTTTTCTTTTCTTGGATTATCTTTGTCTCCCGATATTTTGTCACTTGCCTTTTTCTTTCGATCTCATGCCGCCTTTGAAACGTTGAGTAAGCTGCTGGCTCATGGGTCCCGCATGTCATCCTCTACGAACAATAAAAGTTTCCTTTCTTGGAGTTATTTTTGAACCCTAATTTCTGGCTACTTCCTTTTTCTTTTGATCCCGTGCCGCCTTGGAAACGTTGAGACCGCTGCTGCTAAATGGGTCCCGCATGTCATCCTCTATGTACAATAAAATTTCTTTCTTCGATTATTTTCGGGTCCTGATATTTGGTCACTTGCCTTTTTCTTTCGATCTCATGCCGCCTTTGAAACGTTGAGGAAGCTGCTGGAGCATGGGTCCCGCATGTCATCCTCTATGAACAATAAAAGTTTCCTTTCTTGGAGTTATTTTTTACCCCTAATTTCTGGCTACTTCCTTTTTCTTTTGATCCCCGCCGCCTTTGAAACGTTGAAGACTTTGCTGGCTCATGGGTCCCACATGTCAGCCTCTATGAACAATAAACACTTCCTTTCTTGGAGTTATTTTGTACCCCTAATTTCTGGCTATTTGCCTTTTTTCTTTCGATCCCCAGTCGCCTTCTAAACGTAGAGGACGCTGCTGGCTCGTGGGTCCCAGATGTCAGCCTCCATGGACAATAAACCTCTCCTTTGTTGGATTTATTCTTCACCCTCTGATTTTGGCTATTTCCTTTTTCTTTTGATCCACTGCCGCCTTGGAAACATTGAGTAAGCTGCTGACACATGGGGCCCGCATGTCATCCTCTATGTACAATCAACTTGCAAGATCTTCGAGCGAAAGAGCTTGTATTAGTGGGACCCATATGTCAACCTCTATGTACAATAAAAGTTTCCTTTCTTGGATTATTTTTAGCTCCTGATATTCGGTCACTTTCCTTTTTCTTTCGATCTCAAGCCGCCTCTGAAACGTTGAGTAAGGTGCTGGCTCATGGGACCCACATGTCATCCTCTATGTACAATAAAGTTTCTTCTTGGATTTTTTTACCCCTGATTTTTGGTCACTTGCCTTGACGCTGCTGGCTCATGGGTCCCACATGTCAAGCATCTATGAACAATAAACCTTTCCTTTGTTGGATTTATTGTTTACCCCTAATTTCTGGCTATTTGCCTTTTTCTTTTGATCCCCACCGGCCTTTGAAAACGTTGAGGAACCTGCTGGCTCATGGGACCCGCATGTCATCCTCTATGTACTATAAAATTTCTTTTCTTGGTTTTTTTTCACCTCTGATTTTTGGCTATTTCCTTTTTCTTTTGATCCCCTGCCGCCTTGGAAACGTTGAGTAAGCTGCTGACTCATGGGACCCGCATGTCATCCTCTATGTACAATCAACTTTCTTTTTTTGGAGTTTTTTACCCCCTAATTTCTGGCTACTTTTTCTTTTGATCTCAAACCGCATTTGAAACGCTGAAACCGCTGCTGCAAAATGGGACCCGCATGTCATCCTCTATGTACAATAAGTTTCATTTCTTGGATTATTTTTGGCACCTGATATTTGGTCACTTGCCTTTTTCTTCCGATCTCATGCCGCCTTTGAAACGTTGAGTAAGCTGCTGGCTCATGGGTCCCGCATGTCATCCTCTACGAACAATAAAAGTTTCATTTCTTGGAGTTATTTTTGACCCCTAATTTCTGGCTACTTCCTTTTTTCTTTTGATCCACTGCCGCCTTTGAAACGGTGCGGATTCTGCAGACTAATACAAGCTTTTTCTCTCCAAGATCTTGCAAGTTGATAGATTAAATCATGGAATTATTAGGATATGTTTTAAATTTCAAATCCACTTTATGAATTATTAAAAATACCGTTATCCATGTGGGTATGGAGCGAACAAGGATTTTCATATTGGGCATGAGCAGTTTCAAAAATTGGAACCCAATAATTCAAAATAACTAAAAACAACTTTTATGTAGAATCTCCGCGTTTTTTTCTTTTGCCATTCATAGGATCTGTGTTTCATTAGAAAAGGGCCGAAATTGCATGAGCAGAAAGGCCCATTTGTAGTTATTGGGCTTCGACGGCCGGAGCAAGTAGGCCGAGAGCAATTACCATGTAGATGGCCGTTGGCAACCCAAAGTGAAATATTGGGCCCAACAGGGGAAGGCTGAACAGTACTATTTTCTAATTGGAAGGTGGTACATGGCGTAATCCTGCCAAAAAAAAGATGGACACGGGTTGCTGAAATTTGCCCATCTGCGCCTAATATCGCCGCCGCGGCTCCGCTTCCGCCGCCGCCGCCATGCCTCGTCTCGCGTCGAGCTCGCGGTACTGCCGCGTCTCGGGCACGGGGTACCGCGGCGTCCGCGCGCGCCCCAAAGGTACGTATTACGCGGAGATACGTGACGGCGGCGAGCGCATCGGCCTCGGCACCTACGAGACCGCGCACGAGGCCGCGCGCGCGTACGACGCCGTGGCGTGGCGGCTCGGGCGCCCGCGATCGTCGATGAATTTCCATGACGTGTGGACGCGCCAGCAGGCCGAGGATCTCGCGCCGCCGCCGTACATCGTTAGACAGGAGGAACAGCACCGCCGCCGCGAGACGGAGCGCCGTTTGCGCATCGCCGAGCGGGACGAGCGCGCGGCGCGCGAGTGGGCGGCCCGCTTCCCCGAGGACGTTGCCGCCGAGAACGAGCACTTCCGCAGACGGAGGGCGGAGAAGGCGACGAGGCGGGCAGCGAAGAAGGAGGACCGCGCACGACGGAGGGCGGAGAAGGCGACGAAGCGGGCCTTCATCGAAGCGCAGCTCGCCGGGCCGACCACCATTGGCGAGGACGACCCCCGTTGGATTGACCTCTTCTCGTCGGATCCGGTGTCGGGCACGACACCGGACTCGTCAGATGTCGAGTTTTAGTTTAGTTTTATCGCACTACTTTGTAAAAATATGAACTACGGAGTATCTATCAAGCTAATTTTATCCTATTTTATGTCTATTTCTAGTCTTTGTTTGATCTTCTGTTTTACTGCACTCTATTTTTCATTATATTCTGTTTTTGGCGCTGCATTTATAGCGCCTCTGAAAATACGCTGTTTCAGCCCTGCATTTGGCCGCCACAGTTTGCAGCTTCCGGTGAAGCTATTGCCGGCTCCATGCGCAGCCATTCAGCCCACAGCGCCAAAATATAGAGCCACTGCTGGAGTTGCTGTAATATGTTTGTCAGCAGGAGCTTACCTAATTAGTTAAAAAAAAGATGTTCAGCGTGGGATTCGAAAAAAAGATCTTCATGTTTTTTTCCTAGCTATCCTAGTTCGGACTTTTTATTGTGTTGGCTAGTGCATGAAGCTTGACACCTGTATTATGTGATCCTGATATGAGGATAAGAACACCTTCAGCTTGCATTGCTAATGGTGTCTACTGCAGCAGTGGCTTACATTCAATGGAGACTGATGCAAGAGAGTTGGTACTGGTGAGCCTGCACTTGACATCATCGTGCCACCTGAAGTAGGTGGTGTATTGGGATTAGACTGATAAGCATAGCACCTTGCAAAGAACAAGATGATGCTAGTGTTGGTTAACGTGATTTTACGCCAAAAGTCATGTATGCTCAACAGGTGCCGTACCTAGTTTGGATATTGTGTTGTTACCCTTTTGTGGTTTGGTGTTTGTCCAACAGAGAAAGCTACTCTTTTCCCGTGTAAGTGCCTGTTTGTTTGGGCTGCAGCTGAACAAGAAGCAGCTAGAGCTGGTAGGATCTGAGAAGCGGCTGGAGCTGGACAGCTGGTGAAATGTAAAATTGCTGTTTGGCAACCTGCTTTTAGGACAGCTGGTGGACATTGATGACCCACAAGTATAGGGGATCGCAACAGTCTTCGAGGGAAGTATTACCCAATTTATTGATTCGACACAAGGGGAGACAAAGAATACTTGTAAGCCTTAACAGCGGAGTTGTCAATTCAGCTGCACTGGAAACAGACTTGCTCGCAAGAGTTTATCAGTAGTAACAGTTTTATGGCAAAGAGAATAGTGAAATAACAGCATAGTGAATAAAGACAGCAGAGTGATTATAGTAAACAGCAGGATTAAAATACTATAGGCACAGGGACGGATTAACGGGCGTTGCATGGATGAGAGAAACTCATGTAACAATCAAAGCAGGGCATTTGCAGATAATAATAAAACGGTATCCAAGTACTAATCAATCAATAGGCATGTGTTCCATATTTAGTCGTACGTGCTCGCAATGAGAAACTTGCACAACATCTTTTGTCCTACCAGCCGGTGGCAGCCGGGCCTCTAGGGAAACTACTGGATATTAAGGTACTCCTTTTAATAGAGTACCGGAGCAAAGCATTAACACTCCGTGAACACATGTGATCCTCACATCACTACCATCCCCTCCGGTTGTCCCGATTTCTGTCACTTCGGGGCCATTGGTTCCGGACAGCGACATGTGTATACAACTTGCAGGTAAGATCATAAACAACGAATATCTTCATGAATCAATAACATGTTCAGATCTGAGATCATGGCACTCGGGCCCTAGTGACAAGCATTAAGCATAACAAGTTGCAACAATATCATAAAAGTGACATCTACGGATACTAGGCACTATGCCCTAACAATCTTATGACTATTACATGACCAATCTCATCCAATCCCTACCATCCCCTTCAGCCTACAGCGGGGGAATTACTCACACATGGATGGGGGAAACATGGCTGGTCGATGGAGAGGCGTTGGCGGTGATGGCGGTGAAGATCTCCTCCAATTCCCCGTCCCGGCGGAGTGCCGAACGGAGACTGGCTCCCGAGACGGAGTTTCGCGATGTGGCGGCTCTCTGGAGGGTTTCGGCGACTTCGACTTCTCTCCGCTTTAGGTCGAACCCGATAAGTAGTCCGGGGGCGCCGGAGGCCACCGAGGGGGCCACACCACATGGCCGCGCGGGCCCCCCCGGGCCGCGCCGCCCTATGGTTTGGGGCCCTCGGGCCTCCACCTCTCTTGCCCTTCTGGCTCCGTCAATATTCTGGTAAAATAGGCCTTCTGCATAAATTCCGAGGATTTTCCCGAAAGTTGGATTTCTGCACAAAAACGAGACACCAGAGCATTCTGCTGAAAACAGCGTTAGTCCGTGTTAGTTGTATCCAAAATACACAAATTAGAGGCAAAACAATAGCAAAGTGTTCGGGAAAGTAGATACGTTTTGGACGTATCAACTCCCCCAAGCTTAGCTTATTGCTTGTCCTCAAGCAATTCAGTTAACAACTGAGCGATAAAAGAACTTTCACGAACACATTTGCTCATATGATGTATATATTCTCATGCTATGGCTAATACTTAAGCAGTTCATAATGAGATACATGCAAATAAGATCATCCAACAGCTATGTCAATCATGGAGAGGTACCAACAATTAATAATAAGCACCATGAATCATGTATATAAGCAGGATTGCAATGTTCATAAGAGAATATGATAAAGTGGTATCTCGCTTGCCCGTATTTGATCGGCAAAACATAAATGCCGAGGCACCTCTGGAGTTCATAGAAAGACTAGAAGTAGTGATTGTCAAAGATAAAAGCATCAAAGTTATACCACAATCAATCATATTTTGAGACAAGCATATTATACTAAGAATGACAGTTGTGCTCTCAAGATAGTGCTCAAAGAAAGAATGGAGACACAACATAAAAGTAAAAGATTGACCCTTCGCAGAGGGAAGCAGGGATTAACATGCGCTAGAGCTTTTCATTTGTAAAGCAGGAGTAAAATTATTTTGAGAGGTGTTTGTTGTTGTCAACGAATGGTAATGGGTACACTAACTACCTCATCAACCGGACTCACAAGAGCGGCTCCCATTTTATTTATTTTTGGTTGGCACTCCTTCCAACCTTTCTTTCACAAACCATGGCTAACCGAATCCTCGGGTGCCTGCCAACAATCACATACCATGAAGGAGTGCCTTTTTATTTAAGTTTTATTATGATGATGACACTCCCCCAACCTTTGCTTACACAAGCCATGGCTAACCGAATCCTTCGGGTGCCGTCCAACAATCACAAACCATGGAGGAGTGTCTATTTAAGTTAATTAATTCGGGACTGGGAATCCCTTTGCCAGCTCTTTTTGCAAAATTATTGGATAAGCGGATGTGCCACTAGTCCATATGAGAATCCGTCAAAAGTAAATGACAAGGTTGAAAGCTAAACACCACATACTTCCTCATGAGCTATGAAACATTTACACAAATTGAGAAGTATTTTGAAAGTTTTAAAGGTAGCGCATGAGAATTTACTTGGAATGGTTTGAAATGCCATGCATAGGTATTTATGGTGGACACTTTGGAACAACTTGGTTTTCAGGTGTTTGGAAGCACGAGCGGCGTTCCCGCTCAGTACAAGTGAAGGCTAGCAAAAGACTAGGGAGCGACAAATCAAGAGAGCAGTAACTGTCATAATCATGCTTGCGGCAAAATAAATTAACGAAGGCATAAAAGTGATACAATAACTCTGAAGCAATATAAATCATCGAGGCTTAATTGACTTTTGTTCAGTCATATGCATGCGCGAGCATGTGCCAAGTCGATATAAATGAATTATTCAGAGGAGGATACCATAATGCCATACTTACTTATGAATAAAACAATGCAAGCAAACATCCATGACATGTTACTCATATTAATAAATTGGAGCTAAACATGAGAGATCATGAACTACTAGACTTTCTCAAATAACATATACCTCATATGAACCAACTAAGCATGCTCACATGGATGAGTATATGTACAAAAATGAAAACAAATAGAGTTCATACCAGCCTCTCACCACAATCAGATTGTCGTAGATCGTCATTATTGCTTTTTCACTTGTGTAGCTTGGATAATATGAAATGAAAACCACGCTCCAGCCACCGAAGACCATTGAACTCATGATGAACTTTACAAACCAAAGAAGAACAGCAAATATTTTTGGTGTTTTCGAATTGGAAACAAGAACGAAAGAAAACAAGCAAACAAAGCAAAATCTTTTTGGGTTTTCTCATAGCAAACTAACGATAGCAAATAAAATAAACTAAGAGCAAAGAACCAAATAAACAAATGGTGAAGAGAAACAACAGAAATATTTTTGGTCTTTTTGTGTTTTAGGAAAGAAACAAAGTGAAAACAAAAGAATGCAAACTAACAGAAACACAGAAAAGCAGGATGACAGAAATCTGCCAAATCCTGACAGCAGTACAGAAATCGAAATTAAAAAAAATCTTCCATTGCTCAGACCAAAAAGTGTTCAACTAATGAAAGTTAGATAACAACCTGGGGAACATGCTCAAAAATTGGCAACTCAAAATAACGTTCTGGCTGTGCGTACGATTTTTTTGGTAACAGCCCAGAATCTGTTTTTGGACAGCACTTCCCCAAATATCATCTCCCTCTCATTAGAAAACCACTCTAAGAGACTAAACAAGTATGTACAAGTATCCAGCAACCATAATATGCAAAGAATGAGTGATGCCGGTATACCTCCCCCCAAGCTTAGGCTTTTGGCCTAAGTGGAGTTCATTCCCACGGTCCCCATGAAGTGGTGTCTCCGTAGTACGACGAAGAACGACCCGGTTCCAGGTATGTGCTGGAGGAAACGTCGGGGTATGTGACGGTGTAGTCGTAGGAGGGCTCGGCGTTCTCGGAGTCATGTTGCTGGTGGAATTCTTGTATCTTCATATGTTCCTCCACCGCCTCCTTAGTGAGCGACCATGATTGCCTGTCAATATTGAACAAACCTGGCTGGGGAAGAGGGATTTCCTTCTCATTCCCATCAGCAAACAACATTCTATAGACCATATTATCTATAGTGGAGTCAGTAGTAACAAAATGATGGCTCTTCATAGCAGCAATATCTAGTCTCCTAGGGGTTAATGGCACATCATTAGAATCAAGAGGAATCTCTAGATGTGTTAAAATGCGCAGTGCAATAGTTCCTCCAAAAATAGGCCCCCTGCTAGACAGGCGGCGAGCAATAAGAGAACCAAGATGATAAGATGTCTCTCCAGTAAGTGCAGCATTCAAGAAAGCAAGATGGTAGCTAGAGATATTGCTAGTATTTTCTCTACCCAAAATGCTAGTAGCAATGTAATATGCGAAATATTTAATAGCGGGGAGTTGAATGTTTCTTATCTTCCCTCGCTGGATGGTGCGGCAATCATCCTCGGTGATCCCTCGGTAGAGCTCCAACAGGTCCCGGGGGTTGTCATCAATCCTCCTTGCTGTACCTACAGGGGCAATATCCAATGCACGACAAAATTCTTCCAATTTCATAGTAACAGGAATATCATAGATCTTGAATGCAACTGTCGGCTCAAATTGCGCGTTGTGGAACTTGAAGCTCTCAACGAAAACTTTGGTGAGCCTGTAGTATTGTTCCCTTTCATCTCCCACGTAGGTGGCTAAGCCTGCCCTGTTGACAAGGGTGAAGAAATCATCCAATATCCCTGCATTTGTCAGAAAATCATAACATGGGAAGGATGAAGCATTAGGAGCCCCATTGTCCTCCTCGGGCGCGAAGCTAGGCGCGATGACATCCTCATTGTAGGATCGCCTAATCTGAGTAGACGCCCTCGAGGGCCTACCGGTGCTGGTTGTTGCTTTCTTGAACAATTCTCCAAATTTGAATTTCTTCATCTTCCCCTTCTGAAATTTTCAACAATCATTATAAAATTTGATTTCAAGGTATATAATTGAAGGGAACTACTATAGGAACTTGCTAGAGTACTAAACATGCATCAAAACTAGTTTCTTCCTCTTAGAACAAGCATGCAAGCTCACTAAACATGTTATCTACAGCAGCAAAATATTCAAGATATACTCAACCAAATAAAATTCTAATTGGACAATCAAAGGAGTCACATACCAAGGAGTAAATGTGCCAAATTTCAAACAGAAATCTGGGCTGAGCAAGGAGATCGAAAAATCGCGAGTTCTTGAGCAGAAACACGAGTGAGAGGAACTTGGTACGAGTTTTTTCGGGAGAGAGAAGATGCTGGGAGGAAGAGATGATGTAGTGGGGCAAGGAGGGGCCCACACCACAGGGTGGCGCGCCCACCTCCTTGGCCGCGCCGGCCTGTGGTGTGGCACCTCTGGTGCCCCACAGGTCATCCTCTGGTGCTCCCAGGTGCCTCGTCGAAAAATAGGACCAACGGTGTAATTTTTGTAATTTTTAGAGAACTTCGAAAAATGCACATTTCTGGGTATTAAATTAATGATTACTGCGCAGGAAAATGATTTCCAAAATCTTAAACAACTAAAGCATATTGCAAAACAAAAGTGCTACAGCAAGTAAAATAAGTGGAGGGAGAAAGAAAGAAAGAAATGTTGTTTAGCTCTCTTATGCATTAAAATATACTTGTTAACAAGGTTGATCAAGTCTTGCTACCAAATAAATTTTATATGACATAAGAAGAAATAAACCTCAAATCAATCATGTTACCTTATATTGAATTGATATGGATCCAATCACAAGAGTTTGATATTCTTCTTTAGGCTCATATATAGGACAATCAATGGATCCCACTTTGATAGTTTTCACATTAAAAATTGTATTGACTCCACATACTTTATCAATCCTCTTGGGAAAATAAACAGTGTGTTCCTTATCATCAACATTGAAAGTAACCATGCCTTTATTGCAATCAATAACAGCCCCTGCAGTATTAAGAAAGGGTCTTCCAAGAATAATGGACATATTATCATCTTCAGGCATTTCCAACACAACAAAATCAGTTAATATCAAGCAATGCTGAGTAACTTGAACAGGAACATTTTCACATAAACCAACAGGAATAGCAGTAGATTTATCAGCCATTTGCAAAGATATATCAGTTGGTATTAACTTATCTAAATCAAGTCTCTTATAAAGAGAAAAGGGCATTACACTAACTCCCGCTCCCAAATCACATAGAGCAGTTCTAACATAATTATTCTTGATGGAACAAGGAATAGTAGGTATACCTGGGTCGCCCAACTTCTTTGGAATCTTACCATTGAAGGAGTAATTAGCGAGCATAGTAGAAATTTCCTCATTGGGGATTTTCCTTTTGTTAGTAACAATATCTTTCATATACTTTGAATAAGGAGGCAATTTAATAGCATCAGTCAAAGGAATTTGCAAAAATAAAGGTTTCATCCAATCACAAAATTTATTATAATGTTCCTCCTCCTTTGATTTTAGTTTCTTAGCAGGAAAAGGCATTTGCTTTTGAACCCAAGGTTCTCTTTCATTACCATGTTTCTCAGTAATAAAATCTTCTTTAGTGTACTTTTTATTTTTAGCAGGCTTTTCAGGTTCCTTTTCAATTTCTTCTTTATCAGGAGTATCATTCTTATCATTATCTTCCTCATGTTCATTACCACTTTCAGTTTCAGCATCAGAAATAGAAATACTATTAGGATCATTAACAGGTTCAGAGGATTCTACAACATTCTTATGTTTCTTTTTCTTTTTCTTAGATGGAGCACTAGTTTTAGTTAGTTGAGAATCTTGTTCAATTCTTTTGGGATGCCCTTCAGGATATAGAGGATCCTGGGTAGAAACACCACCTCTAGTTGTTACTTCATAAGCATGTTTTTCTTTAGAATTATTTCCCAACAAGTCATTTTGCACTTTAGTAAGTTGATCAATTTGAGTTTGAACCATTTGAAAATGTTTAACAAGTATCTTAACATCATTGGAGGTTCTCTCCACAATACCATGCAATTCACTAATAGCTCGAGAATTTTCCATTAAATGATTCTCTACTCTCATATTAAAGTTTTGTTGCTTAACAATATAATTATCAAACTCATCTAAGCATTGAGCAGGAGGTTTTGAATACGGAATATCTTCCCTAGTAAAGCGTTGAAGAGAGTGTACCTCAATCATGGATGAAGGGGGAGTTATCTCACATAAATCTTCTATAGGAGGTAAATTCTTCACATCTTCAGGTTTAATACCCTTCTCTTTAAGAGACTTCTTGGCTTCCCTCATATCTTCATCATTTAATTTAATCATACCCCTCTTCTTCACTATCGGTGTCGGGGTTGGTTCAGGTGTAGACCAATCATCATGATTCCGGCCTATTTTAGCCAATAATTCTTCAGCGTCGTCTGGAGTTCTTTTCCTGAAAACACAACCAGCACAACTATCCAGGTATGCCCTAGACTCAATAGTTAGTCCACTATAAAATATATCAAGTAAATCATGCTTTTCCAAATCATGGTCAGGCTGAGCTCTAATAAGAGAGCAAAATCTCGCCCAAGCCTCAGGCAATTTCTCTCCATCTTCCTGGTCAAAATTATAAATTCTCTGCAAAGCAGCATGTTGAGCACTAGCAGGAAAGTATTTACGGAAGAAAACATCAAGCAATTCTTTTGGACTTTTAATAGAACCAGGAGGCAAATTATTATACCAAGTTTTAGCATCATCCTTTAATGAGAAAGGAAAAATTTTAGCGACAAAATAAGTACGCATCTTAATATCATCAGAAAACAAGCCACTAAGAGTAGATAGCTCAGTCATGTGTTCAACAGCACTTTCTTTTTCAGTACCACAAAAGGGTGTTTTCTCAACAATAGCTATATGAGATAAATCAAGAGAAAAATCATAATCTTTATCCCTAATGTTTATAGGAGATGTGGCAAATTTAGGATCAGGAGATAGTTTATATCTAACAGCATGTTCTGCAAGCAACTTTTTAATTTTTCTTGCATCAGTAGTAGCATTGCATTTTTCAATAAAATCATCATCAAGCTCTACATAATCTTCATCAAGATCATCACTAGAATATTCAACAGACTCAGGTGAATTAACAGGTGTAGCAGCATTTTCATTAGGAGTTTCAGTATTTTCAATTTGTCTAGACTTAGCAATTGTAGCATCTAGAAAAGATCCTAACGAACCATCATTATCAAGCACAGCAGAAGCATCATCACAATTATGAGAGGAATTTTCAGATTCAGCAGAAGTACCAGCATTTGAAGCTTGTGGTGGTGAAACAAGTTTACTTATCACAGATGGTGAATCAAGAGCAGCAGAGGTACTAAGAGTTGTACCTTTTCTTGTAGTGGATGGTAATATGGCGATCTTAGTATCGCGAGGTTTACCCATGATGGAGAATTGCAGCGAACAATATCAATCCAAGTGAACTTCCAAATAAAGCTATGCTCCCCGGCAACGGCGCCAGAAAATAGTCTTGATGACCCACAAGTATAGGGGATCGCAACTTCGAGGGAAGTATTACCCAATTTATTGATTCGACACAAGGGGAGACAAAGAATACTTGTAAGCCTTAACAGAGTTGTCAATTCAGCTGCACCTGGAAACAGACTTGCTCGCAAGAGTTTATCAGTAGTAACAGTTTTATGGCAGTAGGAATAGTGAAATAACAGCAGCAGTGAAATAAAGACAGCAGTAGTGATTATAGTAAACAGCAGGATTAAAATACTGTAGGCACAGGGACGGATTTAACGGGCGTTGCATGGATGAGAGAAACTCATGTAACAATCAAAGCAGGGCATTTGCAGATAATAATAAAACAGTATCCAAGTACTAATCAATCAATAGGCATGTGTTCCATATTTAGTCGTACGTGCTCGCAATGAGAAACTTGCACAACATCTTTTGTCCTACCAGCCGGTGGCAGCCGGGCCTCTAGGGAAACTACTGGATATTAAGGTACTCCTTTTAATAGAGTACCGGAGCAAAGCATTAACACTCCGTGAACACATGTGTCATCCCCTCCGGTTGTCCCGATTTCTGTCACTTCGGGGCCATTGGTTCCGGACAGCGACATGTGTATACAACTTGCAGGTAAGATCATAAACAACGAATATCTTCATGAATCAATAACATGTTCAGATCTGAGATCATGGCACTCGGGCCCTAGTGACAAGCATTAAGCATAACAAGTTGCAACAATATCATAAAAGTGACATCTACGGATACTAGGCACTATGCCCTAACAATCTTATGACTATTACATGACCAATCTCATCCAATCCCTACCATCCCCTTCAGCCTACAGCGGGGGAATTACTCACACATGGATGGGGGAAACATGGCTGGTCGATGGAGAGGCGTTGGCGGTGATGGCGGTGAAGATCTCCTCCAATTCCCCGTCCCGGCGGAGTGCCAGAACGGAGACTTCTGGCTCCCGAGACGGAGTTTCGCGATGTGGCGGCTCTCTGGAGGGTTTCTGGCGACTTCGACTTCTCTCCGTGCGTTTTTAGGTCGAACCCGATAAGTAGTCCGAAGGGGGGCGTCGGAGGCCAGCCGAGGGGGCCACACCACATGGCCGCGCGGGCCCCCTGGGCCGCGCCGCCCTATGGTGTGGGGCCCTCGGGCCTCCACCTCTCTTGCCCTTCTGGCTCCGTCAATATTCTGGTAAAATAGGGCCTTCGCATAAATTCCGAGGATTTTCCGAAAGTTGGATTTCTGCACAAAAACGAGACACCAGAGCAGTTCTGCTGAAAACAGCGTTAGTCCGTGTTAGTTGTATCCAAAATACACAAATTAGAGGCAAAACAATAGCAAAAGTGTTCGGGAAAGTAGATACGTTTTGGACGTATCAACTCCCCCAAGCTTAGCTTATTGCTTGTCCTCAAGCAATTCAGTTAACAACTGAGCGATAAAAGAACTTTCACGAACACATTTGCTCATATGATGTATATATTCTCATGCTATGGCTAATACTTAAGCAGTTCATAATGAGATACATGCAAATAAGATCATCCAACAGCTATGTCAATCATGGAGAGGTACCAACAATTAATAATAAGCACCATGAATCATGTATATAAGCAGGATTGCAATGTTCATAAGAGAATATGATAAAGTGGTATCTCGCTTGCCCGTATTTGATCGGCAAAACATAAATGCCGAGGCACCTCTGGAGTTCATAGAAAGACTAGAAGTAGTGATTGTCAAAGATAAAAGCATCAAAGTTATACCACAATCAATCATATTTTGAGACAAGCATATTATACTAAGAATGACAGTTGTGCTCTCAAGATAGTGCTCAAAGAAAGAATGGAGACACAACATAAAAGTAAAAGATTGACCCTTCGCAGAGGGAAGCAGGGATTAACATGCGCTAGAGCTTTTCATTTGTAAAGCAGGAGTAAAATTATTTTGAGAGGTGTTTGTTGTTGTCAACGAATGGTAATGGGTACACTAACTACCTCATCAACCGGACTCACAAGAGCGGCTCCCATTTTATTTATTTTTGGTTGGCACTCCTTCCAACCTTTCTTTCACAAACCATGGCTAACCGAATCCTCGGGTGCCTGCCAACAATCACATACCATGAAGGAGTGCCTTTTTATTTAAGTTTTATATGATGATGACACTCCCCCAACCTTTGCTTACACAAGCCATGGCTAACCGAATCCTTCGGGTGCCGTCCAACAATCACAAACCATGGAGGAGTGTCTATTTAAGTTAATTAATTCGGGACTGGGAATCCCATTGCCAGCTCTTTTTGCAAAATTATTGGATAAGCGGATGTGCCACTAGTCCATATGAGAATCCGTCAAAAGTAAATGACAAGGTTGAAAGCTAAACACCACATACTTCCTCATGAGCTATGAAACATTTACACAAATTGAGAAGTATTTTGAAAGTTTTAAAGGTAGCGCATGAGAATTTACTTGGAATGGTTTGAAATGCCATGCATAGGTATTTATGGTGGACACTTTGGAACAACTTGGTTTTCAGGTGTTTGGAAGCACGAGCGGCGTTCCCGCTCAGTACAAGTGAAGGCTAGCAAAAGACTAGGGAGCGACAAATCAAGAGAGCAGTAACTGTCATAATCATGCTTGCGGCAAAATAAATTAACGAAGGCATAAAAGTGATACAATAACTCTGAAGCAATATAAATCATCGAGGCTTAATTGACTTTTTGTTCAGTCATATGCATGCGTGAGCATGTGCCAAGTCGATATAAATGAATTATTCAGAGGAGGATACCACAATGCCATACTTACTTATGAATAAAACAATGCAAGCAAACATCCATGACATGTTACTCATATTAATAAATTGGAGCTAAACATGAGAGATCATGAACTACTAGACTTTCTCAAATAACATATACCTCATATGAACCAACTAAGCATGCTCACATGGATGAGTATATGTACAAAAATGAAAACAAATAGAGTTCATACCAGCCTCTCACCACAATCAGATTGTCGTAGATCGTCATTATTGCCTTTTCACTTGTGTAGCTTGGATAATATGAAATGAAAACCACGCTCCAGCCACCGAAGACCATTGAACTCATGATGAACTTTACAAACCAAAGAAGAACAGCAAATATTTTTGGTGTTTTCGAATTGGAAACAAGAACGAAAGAAAACAAGCAAACAAAGCAAAATCTTTTTGGGTTTTCTCATAGCAAACTAACGATAGCAAATAAAATAAACTAAGAGCAAAGAACCAAATAAACAAATGGTGAAGAGAAACAACAGAAATATTTTTGGTCTTTTTGTGTTTTAGGAAAGAAACAAAGTGAAAACAAAAGAATGCAAACTAACAGAAACACAGAAAAGCAGGATGACAGAAATCTGCCAAATCCTGACAGCAGTACAGAAATCGAAATTAACAAAAATCTTCCATTGCTCAGACCAAAAAGTGTTCAACTAATGAAAGTTAGATAACAACCTGGGGAACATGCTCAAAAATTGGCAACTCAAAATAACGTTCTGGCTGTGCGTACGAATTTTTTTGGTAACAGCCCAGAATCTGTTTTTGGACAGCACTTCCCCAAATATCATCTCCTCTCATTAGAAAACCACTCTAAGAGACTAAACAAGTATGTACAAGTATCCAGCAACCATAATATGCAAAGAATGAGTGATGCCGGTATACCTCCCCCAAGCTTAGGCTTTTGGCCTAAGTGGAGTTCATTCCCACGGTCCCCATGAAGTGGTGTCTCCGTAGTACGACGAAGAACGACCCGGTTCCAGGTATGTGCTGGAGGAAACGTCGGGGTATGTGACGGTGTAGTCGTAGGAGGGCTCGGCGTTCTCGGAGTCATGTTGCTGGTGGAATTCTTGTATCTTCATATGTTCCTCCACCGCCTCCTTAGTGAGCGACCATGATTGCCTGTCAATATTGAACAAACCTGGCTGGGGAAGAGGGATTTCCTTCTCATTCCCATCAGCAAACAACATTCTATAGACCATATTATCTATAGTGGAGTCAGTAGTAACAAAATGATGGCTCTTCATAGCAGCAATATAGCTGGTGGTGATTGTCTGAAATACCCTGTATGCTGAAGATGATGTATAAGTACTAATTTGATCTAATAATCTGACTATGATTTGTGTGCTAGCTCAAATTATAGGTTTATCACTTTTTAGGTAAAATAATTTTGTAGTTGTTAATAAATGATTATAATCAATTAAACCATACAGAGGTACAAATAATATTTGGTTCCATATTATAGCGAGTTTCAACATTGTATCATCTGCACACTTTGTCAATTGAATCAAGATTCAGTCCTAAATCACTGTAATATAACACAATAATTAATCATCTACACATATACACACATAACAACAAAGATTTAGCCCCTAAATCAAGTTGGGGCGGGCGGCGACCGGGAGGAGAAGTGCAGCAGCGGGCCGCCGCGAGTTGAGGGCGGGCAGAGACGTGGAGGAGGCGGATGCGCGGCGAGCGGCCGAAGAGGCGGGAGAGGCGGGTGGGGCGGCGACGGGGAGAGGAAGGGCAGCGTCCGTCGGGAGGAGAAGTGCGGCGGGGGCGGAGGCGCTGAGGCGGGCGGAGGCGGACATGGACGTGCGGCGAGCGTGTGGAGGCGGACGCACGGCGAGCGCCGGCCGGCGTGGCGACCGGAGAGGCCGGCGACCTGGAAGAACCTTAGCCGCCTCTCCCTGCCTCCCTGGTTTGCATCTCGGGACAGGTCGGGGGGGATGGGGAAAACGGGTGAGATTTGGTGGAAGTTTTGTGAGGGGTTTCCGTATATATACCGGGTGGCATTCTGGCCGTAAATATGAAGATACAGAGTGGCATGAGTTAGCGGGAGGATTACCAGCTGCGGGAAGCTGCGGGAAGTTCCTCCAAAGGTGCTTCCGGGCTTGTAGTACAAAATGAACAAGCGCTTGTACAAGCCTGGATCCAAAAGTTAGGTGTTTGTTTGGGCTTGTGCTTATAGGGACCCAAAAGCAGCAGAAGAACAAGCTCTAGCCCAAACAAACACACTACAAGAAAAGTTCTGATAGACAACGTCCCAAAATCGTCAACTAAGGGGCATTTTTCGTCGCCTATGGACCTAACCCGACGATATGGGTCTCCTGGAAACTGCAGGCAAAGTCCAACGACGATTTTTTCGGTCCGTCGCTTGGGCGCCCTTCCGCCACGGAAAATCGGACCGTTGGAAGTGTTTCCGAGCCCGCCTCTGACGTCATGCAAACCGAGACGTGGCGACGCCGTTAACGGCAAACGGCGTTAACCGGCGAAACCCCGTGGTAGATGGTAGGCCCACACGAGGCCTGCCACGTCTTAAGCGGGCCGGGCCAGATGACATAGTTTGACCGGTCAACTATATAGCTGGGCTGGTCCATTAGTTACGTGGGCCGGGCCTAACCTCTAATGTTGATCCAAAAGTTAAATGGGCCGGCCCATTTAACATGTGGGTCCCCTTAAGAATCGGGCCGCCAAGAAGCAAGTGGGCCAAAAACAGGGTGGGTCCTATCCTATTAAAAGCCTACCTGGTGTGTGGGTCCACCATATAGCAAGTGGGCCGGCCCAACAAGCTAGTGGGCCGGGCCAAAAACACATGGTGGGTCCCACTATCCTGTTAAAGGGATTTAGTATGTGGGGTCCACCATATAGCAAGTGGGCCGGCAAAACACAGGGTCCCACCTTCCTGTTAAAGGGCCGGCCCATTTAGTATGGGGTCCACCATATAGCAGTGGGCTGGCCCACCAAGCTAGCGGGTCAAAAACACAGTGGGTCCCACATTTCGTTAATGGCCGCCCATTTGGTATGTGGGGTCCACCATATAGAAAGTGGGTCGCCCAACAAGATAGTGGGCGGGCCAAAAACACAGGTGGGTCCCACCTTCCTATTAAAGGGCCGGCCGTTTACCATGTGGGACCACCATATAGCAAGTGGGGCCCAACAAGATAGTGGGCCGGGCCAAAAGCACAGGTGGGTCCCACTTTCCTATTAAAGGGCCGGCCCAATTAGTGTGTGGGGTCCACCATATAGCAGGGCCGCCCAACAAGATAGTGGGGCCAAAACACAAAGGGTCCCACTTTACTCTTAAAGGGCCGGCCCATTTAGTGGGGTCCATCACAAAAGCAATTGGGCTGGCCCAACTAAGTAGTGGGAGGGGTCCACCTAAAAGCAAGTGGGCCAGCCCAATTAGAGTGTGGGGTCCACCTTCAATCAAATGGGCTGGCCCAATAAGTAAGTGGGCCAGCCCGTTTAGTTGCTGTTTATATGCCGGCATAATAGGCGCTATAGGAATTTGCGGGCAGGCACATATGTGATTTCGCTTAATTGGGCCGTTTAAGGGATGGGAATTCGTGATTTAGATACTGAGAATATTTACGCAGCATTGATTTCTGTCGGATAGCCTCACTTACCACAAGCACCAAAGAAAAAATGCGCGAAAGAACTATAAAAACTAACTAAATATTACATCAGCTGCAAGGCATTGAAAAAATATTACAGAACCCAGAGAAATTGAATGGTAATTAAACCTAGCAATACAAGAAGCGATCCGGCAATCTTTTAAGTTGTCCATGCAGCACCTATATCTGAAACAAAGACATTACAAGTTAAGACAGCAACAATGGAAAGGCAAAGACACTACAATATTGTTTGGCAAAGAATTTGGAACTCATCATTTCGTCGTTATAACAAGATCATTGTAATGCGCACAATAAGCAAACAAAGAGTGCATGCCGCATACCAACAGCCAATATAACAGAGCATGTTAGAATGAAACAGCAGACTTACTACTGTCGAGTCCCATGCAAACCAACATGTTCAGGGTGTACAAAATTGGCATGAACAACATAGTAGCAGGCTATAAATTTTGTAACAACGACTGAGCAAGATGAAGTTATGATGGCTACATCTACAGAGCAGGGAATGTAAACCAAAAATAGAAGTTACGATGGCAAAAGCTAAAGAGGAGGGAATGTGAACCAACATGTGCCAAGTGCAATTACTTCATTTTGGCCGTGAACTAAATAATACTCCTGAACTTATAGTGAAGGGGATGCAAATCAAGATGTTTCGGGATATAAACTTGTAATGAGCAACACATAGAGGATAGTTAATGCTGGAGCTTAGGATGGACCAGATACAGAATATAGTGGGATCACCTGTGAACTTGTATAAGAGGGAATGCAAACCAATATGTTCAGCTTTCCATATGTGAGCGTCATGCCAAGTCAGAGAAACAAGTCAATAATGCAGCTTTTGAAGAACAAGATGGCACGCAAAATTATTATCTAGTAGTATGACAAGTTTATTTGTACTACAGGCTAGATAGCAGAGTGATAGCATGCCAAACTAAGTCCTTACTTTGTTAGCTTACAATGAACTAGATACAAAACAATGGCATCACCTGTAGTACAGGGAATGCAAGCCAACATGTTCATGGAGTAAAAAATTGGCACAAACAACATAGTAGCAGGCCATAATTTTTGTAACAACGACTGAGCAAGATAAAGTTATGATGGCTAGATCTACAGAGCAGGGAATGTAAACCAAATATAGAAGTTACGATGCCAAAAGCTATAGAGCAGGGAATGCGAACCAACATGTGCAATTACTTAAAATTGGCCATGAACTAAATAATAGCAGGATGTTACTATAATACCTATAATTTTTGTAACAACGACTGAGCAAGATAGAAGTTATGATGGCTACATCTACAGAGCAGGGAATGCAAACCAAAATGTTCAATCGCTTAAAGTTAGCAATGAAGTAGAAAATAGCAAGATGTTACGGTCATAGCTAGGAATGAACTAAAAGAGCTTCAGACAAACAAGCATCTGAACCCAGAACATGGCGCTAAAACAAGGGACTTACATTAGGAGAAGCACTCTGTGGGAGTCACAGCAGATCTTCCTGGGGTTGATAGATCCGGTGATGAAGTACGCTACATGTGCTACTTGGGGTTGGAGAGACGGCCATTACACTTCATGGTTACTCATCTCATCTGCAAAAACGTAACGGCGCGTCGTTAGCACAAACAGATTCCCCCAAGATTAAACAAGAACTTGCAGGCAAGCAATAGAAAAGCGACAGTAGAAGAGTTTAGATCATGCACGGCGCCGGTGAAGCAGATCCGGTTCATGCACAACGGTGTCGGTGAGCAAGATCCGATGCGGTGGACGACGGATCCGGCGAAGCGGCTCCGGTGGGGTGGACGATACCGCAGCTGAAGCGACTGCGGTAGACTGCTGGATGAGTATATGGTTTCGAGGTTCGGCGGGGATGATCCAGTCCGGTTGATGACGGCGTCGATGAAGCGGCTCCGGCAGACAGCCGGATGACGAGGATCGCGAGGGCTCGGGTAGGCCAGGGAAGTCCGGCGGGGATGTTCCGGTGCGGTGGTCGTGGAGGTGGGAGAGAGAGGGACTTGGGAAGTTCCGGTGGGTGGTCTCAGAGGAGAGAGTGAGGGAAATGAATTTTTTTTCGGGGAGTTTCGGAGCTAGGGAGGTGGTGATCGAAAAAAATGACGGGTAGACCCCCCACCAACCGACTTATGCATGGACATTGTTGTCATCTTTACGAGGGTAGAATGGGAAGTTAGAGGCGTGTGAAATATTTGTATTTTTCGAGCGGGAAGTTTTGCCGCTGGAATGAGATTTCGAATTTGGCTATAGTCCAAGTAATACAAAAATATGAGACCGTACTAGTACGGTCAAGTGTCACATCAAGTCATCATCACGTTGAAAATCGGTTACCACGAGCATAATCATGATATATCTTGAAAATCAATTTTGAAAAGCCCTTCTGAAATATTTCGGGATTGGTACTAGGAGATTTTGCAGCTTGACTAAGTAATTTTTTTTCTTCGAAAAGGGGATATGACCCCAGCCTCTGCATCGTGGTGATGCACACGGCTTTTATTAATAATCCAGTCGCAACAAATGTATGTTTTTTTTTTGCAAGGAGCAACAAAAGTATGTTGTACAGATGGTCCAAGTAATATAGACTCGTGATTGTAATATAAGGCCAGGGGTAGACCGGAACCATATCCTCTAACGTAGAGATGACAAGTCAGGTAAGCACAGTGCTTAAGTAGTGCAAAACGTAGAAGAAAAATCAGGAAAATGTAACAAATACTGTACGTATTTACTGTAGCAACCACTGTATATTTTTACTGTATAAAAAATCGTATAAATATTTAAAAAAGATAGTCATAATTTTGATTGTTACTAATTATCGTAAATGCATATGGCTTACATATATTATGGAAGTTAATTTAGATCAAATTAGACGTAATCATGTAGATGTGGAGAAGGAAAATTAGAGAGGTGTAGCTTACCCGACTTGTCTATTGCACGTTAGAGGATCTACTTCCGGGGTAGACCATGCTACTTAGACTACTCATAGTGGGAGTAACTAAGGAGTATTAACATAGAGCTGGTTGTGGTAACTAGCTATGTTACCATAACACTTTTCAAGATAGAATGAGTCTACATACTAACTAAAACAATCATGCATGATAGTACTACATCTAAGTTACTATGCATTATGAAGGTAGTAACATAGAGTAGTGTCATATGCATGCGGAAATTCAATTTGGCTCCCGGGTGCATATGCTCCCTCTACCAAAAAATCATATTTTAAAATGTCGAAAAAAATTAGCAAAAAATTTACATGTACATATTCATAATATATGTTCGTTCGTCAAGTTTCACGAAAAACCAATATTTTTTGTGGTCTATGTAAAAAAGAGAAAACTTATCTTGTGAAAAGCATTATTTTTAGTACTGTGTTTTATCTTTTTACACACGTCACACGACAAGTCGCAACTTTTTAAGGGCGTAGCACGAGAAGATGTACATGCGAATTTTTTGTTTCATTTTTTTGAAATTCAAAATATGTGTAAGATGCATTTCAAAATGGAGGGAGCATATGCTCCTATGTTTCAAAACACCAGTCCCGCATGCGCATGACACTACTATACGGTCACATCAAGTCATAATCACAACCAAAATCAGTTCCCATGTACAAATATTTTGGATTTTATTGGCGGGAGATTGTAGCGCTTGACAGATATTTTCAATTTAGCTGGCGCTAAAAAAATACTGTACTAGCAAAATTGGTAGCTTACTGTAGTACTGCCTCCTTTCAGGGATACAAGGACAAGGACCAATCAACTAAAATAATGTATGAAAATGGTCACCAATGGGCCAACTAATAGTTATACTTTTCCCATGCAGCGCAATATAAAAAATACTACAAATCAGATTAAACCTTGATTAAATATTGGTGCATCCAATCCATTCAGTTTTCATTTAATCCACATCACCAAGGAAACAACCACCAGGTACATAACAAGTGCAGATAGAAGCACCAACAAAATAGTTCAGCATCACAAACCCTTTCACACAACCAAGGGACACCTTTGACTGTCAGTGTTCACTGTGGTATTCAGCATCTCCCACACTTTCTCAGGATGTTGCCCAGGTGGGCTTGACTTGCTTCTAATCCTGCAGTTATACGGTGGATGACTACTCTTTGTGCAGCCACTATTGCTCGTTCCTCTTTGAGTAGTTCCTCGAGAACATAAAAAGACAATGACTTGGACCTCAACCTGCGCTTGGGCTTTGACTTGGACTTGGACCTCGACAAATTAGTTGTGAACCCAGCATTACGCAGGAATGTGTTGTTGGCTATACCATGATTTTGTTTTGCCAGCTCCACTTTCATGTCAGACTGAGGAGTTTTCAGTTGTTACACATGTGTAAGAGAAGAGATTATAATGTGAAGACATGTGTATGAACTACCTCTAATAATCCTACAAACTGGCATGGCTGATTACCGCATATACATTTTAGTAAGAGCATGTTACATCATATTGACATGTCTTCTATTGCTAACACGTAATAGCAGGACTATAAAAATATGCATGGATCCATGTGTAGAATTCGTAATGTGCATGATATTGCTGAGAAGTATATAAGTGAATTGTACTAGCCCTTTCCAGCAGTTCAGACATTTGGTTGTGTTGGCTAGTGCATGAAGCTTGACAAATATGACAAGATATTTCTGAATACAATTGAAAACCATAACTGACATTAGTAGAGAATACTTACAATAACACTCTGTGCAAAATGTCCAGTCAAACCATTTCTGCTCGTCTGGCACACCTTGAATTGCTCAAGTAGACTCATCTCTCTGTCTGTACTCTCACAGTATGCTTGCCTTGCCTTCTGATATTTTCGCAAGAGAAAATATAAATTAGTTTCACAACCACGTCACATGCCGACATGCGACAATTGAAAGTTTTCAAAAAAAATATAAATAAAACAGAGACATCAATTTACGATGTATATTGTGCATCTATAAATTCTAAATGATTTACTAATTTAAATATAGTTGTACAGATAACATTCCTTACCATACAGTAGAGGTGTCCAATCAAGCTACGAGATCCTGTACGCTGTTGTAAACGTACATTATTACGAGCACGCATGTTACTTCGAGCGATGAACTACAAATGAAGACTTGTGAGACACATGCTTAAAAAGGAATCAGTAATGTGATCTTGTCTCACTGTCTTCACAGAACATACCAAATTCTTTTGAGCAGACCAATACTCAACAAGATCACACCATTGATCATCAGTCATCTGTAGTATAGGAGAGGTTGTTGGAATATCGCTAGGAGTCCTCCCAGCAAAGTATCTCATCTTTAGCCTATGGCGCTCCTGGCGCAACGCTGAAGAGAATATGCTCCTGATAACAGTGATTACATTCTTCATGTCATCATCAAACTCAAGACATGTCTGTTTACAACAATGGGAACCGTTCATGTGTTAGATAGCTAGCCAACAGAAAGCTAGAGGGAATGTGAACGAGCAACATGGTATTGTTTACGAAAATGACTTACATGTAACATGTGCAGTAAACCTTCAAAATGAGAAGGGGTGTTTACGTGTTGTTTCCATGATGGAAAGATAGGAATTTGAGTCCTGACAAAAACGCCTGTGATCGATGCTATATTAGATGATTCTTGTGGATCCAGTGGCCTTCTGATACCTGCTATAACTGATGTGATGGGAAATCTTGTTCCCATTCGGGCAATCTTATTTTTAAGTGATTTCAAAGTCGTTGGCCCCCTTCGTTTTCTTGGTCGTGGTGGAACTGCAAATTTAAGCATTACATCAAGCTATCAAGGTATTTATGTAACGGAGCATGTAAGGGAACACGTACCTAATTCGGCCCCACCATCATCTTTAAGGAAGAAGTTGTCTCTGGCAGGACTAAATGTCAGCGGGCGATCGTGATTAGTTAGGTGTTGAGAACCTGCTGTTGAAACTGGGTCTGCTGTGAATTGTTCTTGGGTAACTGGATTGGCAACAGGTGGCTGGGGAACATGTGGTTTGGTATTTGCTCCGTCTACAGCTTTTAGACCAACCGATGTGGGGTTAGGTCGAAGCTTTTTATGTTGGTGTTTCGCATTACAATATTTTTTTGCCTGGTCATCATTTTCAACTAGATTAGAGTGACTCTGAGTCTGAGACCTTGTTTTTACTCTGTTCACTGCATTTGTTTGTGATCTGACATGACCAGCTTGAACCCTTTTTATTTTTAGGTGAGCTGTCAGATATTGATCTTCCTGTTGAACTATGTTCTTCACCTTGTTGGTATTTGAAACGTCCTTACGTGAAGTCCCTGATGCCTGCCAGAGATAAACGGTACTTCAATCAACAAAATCATATACATGCTTGATACGATTATGGAACATAAGAACAGCAAGCCAAGACATGATGAAACATATGTTATTATTATGTGTTAACTGAGCAGATGATAATGCTATAACTTGGGCTGGGTTGGACAGATACATCACAGTTATTGAAGATGCAACAATAATGCCAATGAAAAGAGCGAGCAATCACCTTGGGTGGTGGAGTAGGGTGCTTGACAAGGGCATCCTCTTTACTCAGGTCTCCCTCAGACTCTTGTTCAGTAGGATCAAGTTCTGAATAAGAAAATGATTGTTATCGATGGAGACAGGAGAGGTGTTTGATTGTTCACTGGTGATGCCTATATTTTCTCTCCGGCCCTCTTTGTACTCTACTACAGTATCTTTAGCATGCATTAGAAAAAAATGCTAACGAGATTTATCATGGAACTTTGAGTAGAGCAGTAGAAGGGCAAATTAGTAGTAGCAAGTAGATGATAGCTCAAAAAGGAATAAAGCGTAGATCAAAAATAAATGATTTCCCTGTGCATGCCAATTGATGATTACAAGATTTATAAACATGCAGTTTAATAATGTCGACTAATCACTCTGCAGGCTTGACTTCTACTACAGTCATACCAGATAGCACCAAACAGATTGTAGGAAAAGTAAACTTGAAACCCCAGATCGCACGAAACTGATGTTCGGAAATGAAATGCATAACGGAAGCGGCTAAACACCAACCTTCGCATGGGGAGTGGACGGCTTTACGCTTTGGTTTCGCGCGGTGGACCGGTTGGGCGCGGGGTCTACCCATTTCACCGTGCGGTAGACCAGGGAGTCGGGAAGCAGATCCGACGCAGCGGCGGAGGTGGACGGCGTCCCTGAGCAGGATCCGGCGCGGTGGGCGTCGGCTACGGTGGAGCACAAATGGTGCGGTGTGCGCCTTCGTAGGGGAAGCGGCTCCGGCTTGCTTGACAACGTCTTCTCGGACACTACAGCGTCTGGTCAGGAGGCTGTGGTGGCGAGGTGGGACGGTGGTGCACTGCCGTCGTCGGGCGAGATGCTCCGATTCGGTGTGTGACGCGTGAGAGATGTGGGATTCGGCGCCTGTGCCGGTGGTATGTTTTAATGGCTGGGGTGAGATTGGCCTTGGCCAAGAGAAGAACCGCTGGGGACGTTTTTGATGAAAGGATAAGATCGGAAATTCGAACATTTGAAAATTGGAGGCGGCAACCCGAGCTATTTTCGCCGCTGTTTTGGCGCTTCGTTGAAATGGTTTGGTGGATGCGCGAAAAAAAATGGACGCGGTCCGACCCCATCAAGGTCTCATTTGTAAGCATGGGCGGTACGGCAGCCATCCTACCTTGATTTTTAGTGAATATCCATCCATTCATATATATGTGTTTTTTTCTGAATATTTGAGTACTTAAAACGGACTTCATATGACAAAGTTGCGCCTATTTTAGTGAACACTGCGTGGAGCCGATTTCGAAAACAAAACATGGACTAGGTACCAAAAAACATATATAGACTCGTTCTCCGCATTAAAAAGATTGATGTATCATGGATCTTAGTATATGTAAAATAACCTTGAGCTATTCATTATCATACGCGTAGAATTGAAGACTTCAGATATTTCTTTATATTTGAAAGAAACGCCATGTTTCATCCGACAACATTTATCATCTCATTGAGTTGGCGCTGATTTTATATGTGGTGACGAAAACAACTGAGGCTCCTTTGATTTATAGGATTTAGATCCTACGGGAATTATTCTACACTATTGGTTATATTCAAAGGGAACATATCCCATATGAATCTTGTACTACAAATCCTATATGAACAAAACATTAGGTCATCCCTCATGGAAAAATCCCTTTGGTACAATCAAAGAAACTCATATTCCCATAGGATTCAAATAGACAAGATGTACATACGTTTTTCCTATCCTATGACTTAAAGGACTCCTGAAATGGCTCGACAACAAAGATCATAAATTCCGAGTTGTGCATCGAGCAAAAGATATTGAAAAAATTCTTGATCGATCCAATTACAAAATGATTTTCAAAAGAACTAAAGTTTTGCCATTGATCACATAATTGGTATGTATATAGGTTCTACTTATAATAAAATATGTTTTGGTTTATTGGGATTGCGTTAGAATTACATGCATCACAATGTCTCGGGACTATTTCGGTATTTACCTCTTCTTTTAGAGTTCGCCCTATCTAAGATTATTTCCGACATTCGCCAATGTTTGCAAGGAATGGCATGCAGTCGATTCCCACCCTGTTTCAGAAAAAATGAAGAAAAAAAAGTGAACTTGTGGCTATAAAATGATAAGCTTGAATTTTGATATGTTTTTTTTAAAAAAAACTAGCTTCAAAATATGGCCTACCATTTTATATAAAAAACCATGGGTCTTAACGAAAATGCCCAAGGTAAAATGTGCATTAACATTTTGGGGAAAGGTGCAATAAGATTTCATTTTATTGTGGGAAACAAATTGTTGTTGTTTTTTTGCCTTTTCTGAATAGCTAAAAAGGTGTCATCTTTTTTCCATACATTCCATAATGTCATAGAACATAAGCATCCGGTGTCCAGATATAGCAACAATTCAGTATAAGACAATACTAACATAGTTTCCATAAAGTACTGCTAACACATAAGAAAACAAAAGATCTAGATGATGACCCAAGAAACATCCTTGTATATAATAACAATCTATTGACCATATGGCGGCTTTTGCATCACCCTATCAAAATCATCTGCCTTCAAGCACGAGAGCAGAATGTCGACACGTGCTTCAACATGTTCCAAGATCCTCTTGATGATCTCATGGATATCTGCATCAGCCGAATAGGAATCAAAGTTGTCAGCCACTAGCTTCTGATAGAAAGAAACATCAGTGTTGAAGGCGTCGATCTTAGGAGTCCCCACATTTCATTACTTGCAAGACCAAGATGATCAAATTCCCTTTACTTCATAAGAATGTCTGGATCGCTGACACGATCGAAATCTTTGCTAGTACCCTCCTTTGGCCGAATTCAAATTTGCATCAGATCTTGGTGCCCATGCCTTTGGTACATGCGGGTAATTTTTTGCCAATATGTCGTGCATTGCACATAGCGTCCTACTGTACAGGGGTATTTCTACATATCTTCTTCCAAATATAATTTAATTTATTTCGGGTTGGATTCAATTTGTTTCAAAATTGTCTGATATACCATTTGTATTGGTAGGAGATGCAGCTTTGAATTTTAATCATTGTTTCTAGGTGCCACACTTGCAGGGTACAGTCAAAGATTTTATCCAATGTTTCATGTCTTGACAAATCCTTTTCGTAATGGAAGTTGAGACCCCCAGCCTCTGCATCAAAATGATGCACATGGAATTTTTTAGTATGGTATTCAACAAAATATGATAATATGCAAAAATCAAACCTTGGACAAATATGACACATGCTCACTTGGGTAGAAAGCCAATCAAACTGATACAAATTACATTGCAGAGTCCTTGCATGTTAAACTATATATTGCCAAACACCACATATATTAAGGGATACATATTAATTTCGATACTACTACTTTTACGATAGAAGATTTGTAACTACAAACGTTGTGGGTTGTGGCTGCCCTCCTCAATCTACTCACTTGTCTCATCGGCAACCGTCTCCACCTCTCTACATGCACATATGGGTACAACTTCTTCACACCCGAAGAAGATTACTTGTTTCCTGTCATGCTCCGCCACTTGTAGTAGGTGTGCTCCTTTTTCAGAGATGAATTCTCTTTTAGGATGGAGATGTTCTCCTTTTTCAGAGATGAGTTCTCTTTTAGGATGGAGATGTTCTCCTTCGTTAGAGACCCGTTCTGATTTACCATGGAGAGGTTCTCCTTCGATAGAGATGAGTTCTCCTTTGATAGAGATGAGTGCTCATTCAAGAGTACGGCATACTCATTCCATAGCTTCATAGCACGGTTTACCAGATGTGCGTTCACATCTCGGAGCTTGGACGCATGGTCAATCAACTCGCGCGACTCATCCAGGAGCGACCGCCGGATTACTTGCAGAGACGCTTCATGTTGTCGTCCTTCATTAGATGGTAGATTCACAGAGCGACCCTGTGTGACACATGATATTATACTAATAAAGTGCAAGAGTGTAACTTCAATAGTAAAAATATAGTACTCCGAAAGTTTGCAGGACTTAAACTTCAATACTCATAGTAATATGTACAAGACTAACTTCAATAGTAATTGTAATATGTATAAATTTCAATTGCAATACTGTAGTAATATGAGTACTCCGGAGCTTGGAGTAATAAAGTTTCAAACTAAGAACGAAACATGAACTAATAAAGTTTGCCCTATGCATCAATCGATGGAGAGGCTGGATCTCAAGTTCGAAAGGGGGAAAAAGACTGCAGTGAAGTTTCAAGTTTGCATTGAAGTTCGAAAGTGGTAATGCAGCTAGTATTAGTGCAGTAGAAATCCCTTGTGCCTTGTTTGGTTGACGTGTTTTCACATGGTTCAGTGAGTAATATCTGGGTCTTTCTTAATAAGAACACATTTTATCTGTTTGGCAGAAGAGTATTGGACAGGATCAGAGTCGCGGGGATCCTCAGGAAACACTTCCGCGCACGTCGGGTGGACGTGGAACCGCAACACCTCTATGCTCTCGCGTTTCTGGTCGTTCCGCATACGTGCTCCGATTGCTGCTTCTCCTTCCAGGCATCCACCCCGTTCCAGCATGGATCAGGCTGAGGGATTGATTCCAATGCAAAATTACAAGTCCTGAGGCCTGCTGGCATGGATTACGTGAATAGAAATTGGACGCTTCACTAATAAGGCCCGAGGAACCCCTCAAAAAAAAAACTAATAATGCCCCAGGACAGGCTATCTCTCAGGTTGTCCTGATCTGCCGCAAATACTCACGCCAAAACATGGTGAATGAAGTATTTTGCATCAAATCCCCTCCGAATAATACTCAGTAGGGGGCTAACTAGTTTTAAACCAATGATTAAACTACATTAACCACTGACCTCGAAGCTCTCCTCCTTGGAGAGGACCGACTCCCCGGCGACGGCGAGGTTGTCTTGCAGCTGCAGCAGGACTGTCACGTCTGAGCCCACGGAGAGGTCGTTGATCCGCTGCCGCTTGGTGGGCACATCAGACTCAACGGCGAGGCCGCCATGCGCCTGCTGCAGCAGCTGTAGGGGGGCGTGCGAGTTGGCGGCGAGGTCCTGTAGTTGCTGCTGGGGGATTACGACGGTGGGCCGCACACCTAACAGGCCCCCTTGTCCACTCGTGGGATTCATCGCCGGAAGATGGGGGTGCAGGGAGGCGCTAATACAGAGGTTGTGGATGGTACAGCCGCCGACGAGCACTGTACAGGTTGGGGCTATAGGATTTTGAAGATGAATGGGGAGAGGCGGCAGGGGCCTATATAAATCGAGAGGAGTGAGGTAGCGAGAAGTGAAGTGAATGGGGAGAGGCGGCAGGGGCCTATAAATCGAGAGGGCTATAGGTTGGGACATGATTTTTACGCAATATTTAAATTTAGATTTAAGCCGCATGTCACCAGGTGACATGCGAAAGGTGCATGTCACCTGATCTCTATCCGTGAAGGACACAGGTCACTCGCAACACTGTACATGGTGTACTGTAGGGACGCGAAACAGTATTGTTCACTGTTCGTAGTGTTTTTCATTTTTCTGATTTTTTTGAATTTTATGCCCATTTGAATCTTTTGGTCAAATCCTAGGTTTGACAAAGATTTAAACAAGTTTAAAATATATGAAAAGGTAAGCATGGATCCTTCTTAGTCACTCTAAAATGAAGCTTTTGGGATGTTCTTGAAATTTCCATGCTTGACTTCATAAGACAGAGTTTAGGGTTAGGGGTAGATATATACATGATTTGTTTGGTTTGAATATGTCTAGACCTTGTTTATCAACTTTAATTCTTACTATATGACATAAGAAAACTATTTGCTTTGGTTTTTCATTTTTCTGATTTTTTTGAATTTTGATGCCCATTTGAATCTTGTCAAATCCTAGGTTTGACCAAGATAATTTAAACAAGTTTAAAACATGGAAATGAAAAGGGAAGCATGTATCCTTCTTAGTCACTCTAAAATGAAGTTTTTGGGAGGTTTTTGAAATTTCCATGTTTGAAACCCAAAACCACTTCTCTTCATGCTTGACTTCATAAGACAGAGTTTAGGGGTTAGGGGGTAGATACATGGTTTGTCTAGTTTGAAACTTTGAATATGTCTAGACCTTGTTTATCAACTTGAATATGCTTACTATATGACATAAGAAGACTATGTACTTTGGTTTTTCATTTTTCTGATTTTTTTAATTTTCTGCGCATTTGAATCTTGGTCAAATCCTAAATTTGACCAAGATTTAGACAAGTTTAACACGTGAAAACGAATAAGTAAGCCTGGATCCTTCTTAGTCACTCTAAAATGAAGCCTTTGGGAGGTTCTTGAAATTTCCATGTTTGAAACCCAAAACCACTTCTCTTCATGATTGACTTCATAAGATCGACAGATTAGTTTAGGGTTAAGGGTAGATATATACATGATTTTTCTGGTTTTAATATGTCTAGACCTTGTTTATCAACTTGAATGCTTACTATATGACATAAGAAAACTATTTGCTTTTGTTTTCATTTTTCTGATTTTTTTTGAATTTTGATGCCCATTTGAATCTTGTCAAATCCTAGGTCGTTTGACCAAGATAATTTAAACAAGTTTAAAACATGAATATGAAAAGGGAAGCATGTATACTTCTTAGTCACTCTAAAATGAAGTTTTTGGGAGGTTTTTGAAAATTCCATGTTTGAAACCCAAAACCACTTCTCTTCATGCCTGACTTCATAAGATAGAGTTTAGGGGTCAGGGGGTGTAGATACATTTGGTTTGTCTAGTTTGAATATGTCTAGACCTTGTTTAACAACTTTAATGCTAACTATATGACATAAGAAGACTATGTGCTTTGGTTTTTCATTTTTCTGATTTTTTTGAATATTGTGCCCACCCATTTGTATCTTCATGAAATCCTAGGTTTGACCAAGATAATTTAAACAATTTTAAAACATGAAAATGAAAAGGGAAGCCTGGATCCTTCTTAGTAACTCTAAAATGAAGCTTTTGGGAGGTTCTTGAAATTTCCATGTTTGAAACCCAAAACCACTTCTCTTCATGATTGACTGAGTTTAATTAGGGTTTTAGGGGTAGATATATACATGATTTTTCTGGTTTTTCATTCTTTTGATTTTTTTCTGAATTTTTAGGGCCATTTGAATCTTGGTCAAATCCTTGGTTTGACCAAGATTTAAACAAGTTTAAAACATGAAAATGAAAAGGGAAGTCTGTATCCTTCTTAGTCACTCTAAAATGAAGCTTTTGGGATGTTCTTGAAATTTCAATGTTTGAAACCCAAAACGACTTCCCTTCATGCTAGACTTCATAAGATCGAAAGGGGGTAGATACACGATTTGTCTGGTTTGGATATATCTAGACCTTGTTTATCAACTTGATTGCTTACGATATGACATAAGAAGACTATGTGATTTGGTTTTCCATTTTTCTGATTTTTTTAATTTTTTGCCCACCCATTTGTATCTTCGTCAAATCCTAGGTTTGACCAAGATAATTAAAACAAGTTTTATAAAACATGAAAATGAAAAGGGAAGCATGTATCCTTCTTAGGCACTCTAAAATGAAGCTTTTGGGAGTTTTTTGAAATTTCCATGTTTGAAACCCAAAACCACATCTGTTCACATGCTTGACTTCATAAGACAGAGTTTAGGGGTTAGGGGTATAGATACATGATTTGTCTGGTTTGAATATGTCTAGACATTGTTTATCAACTTTAATGCTTACTATATGACATAAGAAAAATAATGTCATGTAAATGAGTTAACTTGGATTTCCTACCCTTGAATCCATAGGAAACTTTGTTCTAATGCACTATAATAATCAACCGAGTTTTTACACCAACAGGTCTGTCACTTACGTGTGGTGCCCACGCGTGAGGTCCCACACTTCAGTGAGCACAAGTCACGTGCAATAGGTACGCAAACTCCCAGCCATCTTCTTTGTCAAGAGAAGACGCATCAGGATGCGTATTGGAAGTCTGTGGGTCCTTCTGGATCCTTCGGTTGTCCCTCTCACAAAAAAAACAAATCTCTCTCATTCTCGGCCTCGCTCGACTCGCTCGCTCGCACCTCCTGCTCACTGACAAACCCTGCACAAAAGTCAACATCATCACCCGAAAAAGGGGAGACACCATAATTCTCTCCCTTCTTCTCTCCTTCCTCCGAGTGATCCCTCTTCCTCCGAGTTTCACTCGACGGGCAAACACACTTGTGCTGCATAGTAATAATAAAAAGGTATAGAAAAATCAACCTACGAATCTATAATTAAATAGGTTAGTAATAATAAAAATGTAGAAAAATCAACCTACGAATCTATAATTAAATAGGTTAAACTAGGGTTTTGCCCACTACTACAGATCAAGGTTCAAACCTTGTTTATCAACTTGAATATGCTTACTATATGACATAAGAAGACTATGTACTTTGGTTTTCATTTTTCTGATTTTTTAAATTTTCTGCGCATTTGAATCTTGGTCAAATCCTAGGTTTGACCAAGATTAGACAAGTTTAACACGTGAAAACGAATAAGTAAGCCTGGATCCTTCTTAGTCACTCTAAAATGAAGCATTTTGGGATGTTCTTGAAATTTCCATGTTTGAAACCCAAAACGACCTCTCTTCATGCTACACTTCATAAGATCGACCGAGTTTAGGGTTAGGGGTAGATACATGATTTGTATGGTTTGAATATGTCCAAACCTTGTTAATTTATCAACTTGAATGCTTACTATATGACATAAGAAGACTATATGCTTTTGTTTTTCATTTTTCTGATTTTTTTTGAATTTTATGCCCATATATTTGAATCTTGGTCAAATCATATGTTTGACAAAGATTTAAACAAGTTTAAATTGTGAAAATGAAAAGGTAAGCATGGATCCTTATTAGTCACTCTAAATTAAATCTTTTGGGAGGTTCTTGAAATTTCCATGTTTGAAACCCAAAACCACTTCTCTTCATGATTGACTTCATAAGAAAGAGTTTAGGGTTTTAGGGGTAGATATATACATGATTTTTCTGGTTTGAATATGTCTAGACCTGGTTTATCAACTTGAATGCTTACTATACATATGACATATATAAGAATGCTATGTGCTTTGGTTTTTCATTCTCTTTTGATTTTTTTTCTAAATTTTTATGCCCATTTGAATCTTGGTCAAAATCTTTGGTTTGACAAGGATTTAAACAAGTTTAAAACATGAAAATGAAAAAGGGAAGTCTGTATATCCTTCTTTTAGTAACTCTAAAATGGAAGCTTTTGGGATGTTCTTGAAATTTCCATGTTTGAAACCGAAAACGACTTCCCTTCATGCTAGACTTCATAAGATCGACATGGGGTAGATACATGATTTGTCTGGTTTGGATATATCTAGACCTTGTTAATTTATCAACTTGAATGCTTACGATATGACATAAGAAGACAATGTGATTTGGTTTTTCAATTTTCTGATTTTTTTGAATATTGTGCCCACCCATTTGTATCTTCATGAAATCCTAGGTTTTACCAAGATAATTTAAACAAGTTTAAAACATGAAAACGAAAAGGGAAACATGTAACCTTCTCAGTCACTCTAAAATGAAGTTTTTGGGAGGTTTTTGAAATTTCCATGTTTGAAACCCAAAACCACTTCTCTTCATGCTTGACTTCATAAGACAAAGTTTAGGGTTAGGGGGTATAGATACATGATTTGTATGGTTTGAATATGTCCAAACCTTGTTTATCAACTTGAATATGCTTACTATATGACATAAGAAGACTATGTACTTTGGTTTTTCATTTTTCTGATTTTTTTTAATTTTCTGCACATTTGAATCATATCTTGGTCAAATCCTAGGTTTGACCAAGATTTAGACAAGTTTAACACGTGAAAACGAATAAGTAAGCCTGGATCCTTCTTAGTCACTCTAAAATGAAGCTTTTGGGAGGTTCTTGAAATTTCCATGTTTGAAACCCAAAACCACTTCTCTTCATGATTGACTGAGTTTAATTATATAGGATTTTAGGGGTAGATATATACATGATTTTTCTGGTTTGAATATATATGTCTAGACCTTGTTTATCAACTTGAATGCTTACTATACATATGACATATCTAAGAATGCTATGTGCTTTGGTTTTTCATTCTTTTGATTTTTTTCTGAATTTTTAGGGCCATTTGAATCTTGGTCAAATCATTGGTTTGACCAAGATTTAAACAAGTTTAAAACATGAAAATGAAAAGGGAAGTCTGTATCCTTCTTAGTCACTCTAAAATGAAGCTTTTGGGATGTTCTTGAAATTTCAATGTTTGAAACCCAAAACGACTTCCCTTCATGCTAGACTTCATAAGATCGAAAGGGGGTAGATACATGATTTGTCTGGTTTGGATATATCTAGACCTTGTTTATCAACTTGATTGCTTACGATATGACATAAGAAGACTATGTGATTTGGTTTTTCATTTTTCTGATTTTTTTGAACATTGTGCCCACCCATTTGTATCTTCATGAAATCCTAGGTTTGACCAAGCTAATTTAAACAAGTTTAAAACATGAAAATGAAAAGGGAAGCATGTAACCTTCTCAGTCACTCTAAAATGAAGTTTTGGGAGGTTTTTGAAATTTCCATGTTTGAAACCCAAAACCACTTCTCTTCATGCTTGACTTCATAAGACAAAGTTTAGGGTTAGGGGGTATATATAGATACATGATTTGTATGGTTTGAATATGTCCAAACCTTTTGTTTATCAACTTGAATATGCTTACTATATGACATAAGAAGACTATGTACTTTGGTTTTTCATTTTTCTGATTTTTTTTAATTTTCTGCGCATTTGAATCATATCTTGGTCAAATCCTAGGTTTGACCAAGATTTAGACAAGTTTAACACGTGAAAACGAATAAGTAAGCCTGGATCCTTCTTAGTCACTCTAAAATGAAGCTTTTGGGAGGTTCTTGAAATTTCCATGTTTGAAACCCAAAACCACTTCTCTTCATGATTGACTGAGTTTAATTAGGGTTTTAGGGGTAGATATATACATGATTTTTCTGGTTTGAATATATATGTCTAGACCTTGTTTATCAACTTGAATGCTTACTATACATATGACATAAGAATGCTATGTGCTTTGGTTTTTCATTCTTTTTTTCTGAATTTTTAGGGCCATTTGAATCTTGGTCAAATCCTTGGTTTGACCAAGATTTAAACAAGTTTAAAACATGAAAATGAAAAGGGAAGTCTGTATCCTTCTTAGTCACTCTAAAATGAAGCTTTTGGGATGTTCTTGAAATTTCAATGTTTGAAACCCAAAACGACTTCCCTTCATGCTAGACTTCATAAGATCGAAAGGGGGTAGATACACGATTTGTCTGGTTTGGATATATCTAGACCTTGTTTATCAACTTGATTGCTTACGATATGACATAAGAAGACTATGTGATTTGGTTTTCCATTTTTCTGATTTTTTTAATTTTTTGCCCACCCATTTGTATCTTCGTCAAATCCTAGGTTTGACCAAGATAATTAAAACAAGTTTTATAAAACATGAAAATGAAAAGGGAAGCATGTATCCTTCTTAGGCACTCTAAAATGAAGCTTTTGGGAGTTTTTGAAATTTCCATGTTTGAAACCCAAAACCACATCTCTTCACATGCTTGACTTCATAAGACAGAGTTTAGGGGTTAGGGGTATAGATACATGATTTGTCTGGTTTGAATATGTCTAGACATTGTTTATCAACTTTAATGCTTACTATATGACATAAGAAAAATAATGTCATGTAAATGAGTTAACTTGGATTTCCTACCCTTGAATCCATAGGAAACTTTGTTCTAATGCACTATAATAATCAACCGAGTTTTTACACCAACAGGTCTGTCACTTACGTGTGGTGCCCACGCGTGAGGTCCCACACTTCAGTGAGCACAAGTCACGTGCAATAGGTACGCAAACTCCCAGCCATCTTCTTTGTCAAGAGAAGACGCATCAGGATGCGTATTGGAAGTCAGGTCCTTCTGGATCCTTCGGTTGTCCCTCTCACAAAAAACAAATCTCTCTCATTCTCGGCCTCGCTCGACTCGCTCGCTCGCTCGCACCTCCTGCGCACTGACAAACCCCGCACAAAAGTCAACATCATCACCCGAAAAAGGGGAGACACCATAATTCTCTCCCTTCTTCTCTCCTTCCTCCGAGTGATCCCTCTTCCTCCGAGTTTCACTCGACGGGCAAACACACTTGTGCTGCATAGTAATAATAAAAAGGTATAGAAAAATCAACCTACGAATCTATAATTAAATAGGTTAGTAATAATAAAAATGTAGAAAAATCAACCTACGAATCTATAATTAAATAGGTTAAACTAGGGTTTTGCCCACTACTACAGATCAAGGTTCAAACCTTGTTTATCAACTTGAATATGCTTACTATATGACATAAGAAGACTATGTACTTTGGTTTTCATTTTTCTGATTTTTTAAATTTTCTGCGCATTTGAATCTTGGTCAAATCCTAGGTTTGACCAAGATTAGACAAGTTTAACACGTGAAAACGAATAAGTAAGCCTGGATCCTTCTTAGTCACTCTAAAATGAAGCATTTTGGGATGTTCTTGAAATTTCCATGTTTGAAACCCAAAACGACCTCTCTTCATGCTACACTTCATAAGATCGACCGAGTTTAGGGTTAGGGGTAGATACATGATTTGTATGGTTTGAATATGTCCAAACCTTGTTAATTTATCAACTTGAATGCTTACTATATGACATAAGAAGACTATATGCTTTTGTTTTTCATTTTTCTGATTTTTTTGAATTTTATGCCCATATATTTGAATCTTGGTCAAATCATATGTTTGACAAAGATTTAAACAAGTTTAAATTGTGAAAATGAAAAGGTAAGCATGGATCCTTATTAGTCACTCTAAATTAAATCTTTTGGGAGGTTCTTGAAATTTCCATGTTTGAAACCCAAAACCACTTCTCTTCATGATTGACTTCATAAGAAAGAGTTTAGGGTTTTAGGGGTAGATATATACATGATTTTTCTGGTTTGAATATGTCTAGACCTGGTTTATCAACTTGAATGCTTACTATACATATGACATATATAAGAATGCTATGTGCTTTGGTTTTTCATTCTCTTTTGATTTTTTTTCTAAATTTTTATGCCCATTTGAATCTTGGTCAAAATCTTTGGTTTGACAAGGATTTAAACAAGTTTAAAACATGAAAATGAAAAAGGGAAGTCTGTATATCCTTCTTTTAGTAACTCTAAAATGGAAGCTTTTGGGATGTTCTTGAAATTTCCATGTTTGAAACCGAAAACGACTTCCCTTCATGCTAGACTTCATAAGATCGACAGGGGGTAGATACATGATTTGTCTGGTTTGGATATATCTAGACCTTGTTAATTTATCAACTTGAATGCTTACGATATGACATAAGAAGACAATGTGATTTGGTTTTTCAATTTTCTGATTTTTTTGAATATTGTGCCCACCCATTTGTATCTTCATGAAATCCTAGGTTTTACCAAGATAATTTAAACAAGTTTAAAACATGAAAACGAAAAGGGAAACATGTAACCTTCTCAGTCACTCTAAAATGAAGTTTTTGGGAGGTTTTTGAAATTTCCATGTTTGAAACCCAAAACCACTTCTCTTCATGCTTGACTTCATAAGACAAAGTTTAGGGTTAGGGGTATAGATACATGATTTGTATGGTTTGAATATGTCCAAACCTTGTTTATCAACTTGAATATGCTTACTATATGACATAAGAAGACTATGTACTTTGGTTTTTCATTTTTCTGATTTTTTTAATTTTCTGCACATTTGAATCATATCTTGGTCAAATCCTAGGTTTGACCAAGATTTAGACAAGTTTAACACGTGAAAACGAATAAGTAAGCCTGGATCCTTCTTAGTCACTCTAAAATGAAGCTTTTGGGAGGTTCTTGAAATTTCCATGTTTGAAACCCAAAACCACTTCTCTTCATGATTGACTGAGTTTAATTATATAGGATTTTAGGGGTAGATATATACATGATTTTTCTGGTTTGAATATATATGTCTAGACCTTGTTTATCAACTTGAATGCTTACTATACATATGACATATCTAAGAATGCTATGTGCTTTGGTTTTTCATTCTTTTGATTTTTTTCTGAATTTTTAGGGCCATTTGAATCTTGGTCAAATCATTGGTTTGACCAAGATTTAAACAAGTTTAAAACATGAAAATGAAAAGGGAAGTCTGTATCCTTCTTAGTCACTCTAAAATGAAGCTTTTGGGATGTTCTTGAAATTTCAATGTTTGAAACCCAAAACGACTTCCCTTCATGCTAGACTTCATAAGATCGAAAGGGGGTAGATACATGATTTGTCTGGTTTGGATATATCTAGACCTTGTTTATCAACTTGATTGCTTACGATATGACATAAGAAGACTATGTGATTTGGTTTTTCATTTTTCTGATTTTTTTGAACATTGTGCCCACCCATTTGTATCTTCATGAAATCCTAGGTTTGACCAAGCTAATTTAAACAAGTTTAAAACATGAAAATGAAAAGGGAAGCATGTAACCTTCTCAGTCACTCTAAAATGAAGTTTTTGGGAGGTTTTTGAAATTTCCATGTTTGAAACCCAAAACCACTTCTCTTCATGCTTGACTTCATAAGACAAAGTTTAGGGTTAGGGTATATATAGATACATGATTTGTATGGTTTGAATATGTCCAAACCTTTTGTTTATCAACTTGAATATGCTTACTATATGACATAAGAAGACTATGTACTTTGGTTTTTCATTTTTCTGATTTTTTAATTTTCTGCGCATTTGAATCATATCTTGGTCAAATCCTAGGTTTGACCAAGATTTAGACAAGTTTAACACGTGAAAACGAATAAGTAAGCCTGGATCCTTCTTAGTCACTCTAAAATGAAGCTTTTGGGAGGTTCTTGAAATTTCCATGTTTGAAACCCAAAACCACTTCTCTTCATGATTGACTGAGTTTAATTAGGGTTTTAGGGGTAGATATATACATGATTTTTCTGGTTTGAATATATATGTCTAGACCTTGTTTATCAACTTGAATGCTTACTATACATATGACATAAGAATGCTATGTGCTTTGGTTTTTCATTCTTTTGATTTTTTTCTGAATTTTTAGGGCCATTTGAATCTTGGTCAAATCCTTGGTTTGACCAAGATTTAAACAAGTTTAAAACATGAAAATGAAAAGGGAAGTATCCTTCTTAGTCACTCTAAAATGAAGCTTTTGGGATGTTCTTGAAATTTCAATGTTTGAAACCCAAAACGACTTCCCTTCATGCTAGACTTCATAAGATCGAAAGGGGGTAGATACACGATTTGTCTGGTTTGGATATATCTAGACCTTGTTTATCAACTTGATTGCTTACGATATGACATAAGAAGACTATGTGATTTGGTTTTCCATTTTTCTGATTTTTTTAATTTTTTGCCCACCCATTTGTATCTTCGTCAAATCCTAGGTTTGACCAAGATAATTAAAACAAGTTTTATAAAACATGAAAATGAAAAGGGAAGCATGTATCCTTCTTAGGCACTCTAAAATGAAGCTTTTGGGAGTTTTTTGAAATTTCCATGTTTGAAACCCAAAACCACATCTCTTCACATGCTTGACTTCATAAGACAGAGTTTAGGGGTTAGGGGTATAGATACATGATTTGTCTGGTTTGAATATGTCTAGACATTGTTTATCAACTTTAATGCTTACTATATGACATAAGAAAAATAATGTCATGTAAATGAGTTAACTTGGATTTCCTACCCTTGAATCCATAGGAAACTTTGTTCTAATGCACTATAATAATCAACCGAGTTTTTACACCAACAGGTCTGTCACTTACGTGTGGTGCCCACGCGTGAGGTCCCACACTTCAGTGAGCACAAGTCACGTGCAATAGGTACGCAAACTCCCAGCCATCTTCTTTGTCAAGAGAAGACGCATCAGGATGCGTATTGGAAGTCTGTGGGTCCTTCTGGATCCTTCGGTTGTCCCTCTCACAAAAAAAACAAATCTCTCTCATTCTCGGCCTCGCTCGACTCGCTCGCTCGCTCGCACCTGCTCACTGACAAACCCTGCACAAAAGTCAACATCATCACCCGAAAAAGGGGAGACACCATAATTCTCTCCCTTCTTCTCTCCTTCCTCCGAGTGATCCCTCTTCCTCCGAGTTTCACTCGACGGGCAAACACACTTGTGCTGCATAGTAATAATAAAAAGGTATAGAAAAATCAACCTACGAATCTATAATTAAATAGGTTAGTAATAATAAAAATGTAGAAAAATCAACCTACGAATCTATAATTAAATAGGTTAAACTAGGGTTTTGCCCACTACTACAGATCAAGGTTCAAACCTTGTTTATCAACTTGAATATGCTTACTATATGACATAAGAAGACTATGTACTTTGGTTTTCATTTTTCTGATTTTTTAAATTTTCTGCGCATTTGAATCTTGGTCAAATCCTAGGTTTGACCAAGATTAGACAAGTTTAACACGTGAAAACGAATAAGTAAGCCTGGATCCTTCTTAGTCACTCTAAAATGAAGCATTTTGGGATGTTCTTGAAATTTCCATGTTTGAAACCCAAAACGACCTCTCTTCATGCTACACTTCATAAGATCGACCGAGTTTAGGGTTAGGGGTAGATACATGATTTGTATGGTTTGAATATGTCCAAACCTTGTTAATTTATCAACTTGAATGCTTACTATATGACATAAGAAGACTATATGCTTTTGTTTTTCATTTTTCTGATTTTTTTTGAATTTTATGCCCATATATTTGAATCTTGGTCAAATCATATGTTTGACAAAGATTTAAACAAGTTTAAATTGTGAAAATGAAAAGGTAAGCATGGATCCTTATTAGTCACTCTAAATTAAATCTTTTGGGAGGTTCTTGAAATTTCCATGTTTGAAACCCAAAACCACTTCTCTTCATGATTGACTTCATAAGAAAGAGTTTAGGGTTTTAGGGGTAGATATATACATGATTTTTCTGGTTTGAATATGTCTAGACCTGGTTTATCAACTTGAATGCTTACTATACATATGACATATATAAGAATGCTATGTGCTTTGGTTTTTCATTCTCTTTTGATTTTTTTTCTAAATTTTTATGCCCATTTGAATCTTGGTCAAAATCTTTGGTTTGACAAGGATTTAAACAAGTTTAAAACATGAAAATGAAAAAGGGAAGTCTGTATATCCTTCTTTTAGTAACTCTAAAATGGAAGCTTTTGGGATGTTCTTGAAATTTCCATGTTTGAAACCGAAAACGACTTCCCTTCATGCTAGACTTCATAAGATCGAGGGGTAGATACATGATTTGTCTGGTTTGGATATATCTAGACCTTGTTAATTTATCAACTTGAATGCTTACGATATGACATAAGAAGACAATGTGATTTGGTTTTTCAATTTTCTGATTTTTTTGAATATTGTGCCCACCCATTTGTATCTTCATGAAATCCTAGGTTTTACCAAGATAATTTAAACAAGTTTAAAACATGAAAACGAAAAGGGAAACATGTAACCTTCTCAGTCACTCTAAAATGAAGTTTTTGGGAGGTTTTTGAAATTTCCATGTTTGAAACCCAAAACCACTTCTCTTCATGCTTGACTTCATAAGACAAAGTTTAGGGTTAGGGGTATAGATACATGATTTGTATGGTTTGAATATGTCCAAACCTTGTTTATCAACTTGAATATGCTTACTATATGACATAAGAAGACTATGTACTTTGGTTTTTCATTTTTCTGATTTTTTTTAATTTTCTGCACATTTGAATCATATCTTGGTCAAATCCTAGGTTTGACCAAGATTTAGACAAGTTTAACACGTGAAAACGAATAAGTAAGCCTGGATCCTTCTTAGTCACTCTAAAATGAAGCTTTTGGGAGGTTCTTGAAATTTCCATGTTTGAAACCCAAAACCACTTCTCTTCATGATTGACTGAGTTTAATTATATAGGGTTTTAGGGGTAGATATATACATGATTTTTCTGGTTTGAATATATATGTCTAGAGACCTTGTTTATCAACTTGAATGCTTACTATACATATGACATATCTAAGAATGCTATGTGCTTTGGTTTTTCATTCTTTTGATTTTTTTCTGAATTTTTAGGGCCATTTGAATCTTGGTCAAATCATTGGTTTGACCAAGATTTAAACAAGTTTAAAACATGAAAATGAAAAGGGAAGTCTGTATCCTTCTTAGTCACTCTAAAATGAAGCTTTTGGGATGTTCTTGAAATTTCAATGTTTGAAACCCAAAACGACTTCCCTTCATGCTAGACTTCATAAGATCGAAAGGGGGTAGATACATGATTTGTCTGGTTTGGATATATCTAGACCTTGTTTATCAACTTGATTGCTTACGATATGACATAAGAAGACTATGTGATTTGGTTTTTCATTTTTCTGATTTTTTGAACATTGTGCCCACCCATTTGTATCTTCATGAAATCCTAGGTTTGACCAAGCTAATTTAAACAAGTTTAAAACATGAAAATGAAAAGGGAAGCATGTAACCTCTCAGTCACTCTAAAATGAAGTTTTTGGGAGGTTTTTGAAATTTCCATGTTTGAAACCCAAAACCACTTCTCTTCATGCTTGACTTCATAAGACAAAGTTTAGGGTTAGGGGGTATATATAGATACATGATTTGTATGGTTTGAATATGTCCAAACCTTTTGTTTATCAACTTGAATATGCTTACTATATGACATAAGAAGACTATGTACTTTGGTTTTTCATTTTTCTGATTTTTTTAATTTTCTGCGCATTTGAATCATATCTTGGTCAAATCCTAGGTTTGACCAAGATTTAGACAAGTTTAACACGTGAAAACGAATAAGTAAGCCTGGATCCTTCTTAGTCACTCTAAAATGAAGCTTTTGGGAGGTTCTTGAAATTTCCATGTTTGAAACCCAAAACCACTTCTCTTCATGATTGACTGAGTTTAATTAGGGTTTTAGGGGTAGATATATACATGATTTTTCTGGTTTGAATATATATGTCTAGACCTTGTTTATCAACTTGAATGCTTACTATACATATGACATAAGAATGCTATGTGCTTTGGTTTTTCATTCTTTTGATTTTTTCTGAATTTTTAGGGCCATTTGAATCTTGGTCAAATCCTTGGTTTGACCAAGATTTAAACAAGTTTAAAACATGAAAATGAAAAGGGAAGTCTGTATCCTTCTTAGTCACTCTAAAATGAAGCTTTTGGGATGTTCTTGAAATTTCAATGTTTGAAACCCAAAACGACTTCCCTTCATGCTAGACTTCATAAGATCGAAAGGGGGTAGATACACGATTTGTCTGGTTTGGATATATCTAGACCTTGTTTATCAACTTGATTGCTTATATATGACATAAGAAGACTATGTGATTTGGTTTTCCATTTTTCTGATTTTTTTAATTTTTTGCCCACCCATTTGTATCTTCGTCAAATCCTAGGTTTGACCAAGATAATTAAAACAAGTTTTATAAAACATGAAAATGAAAAGGGAAGCATGTATCCTTCTTAGGCACTCTAAAATGAAGCTTTTGGGAGGTTTTTGAAATTTCCATGTTTGAAACCCAAAACCACATCTCTTCACATGCTTGACTTCATAAGACAGAGTTTAGGGGTTAGGGGTATAGATACATGATTTGTCTGGTTTGAATGTGTCTAGACATTGTTTATCAACTTTAATGCTTACTATATGACATAAGAAAAATAATGTCATGTAAATGAGTTAACTTGGATTTCCTACCATTGAATCCATAGGAAACTTTGTTCTAATGCACTATAATAATCAACCGAGTTTTTACACCAACAGGTCTGTCACTTACGTGTGGTGCCCACGCGTGAGGTCCCACACTTCAGTGAGCACAAGTCACGTGTAGGTACGCAAACTCCCAGCCATCTTCTTTGTCAAGAGAAGACGCATCAGGATGCGTATTGGAAGTCTGTGGGTCCTTCTGGATCCTTCGGTTGTCCCTCTCACAAAAAAAACAAATCTCTCTCATTCTCGGCCTCGCTCGACTCGCTCGCTCGCTCGCTCGCCCTCCTGCGACAAACCCTGCACAAAAGTCAACATCATCACGAAAAAGGGGAGACACCATAATGCTCTCCCTTCTTCTCTCCTTCCGAGTGATCCCTCTTCCTCCGAGTTTCACTCGACGGGCAAACACACTTTTTTTTATTTTTCTGCCCATTTGAATCTTGGTCAAATCCTAGGTTTGACCAAGATTTAAACAAGTTTAAAACATGAAAATAAAATGGTAAGCATGGATCCTTCTTAGTCTCCCGAAAATGAAGCTTTTTTTTTTGAAATTTCCATGTTTGAAACCAAAAACCACTTCTCTTCATGCTTGACTTCATAAGACATAGTTTAGGGTTAGGGGTAGATATATACATGATTTTTCTCGTTTGAATATGTCTAGACCTTGTTTATCAACTTGAATGCTAGCTTACTATATATGACATAAGAATGCTATGTGCTTTGGTTTTTCATTCTTTTGATTTTTTCTGAATTTTTATGCCCATTTGAATCTTGGTCGAATCCTAGGTTTGACCAAGATTTAAACAAGTTTAAAACATGAAAATGAAAAGGGAAGCATGTAACCTTCTCAGTCACTCTAAAATGAAGTTTTTGGGAGGTTTTTGAAATTTCCATGTTTGAAACCCAAAACCACGTCTCTTCATGCTTGACTTCATAAGACAAAGTTTAGGGTTAGGGGGTATATATAGATACATGATTTGTATGGTTTGAATATGTCCAAACCTTGTTTATCAACTTGAATATGCTTACTATATGACATAAGAAGACTATGTACTTTGGTTTTTCATTTTTCTGATTTTTTTTAATTTTTGCGCATTTGAATCATATCTTGGTCAAATCCTAGGTTTGACCAAGATTTAGACAAGTTTAACACGTGAAAACGAATAAGTAAGCCTGGATCCTTCTTAGTCACTCTAAAATGAAGCTTTTGGGAGGTTCTTGAAATTTCCATGTTTGAAACCCAAAACCACTTCTCTTCATGATTGACTGAGTTTAATTAGGGTTTTAGGGGTAGATATATACATGATTTTTCTGGTTTGAATATATATGTCTAGACCTTGTTTATCAACTTGAATGCTAGCTTACTATATATGACATAAGAATGCTATGTGCTTTGGTTTTTCATTCTTTTGATTTTTTCTGAATTTTTATGCCCATTTGAATCTTGGTCGAATCCTAGGTTTGACCAAGATTTAAACAAGTTTAAAACATGAAAATGAGAAGGGAAGCATGTATCCTTCTTAGTCACTCTAATTAAAATGAAGATTTTGGGAGGTTTTTGAAATTTCCATGTTTGAAACCAAAAACCACGTCTCTTCATGCTTGACTTCATAAGATATATAGAGTTTAATTAGGGGTTAGGGGTATAGATACATGATTTGTTTGGTTTGAATATGTCTAGACCTTGTTTAACAACTTGAATGCTTACTATATGCCATAAGAAGACTATGTACTTTGGTTTTTAATTTTTTTGATTTTTTAAACTTTTCTGCCAATTTGTATCTTGGTCAAATCCTAGGTTTGACCAAGATTTAAACAAGTTTAAGACGTGAAAATAAAATGGTAAGCATGGATCCTTCTTAGTCTCCCTAAAATGAAGCTTTTGGTTTTTTTTTTAAATTTCCAGGTTTGAAACCCAAAACCACTTTTCTTCATGCTTGACTTCATAAGACAGAGTTTAGGGATAGGGGTAGATATATATATACATGATTTTTCTGGTTTGAATATGTCTAGACCCTGTTTATCAACTTGAATGCTTACTATATGACATAAGAATGCTATGTGCTTTGGTTTTTCATTCTTTTGATTTTTTCTGAATTTTTATGCCCATTTGAATCTTGGTAGAATCCTAGGTTTGACCAAAATTTAAACAAGTTTAAAACATGAAAATGAGAAGGGAAGCCTGTATCCTTCTTTGTCACTCTAATTAAAATGAAGCTTTTGGGTGGTTTTTGAAATTACCATGTTTGAAACCCAAAACCACATCTCTTCGTGCTTGACTTCATAAGACAGAGTTTAGGGGTTAGGGGGTACATAGATACATGATTTGCATAGTTTGAATATGTCTAGCTAGAGACCTTGTTTCTCAATTTTAATGCTTACTATATGACATAAGAAGACTATGTGCTTTGGTTTTTCATTTTTCTGTTTTATTTTAATTTTATGCCCATTTGAATCTTGGTCAAATCCTAGGTTTGACCAAGATTTAAACAAGTTTAAATTATGAAAATGAAGGTAAGCATGGATCCTTATTAGTCACTCTAACATAAATCTTTTGGGAGGTTCTTGAAATTTCCATGTTTCAAACCCAAAACCACTTCTCTTCATGATTGACTTCATAAGACAGAGTTTAGGGTTTTAGGGGTAGATATATACATGATTTTTCTGGTTTGAATATGTCTAGCCCTTGTTTATCAACTTGAATGCTTACTATACATATGACATAAGAATGCTATGTGCTTTGGTTTTTCATTCTCTTTTGATTTTTTTCTAAATTTTTAGGCCCATTTGAATCTTGGTCAAATCCTTGGTTTGACCAAGATTTAAACAAGTTTAAAACATGAAAATAAAAAGGAAGTCTGTATCCTTCTTAGTCACTCTAAAATGGAAGCTTTTGGGATGTTCTTGAAATTACCATGTTTGAAACCGAAAACGACTTCTCTTCATGCTAGACTTCATAAGATCGACAGGGGGTAGATACATGATTTGTCTGGTTTGGATATATCTAGACCTTGTTAATTTATCAACTTGAATGCTTACGATATGACATAAGAATACAATGTGATTTGGTTTTTCATTTTTCTGATTTTTTTGAATATTGTACGTGCCCACCCATTTGTATCTTCATCAAATCCTAGGTTTGACCAGGATTTAAACAAGTTTAAAACATGAAATGAAAAGATAAGCCTGGATCCTTCTTAGTCACTCTAAAATGAAGCTTTCGGGAGGTTCTTGAAATTTCCATGTTTGAAACCCAAAACCACTTCTCTTCATGATTGACTTCATAAGACAGAGTTTAGGGTTTTAGGGGTAGATATATACATGATTTTTCTGGTTTGAATATATATGTCTAGACCTTGTTTATCAACTTGAATGCTTACTATATATATGACATAAGAATGCTATATATGTGCTTTGGTTGTTCATTCTTTTGATTTTTTCTGATTTTTTAGGCCCATTTGAATCTTGGTCAAATCCTAGGTTTGACCATGATTTAAACAAGTTTAAAACATGAAAATGAAAAGGTAAGCATGGATCCTTCTTAGTCACTCTAAAATGAAGCTTTTGGGATGTTCTTGAAATTTCCATGTTTGAAACCCAAAACGACTTCGATCTCTTTATGCTAGATTTCATAAGACTGAGTTTTAGGGGTTAGGGGGTAGATACATGATTTGTCTAGTTTGAATATGTACATAGTACTCCCTCTATAGGAACTTGGAGAAAGCAACTGTTGTGCCACACAATTTTGTTGTTTTCCTATTTTTCTTTCATGAAGCTTTACGATGTGGTTCGTGTGTGGGGATCAAGCTCGTAATCTCGTTTCAATTACACAACCAACTACTCTGCTCATCCTTGCATGTAATTAACCAATATAGGAATTTGATTCCACGGAACTTTTTCAGTACATAAGTCTCCTCCTTAACTCCTCTAGTCTCTACCAAGCCGGCCGCCTCGCTACTTCCCTAGCTTCCTCCCTACAGCACACCTCGCCCCCGTACGCGAGCTAGGTCCAGCCGGAGATGGGGCACAGCCGCCCCCGCTGGAAGAATGCTCAGAGGAAGTCCGGGCAGGAGGACAAGGGTGACGCCATCCCGGATGAACTTCTCGGGCTGGTGTTCCTGCGCCTCACCTCGCCTCTGGATCTCGTCCGCGCCGCGTTCGCCTGCAGGAGCTGGCGCAAGGTCATCGCGGCGGAGGACTTCCGTGTCCTCTCCGCTCGCCACGGCGCGCCATCCTCCATAGTCGCCGGCCACTACCACATCAGCTTCTCCCATTGTCACTATCGGCCGTCTGGCTTGCTGCCCCACTTCGTTCCCTCTTCCTCGTCATGTTGGGCCGGGGTCGCCGCAAATAATCTCGCGCTCGACTTCCTCCCACGGGCGCCAAACGGCGACCTCAGTTTGGAGCTCGCCGACTCTCGGGGCGGCCTCCTACTCCTTGCGGACTTCGACCACACCGAACACGGAAAGCCTTTCGAGCAGCCTTCACGTCTCGTCGTCTGCGATCCCCTGGCAGGTCAGTACGTGACGGTCCCTCCACCCCCTGCTGTTTCGCACACAACATTCGTAAGCTTGTTCCTGGGCGCCGCCCTCCATGGCGAGGACGCTGCGGCGCGCATCAGTCTGTCAAATTACAGGGTGACGTGCCTGATCTATCATGACGGCATCTGCAAGACCTGCGTGTTCTCGCCTGGCCCTGGTGGCCACGCTTGGACCTCCTCCGGCGCCATCGTGCCTCTCCACGCCACGCACACAGGCCGGTCGGATATCCTCTTTGTGGGGTGCAACGCCCGTTTCTTCCAGTGGTACGTGTTCGGTGGGCTCGGAAACTTCATTCTTGCTCTCGACAGAGAATCCGGCGAGCTCTCACGCTTCGAGAGAGCTCGAGACGAGGACTGGCTTCACACCGTGCCGATTGAGATGCTGGGCGGGCCCTCGCGCGTGCTGAATTGGTACGTGCTAGAGCTTCCGTGGCCACCTACCTTCCGAGCTTGCTTATCCTAGGATTCTGGCTTCCTGGGTTGGATTAGTGTCGGCCATGGTGTCGTCGACATGGTCTGGAGGTTGAAGACGAAGGGCATCTCTAGGATTTTGTTGTAATTTCGTTTTTTTTCAGGTGTTTTGTACTATTTGATGTTTCTCTTAATGCCAGAGGGTTTATTTGCACTAGTCATACTTGACATAGCTGTACGTTTTGAAGATTAACTTGTTCATCATGATCCGAACTTCTCATACTCTTAATGCCAGAGGGTTTATTTGCACTAGTCATACTTGACATAACTTCGAACTTGTTTTGAGTAATACGTAGTATGGTATACTAGAATAGGAGGAGTAACACTTTTCACATTTGGGCCAAATATAAAGTACTACCTCCATTTCAAGGAATAAGGCGCACGCGTACTCCAAGACGTATCTTTTGGTCAGATTACCTTGACCATTGAATTGACAAGACAACACACAGAGCATTGGGGCGTGCTCGATGGTGCTAGCTGCGGCTATACAGACATGTGATAGGCATCGCGGAAGCGTCGCAAATAGAAAACAAATCATATTTTTTGGGGGAGGATGTTTTGGCTCCTGGTTGCGTATGCTCCCTTTAGTTTGAACTGCAACATCTATATATTTTGAAATGTAAAAAAAATCCAAACAAAAAATTAATCTTTTCATCTTCACATGCTAAGAGCGCATAAAGTCTTTCCATAAAAAACTAAATTGTCGTTTGGGCTATGTAAAAAAGATAAAATTTATTGCTAAAAATAAAGCTGTTTACATCAACCACAAAAAATATCGGCTTTTCACGAAACTACACGAACACACATAGATTATCGAGAAGTACATGCGGATTTTTTTGTTAGAATTTTTTGAAAATTAAAAATATGTTTTTTTGGGTCGAGGTAGCATATCCGCCCAATAGCCGAATTAAATTTCCGATTTTTTTGGACTGACAATTTCATCGGGAAGACATGGATGCGCGCAGACGGCGTGCAAGGCAAGGCATCGATTTGACCGGACGTACTTAGGGCAGGTCAGGCTGCCAGCGTACTTATTCCGGGCAGGTGAGGTACTAGAACTCAAAGTCCTCCTCAGCGTCTCTCCTCTCTCTCTGTCTTTATTGAGTGTACTAGCGCGCAGGGACTCAAAGTCAGGGAAATGTTTGAGATGCAAAGTAAGAGAATATTTACCAGTATAATTGGTTGATTAGAAGATTAAGTGGTGAAATCACAACAGATTGGAGCAGTACATGGTGGAAACCGCAAAATATCCTTCCAAATGGTGTTTTTGTGCAACATACGAAGTATGAGGTGGTGGAACTTGAGGCCAGTGACTTTACTTACTCCAAAATGCAACTTTACGTACATGAGCCATCGGATCAAGATCCAACGGACACAGTTGATCCAGAATTTGTAGTCACATTTTAAGTTGCTCGAAAAAAATCGAAAACATTACAGTAAGATATATATCTTTCTTAAGTATTCTGGTAAAGTTTTACTTCATTTGAAAATTGAGTTTAATTTTAAGTTTAAAATTTGGATCAACCATGTGCGTTGGATCTTGATCGAATGACTCACGTACAAGTCGCCAGTGAAGTTACTGGATCTCGTTCCTTGGTGGAATCTGCAATTCCCTCCCCTATATATACTATACAAGTCGAAGACTACGACCCTCTATCCCTATCTCCTTCACATCCTCTAAATTCATATTCCCATTTAGAATCGTTGGGCATGGAGGTTCCCCCTGGTAGCTTTAGATCGAGCTTTTGTCGACGATGCTAATTTGAGAAGACTGCTCACCTACGGTTTGTGCTCTCAATCCGCACAACCTCCATTTTGGCGGGTTAGTACTTTCTTCACTAGGTTCATCAAGATGTATTTTAATTTGGGCTAACAGTCGTGTTAATTTCCTTGTATTAAGCAGTGTTGTTCGTGCAAGAAGGTTGCATGCGACAGCTGCGCTAGGAACCTGCCCGGTGGCGCGTGCCCGGGATGCCAGGGCGTCTTCCAAGGTGAAAGTCCTCCATCTGAAAGCATGTACTTTTCCCGTGAATGTGTTATGGAAAAGAATGTGGTGAGAAGAACGTTCATCTGCGGTTTGTGCTCTCAAATCGCACGACGTCCACTATAACGGGTTAGTACTTTCTTCACTAGGTTCCACCCAACTATATTTTTCTTTGGGCCAACAGTCATGTAAATTTCCTTGTATTAAGCAGTGCATTCGCATGGGGGAGGGACATCACATTGCATGCGGAAGCTGCTTAAGAAACCTACCCAGTCTCGTGTGCCCGAACTGCGACGGCATCTACGAAGAGGATGAGGATTTAAGTAGATTTGCCTCCTTGTTTAAGGTGGATTGCAGCAACGATGGTTGCGACATGAGCGGCGACTTGCTCGAATACTTTCAACATGAGGCGACGTGCCCGCATGCGCCAACGAGACGGTAGGTGGTTGATCTTGCCGGTCTCGATGGAGAAGATGATCACGCTTTGAGGCTAATCTGAGCTCGGTGGAGAAGGACCGGATGGAGTTTCCTTTTCTAGAACTAGAGTTCTTTTTGTACTTTTGGATGTCTTGTCTGTAGTTTCCTTTTACTTGGAGGGTCCTCCTAGCTTGCAGTCTGTAATCCCACCGTCATCATAATATAAAAGCAGTGTCGCGAGGTCCTTCGGGACATTTCTGTGTTCAAAAAATGTATGATTTTAGACATGTCGTCTATTTATGTGTGCGATGTTGTATCATCTATTACCGTGATTAGTTTGAACGTGTCCATGTCCTAGAACAAAACTTCGGCATGATGTACTTGTATGTTTAATTGAATTCGACCAAGTATAATGTGGAACCGATCATTGCGAGCATATGGAGATTGCGAACCGGTAATTGACAGGTGGTACATGCTCTATCTTAATCTTGTTTATCTAATGGTAATTGCAATTTATGCGGTACTGAAATAATTAGTTTTAGTTATAAACAGGGACTCTTCGGACGGGGGCTCCTTTTCAAACAAGACCGGGGAGATTTATGAAGTGCTAGAAGGGAACAAATTACTACATGAGTGTTTTGCGTGAAATGGTTAAAATTTGTAGTGGCAGATTGCCGCCAATGCAATTTTTTCATGTGGTTGATATGGTAGGATGGACATTTCAAAATTTCACGAATTATTTCGGTTTGTGACCATATATTAAATTAGTTCTGGGCTCATTTCCATATAATTTGAAATTTCAACGCGAAGTACACGAAGTACAATTAAAAAAGGGGAAACTATATATACGTGATGTGCACTAAATGTGTGGTACCCCCCAAAAAATGACCAAACATATGCGTTGCATCCAAGTACGTAACACCCATATGGCAAACGAAAGCATTGAGTAGTTGTTTGTGATGTAAGTAATCTACATATATATCAAAATACCAAACATGGCACACCAAAATATTTTTTAGAAGAACTTACCAGATTTTGGCACCATGCATGTTGGAGTTTTTTTTTGACAGAATCCATCTTGGAGTTCGCATGGCTCTCTTCCGAAGTGAGAGGTGAGTTGGTTAATGCTAGAACCATGGCAAACTTCCGAATGTTAGTAATTTATCATGGATTCATCATTTGTGATGAAATACCTAGGAACAATGCCAAACATGACCTACCTATGTTCTTGAGAATATTCCCTTTCACCGATTTTGGCACCATGTGTGTTTTTAAGTACGTTTGCATGCCTTCTTGATTGGTTATTAAAATACCATGTCAAACTGTCGATACATGGAAAATTCCTTTGCTACAATCAAATAAACTTCGGGCTCCTTTTATTCAAAGGAATATGGAGGGCGTAGGAATATGAAAGGTGCATGATTGGAATGTTATGCCAAGTTGAATCCTATAGGAACATGATGTGTCTTTGATTGTGGCAAAGGAACTTTTCCATGAGGTATTAGCTAATGGTTTTTTTCCTATAAGATTTGCACTACAAGATTCCTATATGAATAGTTCCTATGAATCAAATGACTTGTATAGGAATTTTTCCCATAAGAACCGAATCCAACATAATTCCTATGACAATCATATGAATCAAAGGAGCACGATTCCCATAGGATTGAAGTAGACATGACATCCCAATTCTATGATTTTCCTTTTCCTATACTTTCCATTTCCTATGAACCAAAGGAGGCCTAACTAGTTGGCCATACTGAAACAATTGCCAAATAAATGCCGTGCATCCTATGGCCCCCGTGAGTTTGACCTAAATTTGAAATCATGGTAAAAGGTGCTTAAAATAGGCAAATAAAAGCATGTAGTCAATTTTTTTTAGGATGTAGTACTACCTAGGGAAAATACCAAACATGCCATAATGCAAACTGTGTTTTAGAGAGTAGCCCTTCAAAAAAGTTGGCATCCACTTGTTGATTTTGCTATCGACATGACAAAATAACTGATCAGATGACCAAGTGGTAAAAATTGCAACAGATTAGACCACCACATGGTGGAAACTGCTAAAAATCATGAAAACTGCGAAGAAAAAGTTAAAGTGGTGGTTTGTGCAGCATATGGAGGATTGAGTAGTACAAGTTGGATGTGCACTACCGTGTGCCCGTGGTAAATGTTCGCCTATTATGATGATGGCAAGAAAAAATGATGTTTTCTCTGCTGAAACTGTCCCGAGCTGATTTGACGAGACAAAATACAGCTACACGGCGTGCAAGGGACGGCTATACAGTACATTAGCTTCTTCTCGGGTCACACGCCTGCACCACAGGTGCAGTAAGTGCAGCAGAGACCAGAGAGAGAAGGAACGCCCGTATTATATTTGATTTCAATTCATATTGTTTTTTTCCTTGCCTCTCCGTCTTCTTCACCGCCATCTTCTCGGTGTTTTCAAGAGTGATTATCAAGTGGAGAGACAATTGCATTGGGAAAGTCTCTCCACTTGATAATCTCTGTTGAAAAACTCGCACGTCTTGTGAAATGTGAAGGCTGCACGCGTGGGGAAGGGAGACGCAAACGCCGCACCGCATCATTAGTAGTATACCTTTCTCTCCTCAGGCACCCCGGCTGGCCGCCCGCCGCAATAGTTCCTTGCATAGCGCTTGCCGTCTCCTCCAAAAACCCCCAGCGCACTTGCATCCGCCATCCACCTAAATCCACCGCCGAGTACCTTTCTGTCCTCACCACCGCCGCTGCGCCTATTCCCCTGTCCAGCAGACGACTGCGGCGTTGCGTGTGTCGCCGCCGTGTCAGATGGAGGCGGAGCCGCTCAACTCCCGAAGGCGGGTCGAGCCAGATCGGGAAGAGCCTCCGTCGAGCCTCGACCTCATCAGCCGCCTCCCCGACGAGATGCTGCACATCATCATCTCCCTCCTGCCCATGATATCCGCTGTAAGGACAACATTGCTCTCCAAACGGTGGCGCCACCTCTGGCGCTCCGTCCCACTTAACCTCCTCGTCGGCGACAACGACCTCATCAGCCGCCTACCGGACCAGATTCTCCACATCATCATCTCCCACCTGCCCACTGTATCCGCTGTAAGCACAACCTTGGTCTCCAAACGGTGGCGCCACCTCTGGCACTCCGTCCCACTTAACCTCGAGATCGACGACGAACTCGCCAAGCAAAACCACAAACGCATCGCCGCGGTCTCCAGTATCCTCGCCGCTCACCCTGGCCCCGCCAGAAGCGTGTCAATCGACCCCTTCAGAACCACTTGCAAGGTCGACACCACGCTCGACAGCTGGTTCCGGTCCAGCACCCTATCTTGCGTCGAGAACCTCAGATTCGATGCTGGAACTGTGATGCGCTCCTTCCCGCTGTCCGCGTTCCGCTGCGCGCCCACGCTGCGCATTGTCAGCATTTCTACTTGCTATTTGCCCGAGATTCATGCCAACTCCATGCTTCTTTTCCCCCAACTCAAAAGGCTCTTGCTCTATGACGTCTACATCTGTAAGGCGACGAACATCGACCGCCTGTTCACCCGCTGTATTGTGCTCGAGGCACTTCACCTTGAGGGGGTCCACGGGTTCACCCAACTCAACATTCAAATGCCAAATCTTCGTACAATTAGTGTGGCTAGCTATTGGAAACGCAACACCACCGAACTTATTCAGTTAGACACGGTGCAAATTATGGATGCATCTTGCCTCGAGAGATTGGTCATATGCGTTGATGATGTTCCACTACTAATCCAGGTCGCCAACGCACCAAAGTTGATGGTGTTGGGCTTTGCGTCGTACCCTGGCTGCCAACTTGTTATTGGACGCATAAACTTTTTGGTAGAACAGCCTTCTTCTTGTTGAATTAACTCACATTTTTGTTATTTTTTTTGACATATGTACCATTGTCCTGTAGAGGATGATGCCCATAAGCTTGGAAAATTCTCTGTGCACAGTGAAGAACTTGGTTCTAAAATCTGACGGCCCTCGTCTGGATCAACTACTTGCATTTCTTAGATGCTTTCCCTGCACGGAGAAGCTATATATCCAGGTAAATTCGTTGTTGTTAACTGTTTACCACTATGAGCAAAAACTGTAGAGTTACATGGAGTTAACCTGTTATTACTTATTAGCCTAGATCAGTTGAACAATTGTACTAGAAGAACATCCACAATGGAGTTATATTATGTTGGTTCAAAACTAAACTTCTTGTCATACAATGTGTTGTATCTTGTGCATCTGTGAAGTTTCATATAAACACATGATAATATGTGATCTGTGTAAAAAAGAGAAGACATATGTAAATAGTGTGACTTACTATTTACACATCATTTGTTCTTTTTTTGTGTAGATCACATATTATCATATTTTTGGATGAAACTTCACAGAAGCACATGATAGAACACAATGTATGTCCAGACTTTTAGTTTACATTTTTTTTGGAAACTTGGAAGTGTCAAAAGAAAAATGGGGTGCACCCGCAACTAGTTGCGGATTGGAGTTTCCCATGTTGGTAACCTTTCCCCAACTTTACAATGACAATAACAGATGTAAAAAAGTGCATCTATCAAATTGGAACGTGTCAGGGGATTATGTTGTTCCACGGTCCTCAATTAACACATGATTCAACTCACCTGAGATATTCATTAGTTGATAGCTATGAAGTACTTTGTTATTGTACTGACTACTTAATTTGACTTCTTTGCAGTTTTATAGAACCGGCAATAAGGTTCATGTGCTGCATAATGAGCCAGCCTGTCCCATTGAATGCCTTGATCTCCACCTCAAAGAAATTTCGATTTCTGACTACCGAGGAAGGAGAAATGATGTTATTGTCTCCAGGTTCTTTATACAGAACACTAGAATGCTCAAAGTAATGAATTTTGGTGTAAGATATCATCACAAGGAGATCTGGTGGGATACCCAGTTCAAGCAGCTAGACCTGAAGAACACCGCTTATAGAGATGTTGATTTTCAGTTTGGATATTTACCATCCTTAGATAAGTTCAGCTCGGACGGTGTTCTTAGCTGGTTGGTACATGACTTGTCAGTGGTTGATCCCTTTGCTAGAGGGATATATGCAAGAGAAGGGCCAATTTCTGCATAGTGTTAGTTTAACTCCCTATATTTTGTACTGGTCTGAACAATATATTTTATCACTCTGTTAATGTAGTTCAGACTTGATGTTATTCTTGTGAACATGGTCTAATATTCTAATGCTTTCGCGATGTATGTACTACTAGTGATATTTACAGAAGCTAGCAATTGGTTGACAAAATTTACTAAAAAAAGCCTGTAACGCATGTTCACATTCAGTTCGTCAATGCTAGTGTTCACAGAGGAAAGGTTTATTGTTCACAGAGGCTGACATGTGGGGCCCATGAGCCAGCAGAGTCCTCAACGTTTCAAAGGCGGCAGGGAATCAAAAAAAAATGAAGTAGCCACAAATTAGGGTAAAAAATAACTCCAAGAAAGGAAACTTCTTTTGTAAATAGAGGACGACATGCGGGTCCCATTTTGCACGGGATCGAAAGAAAAAAGGCAAGTGACCAAATATCAGGAGCCAAAAATAATCCACGAAAAGAAACTTTTATTGTACATAGAGGATGACATGTGGGTCCCATTTTGCAATAGCGGTCTCATAGTTTCCAGGCGGCACAGGATCAAAAGAAAAAGGAAGTAGCCAGAAATCAGGGTGTCAAAAAATCCATGAAAAGAAAGATTTCAATTGGGCTGCATCTGGACATCTGGGCCTTCGAACTATCGTGCTGGAAGCCTTTTGACTCGTACAATTTAAGCCCACTCCAAAACAGGAAAGTCCTATGCTTGGCAAAAACAAAAAACAAGGAGATTCAACATATAAGTTTGTTTATGTAAAAACAAAGATTTAATTTATCCCTTTGAAATAGCTCAGAGCGAAATACACTGTTTATTGTCTGCAAAATAATCAAGATATCACATGTTTCTTGTACGGGGAGGCTGACATCGGGACCCATGAGCCAGCAGCGTCGTCAACGTTTTAAAGGCGGCAGGGGATCGAAAGAAAAAATAAACCAAAAATCAGTTGGTAAAAATCCAAGAAAATAAACATTTATCGTTCTAAGAGGATGACATGCGGGACCCTTGAGGCAGCAGCATCCTCAACCTTTGCATAAAGAGGATTTGCAGTACGGGGAGGCTGACATTGGGGACCCATGAGCCAGCAGCGTCGTCAACGTTTTCAAGGCGGCAGGAGATCGAAAGAAAAAATAAGCCAAAAATCAGTTGGTAAACAAAACCAAGAAAAGAAACAATTACCTTTCTGAGGGGATGACATGCGGGACCCATGAGGCAGCAGCATCCTCAACTATTCTAAGGCGGCAGGGGATCAAAAGAAAAAGGAAATAGCCGAAAATCAGAGGGTAAAAAATAAATCCAACAAAGGAAACTTTTAGGATTTGCTAAGAAACAGTCGACTTAT